>CANSGD010001267.1:0-162736 GCA_947645195.1 Patellifolia procumbens | reverse complement strand
TAACAACATGAACATAACAACTCGTTCACACATGAAAATACCACCACACAACCTTCCTAATCATGATACTAAACTAAACCATAATCATACAATCATCCAAGTTCCACCTAACATGAATCTAGGTTCCCTAACGCGATTCTAACAACCTAAGTTCAAAATCTATTCTCTATCGAACTAGAAAACTCTAGTTACCTCGATCTTCGAATGGAGTGCCGCAAAACATAATACCATAGCCTAGAAAACGTGAGGATCATCAAAACCTTCTTCTCCCTTGAAGACTTCTCCTCCATTGAACAAAGTATATCCATCTTAAACAACTTTAGGGTACTCTAAAACAGTCAGTGGAGTTCTGACCCCTGATTTCCGGTGCTCTAAAGCTCGGATTAAAAATTCCTCTTGTCAAAGTGAAGGTCTGGATGTTAATAACATGCTGTAAAAATTTGAAGACTATCCAACGGTTAGATCTCCGGCAATGGCCATTTTCGTGAGGGTGTGCAGGGGAAAAACGGGAAGACTTTCTCTCTTCCTTTCTTTCTTGAGGTGATGCGTGTGGGAAGGGCAAAAATGGAAGAGAATGGCTCTCTTAATCTGATTATATGGACATAAAAAGGGAGGGGTTTAATAGGGGGTTTAATAGGTGTTAATGAGGGTACATTATGGCCATGATTATGGTAGTTTATGAGGGTAAATGAAGGGGTGTAACCCTGATTACATTAGTGTTACAAATCAAAGGATGGACAACTTATTGGAGTCTTCTAGAAGCATCTAGATGGTTAACCTTTCGGCCCTATAGGAATAAAAATGGTGGGATAAAGTTCGTTACATGGTTGGTCCGCAAAAACAACGATTAAGCTAAATCAACATATTAGCCTAACTAAGACTAACTCAGAAATTATACATAATAAAAATAATAATAGTAAAATGTATGATCACATTATCATATATCAAAATAAGCTCAACTTAAAATAAATAACATTAAGTTATAGCTTAACTTACAAATCAAATCGTCGGAGCAATATTATAGATAGTTACTCCGTATAAAATATAAGCTTAAAGACATATGATATAACTAAATACATTAATAAAAACTTCAAATTAAATCAAAGAATACATGTTAAATTAAGAAGCAAGGGTCTAGATGAAAATTAATAGTCTCATAGATAAATTAGCTTAATAGGTAAAGCTAAGCAAATTTATAAAATTTAAATACTATGAACATCGTAAAATAATTACACGTCCATCGACTATACACATTTTGAAGTTAAGGTACGTATGCACAATACATTGTCCATCGAAATATTTTCCGGTTTCAAATACGACCATTTATTTAATAAGATATAGTTTTATAAATGAAATTGTATTTAGATTTATAAAGAACAATGTAAACCATATAAATTAACGCGCGAAATTTCTAGTGAAATTACGGGGTGTTACAAGTCACTATGGCTGCATCACCAGCCGTAGTTGCCTTGTGGACGAAGGCAAAGTCCTCCTTGCGAAGGTCCCTCACATAGTTCTCAAAAACTATGCTCTGGACGTACATCTGAAACAAAAGAAGAAGAAAAAAACTAAGTTAGAAGATGACATAAACAAGTAAAGGGTCATGAAATGAGAAAAGCTAGGGAAAAAAATGATACCTCGGCAAAAAACTGGGACAGATAGCCCACATGTCCAGCCGCGACTCCCCTCAGACCTTCGACATAATCCTTGGGGAAGGAGTCGAAGGCATCCTTCTTTATCTTCTTATTCTCTGCCGAGGTGTACTTAGCAAAGGAGGGGATGGCCTCGTCGGGCGATTCCACATCCGACCATTCCACATCCGACCATTCCACGGCTAGAGACTTTCCTCTATCTGAAAAAGATGAATTATCAGTCCTGCGAACAAGGATGACCACTGCAAGTTTGTTGGACGGACTCATCGATCATCCATCAACCCATAGAGTTTGGACCAAGTTGGAATGGTATAACTCACCAGAAGAGGCGGACTTCGTCCTGAAGGAGTGAGGCATTTGCCCCGCCAGCTCAGCCACAGCCCCACTATAAGGTGTGGCCCCCAGAAAAAACCGCGTCCAGCTGTGATAATTCTACGAGATTCAAACCAGCTGCGTCCAGTGGCTTTCCAGATCAATAGGAGTGGACGACTTCCAGCTCCTACTGTGGTAACCGGTGGTAGGAACACCGGATAAGAAGGTTTCTCCCCTTTTCACCGGGGGGATAGGTGCCTTACGGACAGACGAACTCGCCTGACCGACCTTCTTTGCCGGAGCAAATGACTTAGATTTTTTGGGGGAAGAAGGTCTTGCCCCTGAAGCGGCCGGCCGTTTCCTTGATGACGTCGGCTTAGCAACTATAGCTTTCGCCGTCGATGAATTTCTCTGCATAATAACAATCTATAAATCAGACTCAAAAAAAAATCATGTTTTAGAACGGAGATGGCTTCAAAAAGAAATACGTCTAGAGCCAGCCGACTTTCTTCTTAGAAAGACCTTCGTCCGGAGTTTCCTGTGATAAAAGAAAAAATTCCAACCTAAAGATTATTCAGTGAAGGAATCCGTACTGATCTGGATGTTTTCCCTCTTTGAGCAACCTTTGTTCACAAAGGTCCAAGGACGAGAGTACAAAAAAAATCGAAGGTTCTTCCAAGAAGGAATCCGTCCTGATCCGGATGTTTTCCTTATTTGAGCAACCTTCGTTCACAAAGAAAATCACCAGACAGGAGATTAAGAAGACAGTCGTCCAAAAACAAGGACACTTTCCCTTAATAAGTGTTCCTCGTCCGAGATTATCTTCAACCAAGGAAAGCTTAGGAAGAAGGTCGTCCTTACAATGACGTCTTCCTTCCGTAAAAATAAAAAAAATCAATAATATTTTTACTAGTGTTTCTTCTCTCTTCTTAGACGGAGCCTTCGAATGTTCCGCCCACAAACTCCAGTCGAATTGGCTCATATTGATGTCTCCTTTCCAAGACGGTGGCAGTTTTCTCCTTGCCGGTTCTGTTCACAAAGAAACCAGAGTTGGTTAGACAAATTCAAAATTGCATTGACAATTATTTGGGCAAGACCAGGACAGTACCTGGATCTTCGCCCTGCTTTAGTCCAGCGGCTATCAAAAACCTCTCATTCAAAAACATTTCCTTGAAGGGAATCCAACCAGCCGGTCCCTTCAAAGCGACCTTCTTAGGCTTTGTGCATCCTGGCTCCCCAAGCCCAGGATGAATATACTCTGTGGCCGAGAAGTGGGCTACCACAGCATGGTCATACTTATTTTCCAACTCTAATATAGGGGCACCCCGTCCTATATTAGTTACAGCTCTGTTCTTGTACATATAGGGTCTAGAAGTTTCTATATTATTATATAATATGAGCACTATAAGAACGGGGTGAAATATAGTAAGAGAATATGATATACTTTTTGCGGAAATAAAAGCTAGCTAGGGAACACGAAAAGGGCACACGAGACATTTTAGCAACGAAAAACTTCCTAGGCCCAATAGGAAGAAACGACCTCGACCACAAGGGATTTTGACTCTAAACTTTCCACTATAATAGGCCAAACGACTCTATTTACAAGCCTATTACTTTTCTCTCAGGCCACAACAGTTCCCACAACTGTTGTTCCTCTCGAACTTCACTCGAAGTTCCTTTCTTTCTCTTTTTCACGCTTCACTCAAAGCTTCTCACACTTACAAGAGTTCACTCAAATCCTTACCCAAAAATACAATATGTAAAACAATGGAAGAGTATAAACTCGAATAAAGTAAGTATGAATTCTCTTAGGAACGGCACGACTCTTTAAGACAACTAAGAATATTTGGTTAAGTCAGACACATTTAATTCCAAGGTTTAGGCGCCTATTTATAATGTACTTAGGCAAGACCACTACATAGTACACTAATCCATGATGTCCATTACTTTCATTTATTTATTAGTTTTTATTAAACTTTCCTTGATAAATAAATAACCACTAACCCACTACTTAGCTCAATAAAGAGAAGCAGTATGAATAATGTGATTTATAATACTTGAAGCTTAATTAAACTAATTTAAAATAAATCAAGGCTTTAAGAAAATAATCAAACCCACTAACCACTTCACTGTTAAAAGTGTAGCAGTAAACTGGAACATGATATTTTGCTTGGGGAATAAATAAACCATTTTCTTTAATTAGTTTTTAGGAAAATATCTTTTATAAATATCTTAAACATAACCGAATATCATAATTAAGTTTTTAAAGAAAATCCTTTTAAAAACCGAAAATCTGATTAAATATTCTCTTTGCTCGAGAATGAATTACCTAGCAATAACATAAGTAAAACACAATATGTCTTTTGGTGGTTAAGTCATCTTCAAAACTCAAGGGTCAACAATTTCCCCCTTTTTGAAGATGGCAACAAAAGGCATATACTAAATAATAATATTTAATTTTAAATAAGTCATATTAAACTATTTAACAAAGTAATGCAACTAAGTTAAAATAAATTCTAATAGACTTTTTATTCTATTTTTAACATTTGAGAAAAACGATTTCCAACTAGAGAACATGAATCAAGGCGAGAAAATTTTTACTTTTTGCCTTTTCTCTTTCCCCCTTTGGCATCTTCAAAAACACTATTCCACGATTTCGAAAAGATGAAGTTTATCTATCAAAACACATCACACCACCAAACTTAGTTAGAAGTAAGTTGGTATAAGTAAAGAAAGCATTCAACGCTCAAAACCGCAATCCAAGAATATTAGTCATTCAAAAGACGCACACATGCAAAAATATTCAACTTAAGATTAGGTAATTAATAATGTTCCACTGTAGCATGCATAAGAAGGTAAGAAAATGAAACATTGTTCTCATAATTAACAAAAGGTAAGAAAGATTAAACTAAGAATAGTGTTTAGGCTTGGGGAGAGGGGGATGTTCGACTTCTTCCACCACATCATTGAGTTTCTCCATCGCTTCCTTGTGGTTGCGTTCCACGGTTTGAGAAAGCTTGAATGTCATGGGCTCCAATAGCATCAAGTTGTCGTTTACTTTTGGAGCGCCACAAGATTCGTCTTTAGATGTTCCATGAGAACCTCTTGAACCATAAACGCCTTATCAACCTTTTAAGACAACCCTTTCACAATCTTGTTCACACCTTGAGCTTATTGAGCAAATTCCATCATTGCCTTCGATGGACCCATGACCAAAGTAAATAAATGATCCAACCTTTGAGCATGTGCAAAGGTATAAGTAGTACCACTGGTGGAGTTCGGAGATGTAGATGATGAAGGCTTTTGTGGAGTGGTTGCGACAGTGGATTCCTTAGGAACAGGAACAACTGTTTGTTCCTTAGAGATGGGAACAGCAGTCGGTTCCTTTCCCTTAGGAACAGCATTGACAGGTTGTTTGGAAGGAGGAGGGATTGGTGAGTTTTGTAGATTGTTGTGTTTGGATGATGCAGTTTTTGGTGGTGAAGTTTCCATAGAAGCAGGGGATTGTTCCCTTGATGAAGGAACACAAGCTTCATAAGCTTCTTTAGCAATCAATTGTACTTCATCATCATCAACAACATCATCATCAAGCACAAAGGAAGGAGAGCTCAATACCTTTAAGTTGCGAATGCGCCTACTTGATCTAGGAGCTTGTAAAACCGGTGTCTCCTTCTCCAATTCTTTCTTGTTAACCACTTGCTTCCCTTTAGCCTTTTATTTTTCTTATTTTTCTTTTTCTTTTTCTATTTTTCCAAATTTATCACTTTTCTTTTCATTTTCTATTTTGTCTTTTTCTTCTTCTTTTTCGATTTCCACCTCAATATCAGTTTCCTCATTCTCTTCTCCTTCACCGTCATTCTCTATCTCATCATGATCCAAGTCTAATCGCCCTTGCACAACTTCCCAATCAACAATCGAGACATTCAAATTATTGAGTGCCTTTGTGTTCAACAAATTTCCCGTTGTAACACTAACTTGATGAACCCCATCAAGCTTTGCATTGAACTTCTTCAATAAAACTGTAACAAGGTCTCCATATCCTACAACAACTCCATTTTCAATGCAATGATTCAAGTGTTGAATCATAAGGGAAGGAAAATTTATTGGTTTATGTGATGCAAGGCAATGGATATAAATCAAATCTAACATGCCAACCAAAGCACGTTTAAAAATACGAGGTAAAAGAGTCCTTTTGAGTTGGCGAAAGAGTATTTTGTGAAAGGGGGCAGCAAATTATGATCTATAGAGGTAGCACCTCTTTTACCACCGTACTTCACTACTAGATCAGTAAATGAAATGTCAGAAAAAGGATATGCCTCGCGCTGTTTCTTAAAATACACATCAGTTCCCTTCACAGGAACACCAAACAGTTTCCCTAAGGAATCACAATTAAAATCAATTTGTGTTCCTCTAACTAGGATAGAACAATTTTTCTCCTCATCCATCGAAAAATTCTCACAGAATTCGGCCATTAACTTGGGAACAAGACATTAACCATAGCAATTTTCAAATAGTAGTTCCCAACCCTGAAATTTTAGAATTTCTAGCAATTGATGGAAATTTACCCTTCTACACCAAACAAGATCGATATATAATCCCGAAACATACCTAGATGGGTTGATTTCCTTTTCGCTAATTTTGATGTTCCTCTTCTGGGAACACCAGGTTTCCCCTCAGATTTTGCATGTGACCCTTTGACTTCCATCTCCATCGCTTCTTCACTTTGTTTCCTTTTTCTCAAAGCTCGTGTGGGTGGATTGGGAGAGTTATACATGGGAGTTGGTGAGTTGTTGTGAGTAGAAGAGGGGGAGAGTTTTTCAATTTTTATTTGAGTGTGGAGGAATTGATTTTTTGTGAGATAAATGTTTGTGGGAAAAGGGCGCCTTTTATTTGGATGAATGGATGCAATTTGGTTTAGTGGAAAAGTTTAGGATTAGTTTAATATAGGTAATTAATAAGGAGATTAATGAAGAAGATGGAAGGTTTAAACAAAAGTATCTAATCCGTGTAAGGCACATGGTTTGGAGGGAAAATAAGGAGAAAGTAAATAAAAAAAATTTAAGATAATATTTCTCAACTAATTTGAGAGATATTAGGAAAGAGGAAAAAAAATAACATCAGATTTTCAAGAGAAAAATCTGAAAAGAATATTTTTGTATTTTTAATTGATTTTCAAAACTAAAAACAAATCCTAAATCTAAATGCCGAGAATAGCGTTTGGGAACAGAGGATGGGAACAGAGAAGCTTGCTACTTTGGAACTTAATTAATCTTTTAATCCTTTGTTAATACTTAAGGCATAGAATTGTCTAAAGAACACTAAGGATAATATTATTGGACATTAGTGAATAGTTTTCAGACACTCATACATATGAAATAATCGTATAACAGTTGTGATGTATTTAAATAAATAAATTTATCAAATTTATTCACATGTAAATAATATCAAAGAGTCAAACCAAGAAGGACAAAGATTATGGCAATTATTTCAACTGAATCAAGCCAAGTTCAAGCCTCAGTTTTTCATACCGATCTCTGTTTAAGGGCTTTGTCAGAATATCAGTAATCTGACGTTCAGTTTCACAAAATTCTATTTTAATTAGGCCCTTTGCAACGTTGTCCTTAAGAAAATGATGCCTAATATGAATACGCTTAACTCTAGAATTATGCACGAGATCTTTAGAAATACTAATAGCACTAGTATTATCACAATAGATAGGAACACAATCAAAGTAGATTCTGTAGTCACGATTGTTCTTTTATACAAAGCATTTGGGAACAACATGCTACTGCTGCAACATATTCAGCCTCAACTGTAGATAAAGCAATTGTGTTTTGTTTCTTGGTACTCCAAGAAACTAAACTATGACTAAGGAACTGAACCATACCTGATGTACTCTTTGTATTGGCTATATCTCCAGCATAGTCAGCATCTGCAAATCCTTTCAATTCAAAGGTATCACTTCTCGAATAGAACAAACTATAATCGTCTGTTCCTTTTAGGTTCTAAGGATTCTCTTCACTGCTGTGAGATGAAATTCCTTTGGATTGGCTTGAAATCTAGCACATAGACCTACACTAAAATCAATATCGGGTCGACTTGTAGTTAGATATAATAATGAGCCAATCATACCTCGATATTTGGTTTGATCCACACTTGTTCCAATAGCATCCTCATCCAATCTAGTTGAAGTTCCCATAGTTGTATGGTTTATTTTTAAAGCCTCCAAACCATACCCTTTTAGCAGTTCCTTGATATACTTTTGTTGATGGATGTAGATTCCTTCTTCTGTTTGTTTAATTTGTAGCCCCAAGAAGAAATTGAGCTCACCCATCATACACATTTCGAACACTTTACTCATGAGATTAGCAAAGTCCTTGCATAAAGATTCATTAGTGGCACCAAATATAATATCATCAACATATATTCGAACTACTAATAAATGTTTCCCTTTCGATTTCAAAAACAAGGTCCTATCTAATTTTCCTCTTTTAAACTCATTTTCAAGAAGGAACTTTGAAAGTCTTTCATACCATGCTATTGGAGCTTCCTTTAACTCCATAAAGAGCTTTGTCAAGCTTAAAGACATGATTAGGAAAATCTTTATTTTCAAAACCGGTAGGTTGTTCCACAAAAACCTCTTCATTAAGATAACCATTTAAAAATGCACATTTCACATCTATTTGATACAATTTAAAACCCATGAAAGCTGCAAATGCAATAAATATTCTAATAGCTTCCAATCTAGCAACGGGAGCAAAAGTTTCCTCGTAATCAATACCTTCCTGTTGATTGTATCCTTTCACAACCAAACGAGCCTTGTTTCTTACAATGGTTCCGAACTCATCTAACTTGTTCCTAAACACCCATTTCAAACCAATAACCTTATTGTGTTTAGGTTTAGGTTCAAGGTGTTAAACCTTGTTCCTTTCAAATTGATGGAGTTCATCTTGCATAGCCACAATCCAATCAGCATCAGGGAGAGCTTCTTCATAGTTCCTGGGTTCCATCATAGAAAGAAAAGCAAGAAAAGCACAAAAATTTCTAATTTGAGATCTCGTTTGAGTTCCCTAGTTAATGTTACTTATTATAAGTTCCACAGGATGGGAACGCCGAAGTCTCCAAGGCTTTGGTTGGAAATCCTGGATGGGAACTTGATTTCCTTGTGTAGATTCTTGATCATCTTCATGTTCTTGGGAATCAGGTTCAACAATGGTGGATTCATTCACTAGTGTATCCTCACCTAGTTCATTGTCGGTGTTGGGAACAGGAACAGGATGTTGTTCCTTTGGATTTGTTCCCATGACTTCTTCTTCTTCTAAAATCTCATCAGTGAGAATTTAATCTTTTGTCAAACCTATCTCGAAGTCATCTTCAACCTGTGTGCTTGGAACAAATTTATCTGTTTCATCAAAAATATTATGTACTCTTTCTTCTACACACATGGTCCTCTTATTATAAACTCTATAAGCTTTGCTACTTAAAACGTAACCTAGAAATACCGCTTCGTCACTCCTAGCATCAAATTTCCCAAGACTTTGTTTTCCATTATTATGAACGAAACATTTACATCCAAATGTCCTGAAATAGGTAATATTGGGATTTTTACCAAAATAAAGCTCATAAGGGGTTTTGTTCACCAAAGGTCTCACCATGGCACGGTTTATAATGTGACAAGCAGTATTAACAGCTTCGGCCCAAAAGTTCCTAGGAAGTCCACTAGCTATTAACATAGTTCTAGCCATTTCTTCTAAGGTTCTATTTTTCCTTTCAACAACGCCATTTTGTTGAGGTGTCCTAGGGGTGGAAAAATTGTGGTCCAAGCCATGTTCCCTACTAAAGTCGGCAAACTTAAAGTTCTCGAATTCCCTTGCCATGATCGGATCTAAGGTGTAGTAGTTTCTGACCACTCAAATTTTGAACTTTCTTTGCAAACACTAAGAACTCATAATAAGTCTCATCCTTGCTAGAAAGAAAAATAACCCATGTAAATCTAGAATAGTCATCAACAATCACTAGCACATACTTCTTGCCACTCCTACTTTGAATCCTCATTGGTCCACACAAATCCATATGAATTAGCTCTAATAGTCTTGTGGTACTCACCATGTTTTTGGACTTAAAGGAGGACCTTACATGTTTTCCTCTAGCACAAGCATCACAAACTCGATATATGTCAAACTTAATTGAAGGTAAACCTAAAACTAGTTCTTTCGATCGAAGTTTGTCAAGCAAAGAAAAACTAGCATGCCCTAGACGCATATGCCATAATAACGAATCATCATCAATAACACTAATGCATGTAAATTGATTTTTGGGAACAAGGTTAAGATCCACAGCATATGTGTTTCCTTTCCTTGTTCCTTCTAAAACGAAATCCTTAGTGCTTTTGTTGATGATCAAACACTTTTCGCTATTAAACTTCACATTATTCCCCTTATCACAGAATTGGGAAATACTCAACGAGTTATGCTTTAAACCATCAACTAGAACATTATCTATGGAATGTGACGATGACTTACCAACTTTGCCCATGGAAATTATGTTGCCTTTCATGTTGTCAGCAAAAGTCACACGTCACCATCATAGGCAGAGAGTGAGAGGAATCTTGATCTATCTCCAGTCATATGCTTTTAACAACCACTGTCTAGGTACCATGTGTTGTTCCCCCTCACTCTAGCCTGCAAGAAAACTAATTGTTAGAGTTAGGAACCCAATCTTTCTTGGGTTAATTTCCTTCATTAACATTAGGTTTCTTTTTCCAAGTTAATTTGCTTGTTTCCAAGTTTTTGTCTAATCGACCAAGTCTAATAAGACATGAGTTCCTATAATGACCAGTTTTCACACAAAAAATACAAACTTTATCACTTGGTAAATCAACTCTCTTTTTAGGTTTTTGAAATTTCTTTTTGTGATTAAAACCAAGACCTTCAGTTCGTTTGGTTTGAGGGTTTTTAATCCAATTAGCAATTGGAAGGAACTTCTTCTTGTTCCTACTTAAGTTCAGTTCCCCTTCAAGTTCCTTGTTCTCTTTTTCCAAAAACGAAACATGATTTTTTAATTATTTCATTTCAGATTTGAAATTTTGTAAGGGAACTGACTTAATGTCAAAGGAACTCACATCAGGAACAAATTCTTTCAATTGAGATAACTCAAGGCTTAATAAGTAGTTCTCATTTTTAACAACTTAGAAATTCTCTTTTAAACTTAGATTTTTATCAAACAGTTCGAAAAATCTTTTTTTAATGTCAGTTCGAATACTTTTAAGCCAAGAAGTATGTTCCCTTGAAACAATCAAAGCATGTTGACTTTGTTTTAACTTAATGGACTTATCTTTGTAATCATTTACAGCATCAACAATAAATTCAATAATTAATCTTTACTTAAAGAATTAAGACGAGTTTTAATAGTGTCTAAATGTGCCTCAAGAGATTCGATCTCATCATCAGATTCGGAATTGTCGAGTGCCATGAGACAAAAGTTTGTTGTTTCCTCATTAGGTTGAGGATCATCTTCTTCCTCGGAATCAGATTCTCCCTATGCAGCAACCATTGCTTTCTTCAAGTCGGATCTGGTATAGGAACTCTTGTACTCCTTGTTCCTATCTTTGCTTCGTTCCCTTCCTTTGCCTTTGTCTTGTTCCCGTTGGGGACATTCTTTAATAAAGTGATCTGAACTGCCACATTTATGACAAACAGGTTTGTTAGAATATTTCTTATTTTTACCTTTGTAGTCTCCATTTTTCATGTTCCTAAAAATCCTTTTGAATTTTCGGACCATAAGAGTAGATTCCTCTTTGTCAGTTTCTGAATGATCACTTTCATCGGCCTTTAAGGCAATCGACTTTTGTTTGGAAAAATCTCCATTTTTATTATACAGGTGTAGCTCGTGAGTCATAAGGGAACCAGCAAGTTGTTCCAGATTGAAATTTGTAAAGTCCTTAGTTTCTTGTAAGGCCGTAACCTTAGCCATCCAACGATCCTTAGGAAGGCTCCTTAGGACCTTACGCACCTGTTCCTCAGAGGTTATCACTTTTCCAAGAAAGGTTAGCTCATTAATAATATTTTTAAAGCGTGTAAATAGCGCTTGTATAGACTCTTTTGATTTCATTTGAAAAAGTTCATATTGGTTCATCAAAAGGTCTATTTTTGATCTCTTAACTTCACTCGTACCTTCATGAGTGTCTTCAAGTAAATCCCAAATTTGTTTTGCGGTTTTGCATCCCATGACACGATTCCAAGACCACAGTGGAGCATTTTAATGGCAAGAGCATTAATTTCCATTTTCTCGAAATCAGCTTTGTCGAAATCAGAGATGGATTTAGGAATTACCTCATTCTTGTTATTAGTGGTAGTGAATTCAAAGTCGCCTACCTATATGACTCTCCATACCTGGTAATTGTCGGCTTTGATGAAGATCTCCATTCTATTCTTCCAGTAGATATAGAACTTGCCATTGAACATTGGTGGCCTCTATGTAGAGTACCCTTCTTCCAGTTTCTCTCTAGTATTCATATTATCCAAGATCTCGAACTCAACAGACTTCCTGTGCTTTTAGAGTTCCCGCTCTGATACCAATTGTTATATAATATGAGCACTATAAGAGGGGGTGAGTTATGGTGAGAGAATATGCTAAACTTTTTGCGGAAAAAAAGCTAGCTAGGGAACCCCAAAAGGGAACATGAGATATTTTAGCGAAGAAAAACTCCCTAGGCCCAATAGAAAGAAACGACCTCGGCCACAAGGGATTTTGACTCTAAACTTTCCACTATAATAGGTCAAACGACTCGGTTTACAAACCTATTGCTTTTCTCTCGGGCCACAACTTGAGTTCCTAAACTCAAGTTCCCAATTGTTCCTCTCGAACTTCACTCAAAGTTCCTTTCTTTCTCTTTTTCATGCTTCACTCAAAGCTTCTCACACTTACAAGAGTTCACTCAAACCCTTACCCAAAAATACAATATGTAAAACAATGGAAGAGTATAAACTCGAATAAAGTAAGTATGAATTCTCTTAGGAACGGCACCGACTCTTCAAGACAACTAAGAATATTTGGCCAAGTCGGACACATTTAATTCCAAGGTTTAGGCGCCTAGTTATAATGTACTTAGGCAAGACCACTACATAGTCCACTAATCCATAATGTCCATTACTTTAATTTATTTATTAGTTTTTATTAAACTTTCCTTGAGAAATAAATAACCACTAACCCACTACTTAGCTCAATAAAGAGAAGCAGTAAGAATAACGTGATTTATAATACTTGAAGCTTAATTAAACTAATTTAAAATAAATCAAGGCTTTAAGAAAATAATCAAGCCCACTGACCACTTCACTGTTAAAAGTGTAGCAATAAACTGGAACGTGATATTTTGCTTGGGGAATAAATAAACCATTTTCTTTAATTAGTTTTTAGGAAAATATCTTTTATAAATATCTTAAACATAACCGAAAATCATAATTAAGTTTTTACAGAAAATCCTTTTAAAAACCGAAAATCAGATTAAATTTAATAAATAAAATCTTTTGATTTACATAAAATATAAAAGATAAGATTTAAAAGATTTTGATCTTATCATAATTAAATCATAAAATCATTTTAAATAAATTCCTAACAAACTAACAACCAACTTCCTAAAGTCATGGACTAAGTCAAAACTAACTAAGAACTCTCTAACAACCTTACTTGGGCGGACAGCGATGTTAGGCGCACAAGTTGGGAATTATTAGCTGTTCCTAAAGTCATTTTTAGGTATGTTCCCTAACCTTGTTCCTAATAGTGCCAGTGTTTGTTCCTGTCATAGGAACAGAACTAAGTTCCGTTTGAGAATTCAACACAAACTAGATTAAGTATTTACCCAACCTTAACAAGAAGATATTAAATACATCCTAATGTATTCTAATCTTCACTCCAAGCTTGATACTTCATCTTTCGAACATCTTCACTTCGATCTTTGATTAATTCTCCAATTTAATCTTCGATCAAGTATTCACCTTGCTCGAGAATGAATTATCTAGCAATATCATAAGTAAAACACAATATGTCTTTTGTTGGTTAAGTCATCTTCAAAACTCAAGGGTCAACATATATCTGGAGCTTGGACAAACACAAACTCAGCCTTTCAGTTGTGCATTTTTGATGGCTTCCCAAAAACGGTCAAGAACCCTGCCCTATTGCACACACTATACCAAGTCCCCCCCTATTGTCTTTTGAAGCTGGGAAACATAGTGTATGTGGGTAAAGGCATTAAGGGACAAAACTAAGCCACATAGCTCACAAGAGGCAATGAAAATCAGGATGTTTAGCCAAGCATTGGGAGTCAGCTGGTTGTGACCTATGTTATAATGTCTAAGAACTTCAAATATGAAAGGATGAAAAGGAAATCTAAGCCCGGCATCCAAAGCTAGCCTATATACAGCAAATTGGTCGGGTGGGGCATGGAAAATTGTGTTTCTTAAGAAGGACGAAATAAAAATCAATCATGGGCATCTCTTTGTTCAGGCGGCATCCATCTGGTCCATACTTCTCCAACCAGTCAATATCTACACACACATAGGCGGGGTCGGAAAGAGGACCTAGACGGTCCCTTAGTTCAGCTGAGGTGGTGGAAGGATCAGACCCTTCCTCCTCTTCCTCATCATCCTCCTCGTCTGAGAATCTTCTAGACGGGCCAGCTTTACCTTGGTTATCCACTGAGTCTTCTGGATCATATTCAGCCAAAGGGTCAACTTCCAATGGCTGAATCTCCTCTACTATATCAGTCTCCTCTCTCTCAGGACCTCTGCCAGTAGACTCTTCCATCTCCGAACTGGAGGAAGGGAGAATTATTGACTGTCTTAGACGCGCCGTTTGCTTGACGCGCGCCAGATCACCCTGCACAGGCAGAGACTGGGTCGTCGGAAATGGGTCATACACTCTGTTTAATAAAAATAGTGATACTCGACCGAGATGGGCCCAACTCTAGAGACAGCCGATGAAGAAAAAGAATCGACTCTAGGGTAAGCATCTTCCATGGGTTGGCCGGGGTTATTAGACGAGGTGAAAGACACCATTTTATTTTAATAAAAGAATAAAAGGAAAAAAAAAGAGAGAAGAGGAAAATACCTGACTAAGATCTGGACGGAGATGTGAAAGACTTTTTCTTCGCCTTTTCTACAAGTCACGACGCTCTCAGCAAAGTCAAAGTATAACTTCCCAGACCAAAATCCCCTTAACCAATTAGGGAATATTTTTTTCCTCTTTCTACAAAATCTCTCTCTCTACACTTTCTCTCTCTAGAGGCAGAAAATGGAAAGTGACAAATGAAATGTTGAGGGGGTATTTATAGGGGGGTAAAAACTCTCCCCCTCCCCAAAAAAGTTGTCTTCCACGTGTCGGTACCCTATGGTGACATGTCACTTTTTGTTTTCTGATTGGAGGGAAAAGTCAGTTAAACTTCGAAACATTATGAAAATTTAGAAAGTTACTCTTAGTAAAAGGGCATTAATCAGTCAAAACTCAGATCAACCCCCTTTTAGGGGCAAATGTTGTGACATGGCCAAAGAGGACACGTGGACCAATAGAGAAGTGTTACGTGTCCCAATTGCCACATGTCACGTGGGCCAATACACAAACGACATGTGTCGGGGCCTAGAGAGTGACACATGGCGTTAGCAGAAAATGACTTGATGATCTCACCATTTCTGAATAAAGAGACCCATTTATTCCCTAAAGGAGTGAATAATCAGCCCAAATCCCAATGAAAGACAGCAAATGATTGGTCAAGGAGACCAAGGCAATGGAAACACGACAAGTGTCATCTTTCCATTGCCTAACCAATCACCTCCCTCTATTTTAGGGTGCTCCTTCTCATTCACACACACTATAAATAGTTCTAGAAATCAGGTAAAAGGTAGAATCTCACCTACTCCCAAAACTTACTCTGTCAAAATAGAGTCAGAATTTCTCTTGCTCAAATATTGACTTAAGCATCGGAGGGGAAATCAATTTTGAAACCTCTGGGGTTGGTTTTCTTATTTTCAGGTCTGGATCCGAAGCAACAAGCATATCTGCACAAGTCTCGATAAAAAAAACTCAGTTACTACGAGTTGGAAGAAGAATTTAGCTTTCTATAGCTAACAACAATTCAGATAGATCATATGGAACTTTAAGCTAAAACTGTAAAATTTTAACTGTAAACTTAGACCTATTAAAATTCTCACACCTTACACAATTAAAACCTTGCACGGTAAGATTTTAATTTAAAATCTTATTGTTTTAACTTCAATTATTTTGATTAGTATCATGGTTTAAGCTTTTAAGCACACTGTTTACTCCAATACTTACTCGTACATTTATTCATTTATTGTAAAGTTGTTTTAATGAGAATCATTTAGAAAAAGTTCATGAGTCAGGGTAAGAACTAGAGGTGGCAATCAGGTTGTTTGGGTCGGGTTTAGGTCGTGTCAATTTAGGTCAGGCTGATTTCATATCGGGTCTATTTGGTATGCCATTTTTTAGTCGGTTCAACATTGGGTCAGGTCCAAATCGGGTCGGGTCCAAATCGGGTGAGATCCTAATCGGGAGAATGCATTTGGGACGAAGGTATATTAAAATAAAAAAATGAAATAATTCAGTATGTTCTCCCTACCAAATTCGTTCCAATTGCGTTGTTTGATTTGATGGAACTCTATGTATTTGTGGTTTATTTTCTTGTGACAACCTTATTCTTCGTGTATCATATGATTTGGATTTTGTCACCAAAAAATAAAACTTTTAATCTATTTTTTCCGATATATACAAAATAAGAAATTGTTCTAATTATTATCGTACATAAGGATTATTATATTTACGATTTACTATGAAAATAACATGAATATTGAAAATTTAAAGAAAATAATTATGTGAAACTATTGGGTCAGACCGTCTGACCCAATAGTTTTCGTCGGACGAAGCCGCGAGAACGGCGCCGCTGCTCCTTCTTCTTCCTCCGCCGCCGCCGCGTCGCTGCTCCTTCTTCTTCATCTTCTTCCTCCGCCGCCACCGCCGCGTCGCTGCTCCTGCTCTATCATTGAGATGCTGATGTTTGGAAAGCCATTAATTATGTTCAACTTCTACTTCTACCATTGATGGTTCAACTTCTACCATTGATGCCATTGATGAAGAAAGAAGAGGTTAGTGTTTTTTATTTTTTTATTTTTAGTTAGTTGTTAAATGAAAGAAAAATAAAACCAACTGAAAGAAAAATATAAGTAACTGAAATAACTACATACCTTCAGTTAAAAGGATGAAGGTATGTAGTTACTCCCTTTTTTCATTTGCTTCTAACTTGCTTTCATTTACTCCCTTTTTTTCATTTGCTTCTTAGTTACTTTCATTTACTCTCCTTTTTTTTCATTTACTCCTTTTTTTTTCATTTGCTTCTTAGTTACTTTCATTTACTCCCTTTCTTTTTCATTTGCTTCTAACTTGCTTTCATTTACTCCCTTTTTTTCATTTGCTTCTAACTTACTTTCATTTACTCCCCTTTTTTTTCATTTGCTTCTAACTTGCTTTCATTTACTCCCCTTTTTTTTCATTTGCTTCTAACTTGTTTTCATTTAGACTAAAACACGTAAATGAAACAATAAGATAACTAACTGAACTTAAAAGACATCCAACTGAAATAAAAAAGATGAACTGAAAAAAATTTGAAACTAACTGAACAAAAATTGAAACCAACTGAACAAAAAATGAAACCAACTTAACAAAAAATGAAACCAACTGAAACAAAAATGAAACCAACTGAAACAAAAATGAAACCAACTGAAAGTGGTCCGACCAAATGTTATGGTCGGACGCGTCTGACCCAATACTTTCTCAATAATTATAAACTTATAATTTAAAATATAAGTTTAGGATAAATGTTATTCGGCTCAATGTCGAGTTGGTCTGGGGTGGTACAGATTGTTTCGGATCTCGGGTCGAATTAGCTTTATCGGGTCTAGTAAAAACTAAGAAGTTGGCTTCATCTCCCAAAAAAGCAAATTGGAAAACTGTTGGTTACTACTCCAGTTATACGTCAAACATATGAATGGCCCATGTTATTCCGAGTGAGCACTTGACACGTGTATAGTCAGAGACGTAGTACGAAGCTTTCAGGAGCTGGATAGTGGGTACAATACTGTTAGTCTGTTACCAACTGTCAATTAGGAGTATCATCTCCAGAATTTAAATTAGTTATATCATGTTCTGATGTTCTTTTTTCTTGGGATGTTTTAGCCTTTGTTTTTGGTTTTGGGGTTTTTGGTAAGTTTAGATCAATTCTAAGAGGTATGCATATATTTTAAGGAGTTTTAACAGGTTTTAAGCTGAGAATCAAGTGATACTTAAATATATTTATGTTAACATGATAAAAACTTGGTTAACTAGTTATATTCTCGTGGTTTGTTTGCCGATCAAACTTCAAGTTATGAGCTTTGGCTAAGTTTTCTTATATGGGATCACTTGACATTATTATGTTAGGTTGAATGACAAACAAGTTTGGGGTTAATGATGACCACGGTTCAAACGTAGGGTCACATTAGGAAAAGTTCTAAACACAAAGTTATCTCACTTCATTATCGTCGATTTTTGTTGAATAAGTTTAGAAAAGGTAGCTATGGGGAATTTGACAATTGGTCGGTGGCTGGTTGATGTGTTTTACAATATGTATCGCAAGTGCACGATATCTATCGTTAGCAGAGACTCTGCAGGTGCGGGTCAAATCCACAGAGAGATGGGTTTCACAATTAATGTTTAACTAAAAGCCATTTCAGATCAAATTAGGAGAAAATTAACTGAACTACTAACTAACACTATTGAAGAAAGAATAAATCAAGATTTTAAAAGGTATAGGGCATTAGTTAGGTCCACCATACTTATACCAAAGGGGTTCAAACAACTAACAATACTAGGTTTAGAATCGAGTAATTAGAGTAAGGGTAAATCCCCGAGTTAGGGCTTAAAGATGATAATTCAACATATAAATATGTTCACAAACTTAATCAAAACTACTCGCTAGTGTGATCTAGGCCTCTAAAAGTAAGACTAGTCTGTATGTACAAACAATTTTTAACCACGTCTATTTCATGAAACGACACAATAACACAAATTTTTTTAGGTAAAGAGTAAGCATATATTGAATAACCTGAATAAAGATTACAACCTAGCACACCAAACATCTATACAAGCAAAACCATACCAAAAAAACCAACTAAACAACTCAACTTAAAGAGTTAAACCAACTCACATCATCCCTACTCCATTTCTCAGAGATCAAAACAGAAACCCTAGCACAAACTAGTTTTTTTATCACATTACCTACAAGAGCAGGTCTAGGGACAAACAGCTTCCACATGGCAGAATTCCCAGCCTTCCAGATAGTGTAAATACAGGCAGCCAGTGCACACACCCTCACTTTCCTCTGTAACTAGCTCTGAGCTTTCCTGTTCCACCACCTCTTCCAAACACTATGAATACAATACATATGTTGAGCTCTAAGCCCCAACCATGCACAGATGCTCTCATTACACTCTCTGCTGAAAGCACACTTAAAAAAAAGATGATGAGAACTCTCATCTGCAGCACCATACAAGCAACAAGCAGCCTCCTAAATCACCCCAGCCTTCATAAACTTAGCTCTAGTCTTAAGCCTATCTAAAGCCACCAACCAAGCTATAAACGAATGCTTTGGCACATTGAATTTATTCCAAACCCAATAATGCCATTTCACTCTTGGAACAGCTTCTTGCATCCACTTATAAGTACTCTTAATACTATATGTACCTGTGACTCCCAATGAACCAGCAACAAAACCACTCTTCAACTGCTCTTTGACCTTGCATATTTTCTTAAAACACCAACTAGCATGATGTGATGGCACAAAAGACCACCAATCTTTATCTTGGATGTAATAATAGTGAATTCATTTTACCCAAAGTAAATCAGTCTTTTGGGAGATTTGCCAAACATATCTGCCCATGGCAGCAACATTCCAGCTCAAACTTTCTTTCTACAAATCAAATCCCAAGCTACAGGAGGAGGTTTATTTGAATTCAATCTCCCACCCCAAAGAAAGCATCTGCATAGCTGAATAATTCTGCTAAATATCTTCTTAAGTAACACAAAAATTTGTTCCCAATAGGTATTGATACTCATAAGAACTGAGTTGATCAAAATCACCCTAGCAGCATAGGATAAGTTCCTAGAACTCCAACATTGAATTCTAGCCATCATCTTATCAATCAACATATCACAATCTGCCATTTTAAGGTTCTTGGCATTCAAAGGTACCCCAAGGTACCTAAACGGCAATGAACCTAAAGAGAACCCAGAAACTTGCAATAAATCCTCCTGAACCTGTGTATCAACTCCTCCAAAATAAATGGCAGTTTTATCAGCATTTGCTTGTATATCAGATGCAGCACCAAAAGAAGAAAGAGCTTTCAACAACAACATCACAGAAGGCACATCACCTTTGCTAAAGAGCAATAAATCATCAGCAAATACTAAATGGGTAATTTAAAGCTCTTTACATCTATAATGATAGGAGAAATCCATTCTGCCCCCTACAACACCTAGTATCCTACTAAGATACTCCATACAAACAACAAATAGCAGAGGAGACATGGGATCACCTTGTCTAATCCCTCTAGCACCTTTAAAAAAAACATGCATTGCACCATTCACACTAGTAGAATAGGATGGGGATCTAACACAAATCATAAATTGCAGAGCTAGTAACATCTATTCAATGAAATCCCAATTCACACTATCATAGGCTTTCTACAAATCAATCTTAATGGTGCACTTAGGAGTGTGATTTCTCCTACCATACCTACTAAGCAGCTCTTGACACATCAAAATATTGTGCATAATTTGTCTACCAGCAACAAAAGCACCCTGAGCCTCAGAAATAATACTAGGCAGCACCTCCTTGAATCTAGTACATATCATCTTGCTAATAATTTTATACAAAACATTACAGCAAGCAATAGGTCTGAATTGACTCACCTTGATAGGTTGTGGACATTTAGGAATGAGAATCAGATTAGTTGCATTAATCTGCCTTAATAGTTTCCCAGTCTGAAAGAAATTCAGAACAGCAGCTATAATCTCATCCCCAATCAAAGGCCAAGCAGCTTTGTAAAACTTACTAGAAAAACCATCAGGTCTAGAGGCCTTAGAATCATCAATAGAAAAAAGTGCAGATTTAACATCCACCTAGAAAACTCCCTACCAATACTCAACTGCTGCTCATTACTCAGTACAGTCCCTCTCTGAACAACCCTCACCTTCACACCTTTCCTTTGAGGAAGCTCGGACCCTAACAACTGTTGATAATAATCAATGAAAGCACCAGCAATCTGATCACATCCTATAACCTCATCGCCAACATAATTCTGGATTCTGAAAACCCTAGTAGTGTTCCTTGCCTTCTTCAGATAAGCATGAAAAAGAGAGGTATTAGCATCACCCTCTCTCATCCATCTTATCTTTGCCTTTTGTTGTAAAAACTAAGTCTGGCAGCATGCTTTAAAAGGTACTCCTCCCTAGCAGAATGTTCTTGCTGAATCAGGTCTATATTATCAGGAACTTCATGCAGTTGAGCTTGTATTTCAGACAATCTCACTCTAGCCAAATCAGTAGTAATTTCAATCTCATGACAGCATTCCCTATTTAAAACCTTCAGAGGTTTCTTAAGAGCTTTAGCTTCTGCACAACATAAAACATTGGAACACCACTCACACTAGCATTCCATTGCTCCTGCACAACCTCAATAAACCTTGGTGCTACAGTTCACATATTATAAAATTTGAAAGAAGATCTAGGTAGTCTAGTCTGCCCATTAAACTGAAGTACACATGGACAATGATCAAATAACCCTTCAAGGTGAAAAACAGCCTCAGAATATTGGAATAAATCCATCCAATGTTCATTCACAACCACCCTATCAATCTTGGAAGAAACTCTAGCCTCACCAAGCTGCTTATTGCACCAAGTAAAGAAAGGCCCACTCACTTTCGAATCAAAGAGCAAACACATCTCCAAGCATCTTCCAAACTCAAACACCTCACTCAAAGTAACATCCTGCCCCAACCTCTCATCAAGGTTGAGAACATTGTTAAAATCCCCCATAACAACCCAAGGACCCACACAACCTCTATTATAGTCTTCAAGATTCTTCCAGAACTCTAATCTAAGCTTTGGATCATTATGTGCATAAACCATAGTGCACCTAAATGTTTTCTTATAAGAGTTATGAAGAACTTTCATGTGAATCATCTGATCAGTTACACACAAACTATCCACAGAAAAACATCCAGGTTGCCAAATAACCCAAATTCTACCACCTCTATGACTTTGATAATTACAACACACACTCCAGCCATCACAAATTTTAGGGAAGACTTTAACAAAAATAATAGCCTTGACCCTAGTTTCTAGGAGACCAAATAACCCAATTCTATGTTGAAGCATGAAATATCTAATATCACCATGCTTCCATAGGCTATTAAGTCCCCTAGTATTTCAAAATCTAACACTATCCATCAAGGGGTTTGATAATAACCACCCCCCATGCTGCACCTACTCCACATTAAGAACCTCCACAACATGATCCTCATGATCCACAAGCCCAACCTCACCATCACCAGGAGGTACAGCTGTAGGTACATCCCTAACAACAGTACTAACATTTTGCTCAGTAGTTAGAGCAGTCTTTTCACCCAAATCTGCTTATGTTTCATATCAGCATTTCTTCTTTGCACCTCCATCTTTTTCTGCCTACATTCCACACCATTATGCCTAAAACCTTTACATTCAGAACACAGGATGGGCCTCCACTCATAAACTACCTTTTGTGTAACAACACATCCATACTTATTCACAAAATCAATAGACTCAGGCAACTTCTGGTTAATTTCAACCTGGATCATCACCCTAGCATAAACCAACATTTCCTTTTGAGCTGTCATTTCAGTTTTAATAGGACAACCAATCATACCAACCAACTTCTTAAGAGTGTCAGCACCCCAATATTTAATATCCAATCCAGGCAGTTGAATCCAAATAGGAACACTACTCACATTCATATCATTCACATTCAAATTAGGAGTCCAACATTTCATAATAACAGGTTTAGAATCACAAAATTGGGGTCCCATATTCATAGCCTTATCTCTACGCACAACATCAAACCAGGAACACACCCTTAGTTAATAGCACACAAAAGAAGATTGCCAATATTCAACCTCCTCATTAATATCAGCAAAAGTAATTTGAACAGAAGATTTACCTGCCTGAGATGATTTCATCAAATCCAGCCCCTCATCTCTGATATTATCAGAACATCTCTAGACCAAGATGATTCTGGCTTGTCCTTCCCATCACCAGTGTGAATCAGCTCAGCAACAGCCTGATCAACCGCAATTTGCTTTGAATAATCTCTAATACTGGCAACCCAATCATTAAACTGTTTGGATGAAGCTTGATGGGCCTCAATCAATTGCAAACGCACTCTTGCATCCAATGATGAACATGCAGAACTAATTGATTCCCTCTCTGATGAGCCAGAGTTCGTCCACTCCATCATTGGGATTCCTACAATCTCCCTCATTGATGTTGTTTTTTTAGCATCCCCAGTTTGTGGCACACCCCTCTTATTCTTCCCTTTTACAGAAGATCTCGAATGGTTACCTCTTTTTGTCTTCCCACCTTTTGCCATGGCGCCAGCTCTAGCTGAGGTAGTAAACAGCACAAGAGATCTATTATTCTTTAGAGAGAAAGGAGAGTTTCTCTCTCTAGAATAACCACCATCGTAAACATAATTACCTTTTCACAATAACACAAATTACAGATCAAGAACAAATCACACTATAGTCGCTCTAATCACAACCTACGCATCAATTAGAAATCAAAGTATGATCATGTTATAAACATGGTTTTTCCCTCCTAAAATCCTAGAATAGCGACTGTTCACTTGTGATCAGGCAAACAAATATAAATCTAATATACAAATCTATAATTTGCATGATGAATAACTCTATTAAATCAATCAAAGATTAAGAAAGAACTAAGAACAATAAATAAGAAGAATACCAATTGACCAAAAAGTAACAACTTCATTGAATAACAATTTGAAGGTTCCATCTCCTCGAAAAGTAAAAACTATGAGTTCTCTCTGAAGTTCTGAATAATATATTGAATAATGAAAAATGTCTATGACGAGAATCAACTCTAACCTGTTTATAATACTCCTGGAAAATCAATCAAGATAAATCGACAAACCTAACTAAAGTAGGTTCTGTGTCCTCCGCTCAATCGGGCCAACCCGCCCAGTGCCATCGGGTGGAGCCAACTTCAGGGCCTCTTTAAGTTTCCAGCAAATGTAGCAGCACCGTGACAAAGGTGCCCGCCCGATCTGAGCGAGCATCCTGCCCAACCAGGCGTGTTCTGTAAAGCAACAGGGTAAAAATACTCGTTCGGGCCGAGATAAAAACGGGAGGGAAAAAATATCTCGCCTGATGCCGTCATGTTGGGCCAAAATGGGTCGCTTCTTTAATTTGGCCTCAGACGCCAAGTTCTTCATAGTTTCTTCTCTTCTAAGGCCTTGAAAGCGACCCCATGTCCTCTCGTGTGGTTGTCTTAATCAGTAGAATGCAGGGAAAAGTTTTCCTAAAACCTGCAAAACATCAATAAACACCAAAACCACAACTATATCGAAATAGTTAGCATAAAAGCTACTAAGGGTGTGAATAACGCACATTTTAGATAGTAAACAAAGGGGAAAATTCTGTATAATAAATAATATCATTGGTGGTTGGTGGCTTTCTATGGTGACTGGTTTAATTGGTTGTTTTTATTGGCTTGTTTGAGAAGTTGTTTAATTATTGGTTGTTTATAAAAGTATTTTGTAAAATCGTCTATTAGTATTGGTTTTATAAAATTGAAATTCAAGCGAAGGATGTTTCATAATTGGCTTCAGGTGGATTTTTCATTGATTATCTACTTTTGGCCTTTCTATCTGGACAAACAACCAAAAGAAATGTTTGGTAAATGGCTTTTAGAATAGCTAAAAAGTTAGTTTTTCACCCAAAAACTGCTTTTACCATCTTTTAATTTGGTGTTTGCTTTTGACTTTTACTTCCATTTTTTACTAAACAACTAGTACTAATAGCTGTTTTTACGAAATAAATTTATAAATAGCAATGCTTACACATGGTCAAATAAGCCAGTAAAACACCGAGTAGTACTTGGTCTAGTAGAAAGAATTGTACTCTTCCAACCTCAAGGTTGTTGGTTCAATCCCCACTAGAGGCACTTTGAGGGTAAGGATTTCCCTTACCCTTCCCCCTACTCTCAAGTGCCTGGCCCAGGACCCGACCGGGGTCCGGACCACTTCTCCTTACCAAAATAAAATAAAAAAATAAAAATAATAATCCAGTAAAACAATCTTAAATTGTTTGGGTAAACTGGGTGCGTGGAGCACCGTGTACCTAGTGTTGATGTCAGTGTCTCAGACTTGACAACATCACCACGCACAAAAAAACCCAACAGCTATTAGAAAGAACATATAGTGAACATTAGGAGAACAAACCATCAAAAGAGCATTTACTCGAAACAAAAGAAACAAAATACGAAATTTCAAAAGAACCACATACTTTTGTAAAGAACAAATACGAAATTTTAAAGAACAACACACTTTTTTTGTAGAGAACAAAATAGGAAATATTCAGAGAATATACAAAAAATTAAAACTCTGACAATGTTAAAAGAACATTTACTTAAAATAAAAGAAACAAAATGTAAAATTTCAAAGAACAAAATACTTTTTCTTACAAAGCAAAAAAAAAACACAAAGAATAAAATACGAAATCTCAAATAACATTTATCTACAATTTTTTTAAAAAAAATTATCAATTGTAAAATAACATTTTCTTGAAATATAAATAAAAAAAATACGAAAATTCAAAGAATAAAATACTTTTTAACATCAAAATAATATTATGCATTATTTAAAAGAACATTAAAAAGTCAAAAATATGTGCCAATAGATAAGAACATACATGAATTATTAACAGAACATATATAAATAACCCAAAGAAGATAACAAAATACTTTAAAAGAACAAGATGAATGACCAAGAAGAGCATTTGTTAGAGCAGAGGAAACGCCGGAGTGAGGAGGAGAGAGTAGAGAAAACATAGGCGAAGGTTGCTCGACCCGACGGTCAACGGCAGTCTCCGATGAACGTTGCACGCAGGACGACAACCCTAGCCACCCCTTTGCTTTTCCCTAGCGTTGTCGGCCATTTTAGCCCTCGTGCACGAAGCACTGTGCCATGGGAAGTAGGAAAAAAATCAAACTAAACTTTTGACGCTTTTACAAATGTGTGTTAATGGTGACGGGAGTAAAATTTTGTCAAATTGCCATATTGTTTTACAAGTTCGAAAGGAATAGTTTAAATAAACATCTAGCGTAAGCTCATATTGCTATATACCACATGTCATCCCATGTCACACATTGACATGAAGCTAACGTACCTCATATATACATTTATTTAAAAATAGATGGCAAGAAGATTTGAACTAATGCCCTTATATCTGAAAGGTCATGACACTACCACCATGCCATACCCTTTTTTGGTTTCAAAAGCCACTTTTAATTACTAAAACTTAATGCCTTAAGACTATAATAATACAATTAAAGTCTTCTATCACTTACATGATATCTATTAATGATTTCAATTTTTATTAAATTTTCACCTCTTTACCTCTTATATAAAGTGTTAGTATTCTACCACCATCAAGCAACATTTTTTATTTGTAAACAAATTCCAAATCTATCCACCGGGTCTTCCCACCAATTAGAAATTTGGAGAAAAGAATTTTAAACCCAAAAGTAGAAGATGTTATTTGGGTATATATTTTTGATACTTTCTCCGTATTTTTTTAGTTGCTACACTTTTAAAAAAAAAAGAATTTTTTTTTAGTTGCTACATTTTCTTTATTTGGTTTTTCCTTCTCTCTATCTCTCTCCTACAACATGGACCCCTCCCCCCCCCCCTCTTTTTTTTCCTCTCTATCCCTCTCACATGAAAAAAATGCATTGAAAATCGGGAAAAAAAGTGTAGCAACTAAATTGATACGGAGGAAGTATATTGTTTAGCCCATCATAGTAGTAGATATTATTTCAATTATATCTCTTTTTTTTAACATACCAAACTCTTATAAGAAAGATAACAAATAACGAAGATTTAAAAATATTAAATTATAGATTTACTTAACAAACAATTTGTTATACGAAACTTGATCAATAAAAATATCAACTTTTGATTTTATTTGTAATTTAAAGAATTTCTTAAAGCTAGATATGTTAAATTATAGTTTGAACTAATAAATTTAATTACTTTGAAACTAAATTTACTTAATTATTGCTAAACACAAATTTTTTGTTTTTTTCTAAATACAAAATTTTATATTTATAAAACATTTGTGATCTTACACAACAAAAAACAATTTAATCTGAGACTATACAAAATAATTTTACAACTTTATTTTTTTCGATTAAAAATTTGAAAGTCAAATAAATCATGACCTGGGACATCGCCGAGGTCGATAACTAGTTGCTTATAGTGAAAACATTACTTCAAGTTATCAAATAAAAATGTAGCAATATGCAAGAACAAACAAAAATGGAATATTCTTTTCAAAATTTTAAAGTGGGAAATGGAGGTATTTGTTTACAACTAGAGAAAGAGGGAAAAACAAAATTTAACACTCTAACCTGTTTAAAACTTTTCTCTTGTTTCACAACAACAAGATTACACGAATGATGTGGTGGGTCATAAAAATCTAGTGCAATAATGCGTAGGGCTTTGTCTTCAAAGGGTAATAAAGCCATCCAATACCCCTTTTTTCCAGACAGTTTAACTTTTCTATCTATATAGCTAAGCTAAAGGCATCCCCAAACTAGTATTTATATATTCATATAGCGATTCATTCAAGTACTCTAGTTGTTCTCAAATTACCTCATCTGCACCAAACACAAACACAACATCTCAACTTCACATTATCTCTCTTACCCTCCCTTTTTTAGTTCTCTTTCCATTCTAGCACAACTTTTTTAATAAAACAAATAATTTGGGGGTTATATTAATGGATCAGGACCAGTTTACAGCAAGTCTGTTTAAGTGGGATTACCCACGAGGTAGTCTTGCAGCAACAGCACCTCCTCAGCCGAGTACACAAGCGGCGGCAGCATCGACGCTGCCGCCGTACTTAGCTCGAGGGCTGATAGGAATAAGAGAGCCTGTAGGCATTCCTGGAATGGGAATGGGGATGGGTATGGGGATGGGTATGGGAATGGGTATGAGCATGCAAGGAATTGCAATGGGAATTCCAGGAGCTGCTGCTGCAACAACAGCAACAGCAGGAGCAGGAGCAAGTTCAGGTTCTGGTGGTTTGGAAGAGTTATTCCAAGCGTACGGTATAAGGTATAGTAGAAGCGCTAAGTACAACTATTTTCAGGCTTTCAGCCCCCTTCACCTAAAATATACAAATTACAAATTTTACCTCTTTTTCACAACTTAGTACTCCTACTTCATATGTCTCAATTTAGACAAGTTTAGATGGAGTGCACACACTCTATGCACGATTCTCGTCGCCTTATTTTTTTTTATGGAACTGGACTTATTTATAGTAATCCAAATAAATTGAGTATGATACTGAATATAACTTTTTAGTAATTCCCTAGTTGATAAAGTCTCATAATAATCTAACTCCATATTTGTTTAATTTGGTGGATCATGTTGCAAGTATTATTTTGTATGTGATACTTTTACAAACTAGCTAGGAAAAGAAAAACAATAATTTGGGGAGGGATTAATATTAATAAAATTGGTCCGTGGATATGATTAGTTTCATTGGAACATATATTATTTCCACTAATTGAAATTGTTTACATTATGTATGTTCTTTTCATTTTTTTTTTATTATGGTGTTATATGTATGACAAGGTACTATACGGCGGTGAAAATAGCGGAGATGGGATTCACGGTGAGTACACTAGTGGACATGAAGGAGGAAGAAGTGGATGATATGATGAACAGCCTTTCTCACATCTTCCGTTGGGATCTTCTTGTTGGGGAGCGCTACGGCATCAAAGCTGCAATCCGTGCTGAGAAACGCCGTCTTGAGGAGCTTGAAGAGTCTCGTCGCCACCGCCACCACCACGGCAATAACAACAACATGAGCTACTCCAATACGCCGCCGCCTGATTCTAGCCACCACCCTCTTGATGCCCTCTCCCAAGAAGGTACTTGCTTAGAAAGATCACATTTTCTCTTAAGCAAATTTGGAAGTACTACTATAATATGGGAGTATAGTGATACGTGGCAAGATGGAATGCCCTTGATCATACCTCTTTGTTGAACTATTAAAACCAAAATGGTTGGGGCTTTCTCAAACTTTTATTTTTTTTGGCAAATAAGTAT
This sequence comes from Patellifolia procumbens, assembly GCA_947645195.1. NCBI lineage: Eukaryota > Viridiplantae > Streptophyta > Magnoliopsida > Caryophyllales > Amaranthaceae > Patellifolia > Patellifolia procumbens. Next base: position 133,279 of record CANSGD010001267.1, on the reverse strand, counting down.
TTCTCAAGCTAATCACTCCCCCGCCCATGTATAATTACTGAAGGATGACATACTAAGCGTAGTGGTGTTATGTTTAACTTATCTTGACTTAGCTCGGAAAATATAAGTTCGTATGGTTTAAGCTATCTAAGATAAATTAAGTTTCTAAATAAGTTTAGCCAAGCTCAAATAAGTTATACATAAATTGAAATAAGTCAAAAAAAGTTGAATTTTGGCGCGGGTATTTTGATAAATGCATATTGATCGTTAACATTTACACTAGAAATTCATAATAATGAACCTTAGCAACTAAAATCACAAATGTAAGAAAAGAATATGGATTTTCTTGTATTGTAGGTTTTTACATTTGGGTCTATAGTTTTTTGAACAAAAAAGGCATCTACTTGATATTGAACACAAAAATGAACCATAAATGACATGAAAGTTATAAACTCACCTATAATATAGGGTATATAGACTTATAGAGGGTATTATATCATGAAGGACTCTTATAAATAGATGAGTATTCTCTCCATCGTGGTAAAAGTTTTAAAATTTTGATCCTATAAAAGATAATGGTGCATACGTTTAGGGACGGAGAGAGTATGTAACTAATAAAGGTTAGGAGACTATTATGCTCACGTATTAGTCTACTAGAACCTCCAGAGTCCAGATATTGTACTATCGGTCTCGTTGATAGATCTGGAATATATGTTAATATGATTAATACTTTTTAATCAAAAAATATAAAAATAATAAAATCATGTATTGAACTAACTACTGAGCAATATTACATGTGATTTTATATTATTTAGTCTTTTATGTTAGAATAATAAAGAATATTATCAAATAATATTCTTTAATGTAAATTGAGCTTAGGCTTGTATATCTTGACTCAATTTACATTAAAGAATATTTGATAATATTCTTTATTATTCTAACAGTTTATAATGTCACCACATTATTAAATCGAATAGAACAATACCAAAATCTTCATGTATGTGAAAATTGCTAAAAACCTACTTTGTATGTTTTTAATCATTCATGTAACTTATTAGAAGACATACTCCATATCTTTTATGCTAATGCATTTTATTCAAGTCCAATACAAGTACAAAATCGCGATCATTTGATTAACATTTACCCGATATTAACCATATATAGGATTATCCGAGGAAGGAGTACATGAGAAAGAGGTAGTAGGAAGTGGAGGAGGGAATTGGGAAATGATGGTAACATGCCATAATGCTGATCAACACACAAGTCAAGATGATCAACAAAGAAAGAAGCACAGGAAACATCAGCATCTTCAAGCTAGGAAAACGGTTCATAACATGATGAACATAACATCATCACATAGGAAAGTAGGGCAAGAAAGTGGGAGGATAATAGGGAGCCATAACAATGGCAATAATAGTAACATGGATGATGAAATGGAAGAAGAGGAAGTGGATGACGATGATGAAGGTGGCGGAGGTGGTTGTATCACCGAGAGGCAAAGGGAACATCCTTTCATTGTTACTGAGCCTGGAGAAGTAGCGCGAGGCAAGAAGAATGGATTGGATTATTTGTTCCATTTGTACGAACAATGCCGTGATTTCTTGCTCCAAGTTCAGAATATTGCTAAGGAGCGTGGTGAAAAATGTCCTACTAAGGTAAATTAACTTCATTTCTAGTCACTATAATTTGTTCAATATTGGTTATTAGGTTTTGCATAATTTGCATGTTTATTTAGGGAAAATGTAGGAGGGTTTATCATTATTTCATGTATAAATTTTTGAAGCTAACAAATAACTAATTGATGTGTGTTTGAAATTGAGAGAATATTCCATATGATACAAAAACCTAGATGATCAACATCAAGTACTTCCAATTTGTACATTGGATTGTCCTATCATTACCTTTTATATAATTCTAAAGAGTATATGATTGTAAGTCACTTCTTAAAATTTGTTCCACCTTTTAAAGTGTAAAACTTGATTAATTTTACAATTTTGACAAATAAGCTTCCAAATCAAACAATTATAAGAAAAAATAAGATTGTATTGGACACTAAATTAATTGGCAAAAACTCTCCTTATGCTAGTCAATCTATTCTATCTCTATAAAGTAATATTTACAATTAGAGATTCGTTTTATTAAGAAATGTAAAAGCTATCATCTTCCATGAAATTGGTTGCATGCTCAAATACATTACACATATTATTAATCTAGTTTATTCTTGTCAATATTATCATAGTTCTTCTGTTTTTTTCTATTGCATTATATGGGTTAGACACAATTCTTTAAAAAAAAAGCAAAAAACTAGAGTAAAGATCAAACCATAAATGAAAATGATACAATAGAAAAACAAGGATAGAGCATTTACTTAGCAATTTTTATTAGTCACTTTATATACATTAATCATCAATTATTGTATTTACACAAATCGGTATCTCAAATCGCATCACCACATCCCTTATACAAACTTGTTCTCTTATTAAAATTATACCCGATAATAATACAAATCAGAAAAAAAGCTACTAGGTTAATTAATAAATCCCCAGTGTAGCAAGAACAATCCGATGGTTTCTGTATAATTTCCTTAAACCAAAATTCCTGAAGTCCCCAAATCTGAACATATAGTCCAAACAGGGAGTATGAAGTAGTAATTTATATTTATTTTTTAAAAAGCTAGTAAAATCCATTGAGAGGTCGACAAGTGTCGTGTCAGAAGTACGAAGAAACATTAGTTTAACTTTTAGGATATCAGTCAAGTTTTGGGGGGAAGCCGAAAAAAATGAAATAGGTGTCAAGGCATGGGTTTGACAACACAATGTCTTTTCTTTGCAGACTTTTGCCTGTCCCACTCCGTCCTTCCTATTAATAGGGAAGGCCCCAACCCAACATTACCATTTCTAAAAACCTATGCTACTTCCTAGATGCCTTTTTAGAAAGAAAAAAAAAATCACTTTTTCCACTTCTTTTTAAATGTAATACTTATGTGAAACATAGAAAAAGTGGAGGAAATAAAAAAGGTTAGAGAAAGTTGGTGGACAACAATTAAAAAGAGAAAGGGTACTTAAACTAATAAACAATTGGATATATATTGCTTGAGTAAGGGTAATTATGTAATTTTATCAATATAAAATGTCCTATTTTGAGCTTGGTGTCACTTATTGTGACATTTTCATATTAGGAAATTGTGTCACTTATTTAGAAACGGTGGAAGATATTGACTATGACATTATTCATCCATTATAATTTGACCAGCTTTTATAATTTATACATAAGGAAAAATGTAATTTTGTTAGATCTCGTTTGATTCGTCTCGATGTAAATTTTTTAATATTTTATTGTCATAATTTTTATGAATGCATAATTAAAGATAAAGATGGTACAAAATGTGTCTCGTCAAGTGTGAAAAGTGAAACGGGGTACTTAAAAAGAAACAGAGGAAGTATTATGAAGGGTGTTCTGTTAAGAATAGGTTTCTACTGCTACAAATAATTTCAATCGGAATGAACTCATCTAAGAAGAACTGTAAAAATATTAGAGTGAAAACACTATGTTGAACATAAAATGAAATTAAGCATGAGAAAATATGTCTTTAACCTGAATTTATATGAATTGCACTTATTATATCTGATTGGTTTTGATTTCACATTATGTTTACATTTAATTGAAAACTAAGCAGGCTTGATTAGACTTGCTCAGGCTATAAACTTTTTTATAGTGAAGGAAACTCACCCTACGAGGCCCTTCTGTGTCACTACCAATTTCTTATTTTAGTTTTGACACTTCAAAATCATAATATATGTGATACAATAAATTTATAATTTGTGTGACTTGTACTAATCTATTATTTCTAAAATTACAAATTATGTTTTATATTTTTGTTTTTACTTTGCAAAAACTGGAAAAAATAAAAGCAAAAAAGATTCATCGATTTGTTTAATTAAAATTTGATATTTTTATTTTTGGTCTCTTAGTGAGCATATTTTAAAAAAAGTAGTTGGTATGACCATTATCTTTTAGTTATTATAATAGTTGTTGATTGTTGTACTAATTGTTAATTTTCATATGATAGTATTCAAAGTTGAGTTATTAGTGTTAGATAAAATTAGTTGTAAGTTTCGAGAAATATTAAAATTAATTTATATTATATTTTATCGTCAGAACTATCCATTAAAATCTTTTAAGAAACCACAATATAATGTAAACATTTTTCTCTTTGAAAACTTTTATTTACTAAATTTAGATAGATAAATTATAAATGTTGATGTTAATTATGAAGTTCAATAAATAAAATTATCTTAGGAAAGAAAAAGAAACAAAAAGAGAGGTAGGCGGTCAGAACTCAATAAGGGCTGAGAAGAAAGTGGTTAATGTAAGGAGCTAATAATATGTCTCGTAAATCCCAACAGAGGAAGCTAGTGCTTCCCAAAAGAAGCCAAAATCTATCCTCAACAGGCTACAGTGCTAACATCATTTCCTCGTCCCCTCTTTCTAATATCTATCCTTCCAAATTCAACAATTACCCACCCACCCTCCCTTCTACTCACTAGTCACTTAGGTACCCTCTTCTTTCTCTTTTTTGTACATCGTTTTTTTCCTTACTTTGTCTCTTTCCCGATGACTACTCAGATCACACAAATTTACTATGGCCGATAAAAGCTTATCCGACCTACTAAACCGACCTGAATCCAACCTAAAATAAATAGATTTGGGTAAGTTTTAAGACTTGATTAACCAATGGGTTGACCCGACCTGATCTGTTAATTAAACAAGTTAGGTCAAGGTTGAAATTTGCAACCTGAATATAACCTGATTTGACTTATTTATATAAAATAATCCTAAAAAAATAATTTTAATAATATATATACTTCCTCCGTTTTTTTTAAATGTGACACTTTCTATATAAAGAAGTTTAGAATTAGTTGTGACACTTTCTTTTTTGGGCAAATCTTTCTCTCTATCTCTCTCCTATCACATGGGTTCCCTTCTTTCTTTCTCTCTATCTCTTTCCTCTCCAAAAATTGCCTAGGAGTCCGTGAAATTAAAAGTGTCACAACTAATAAAAAACGGAGGAAGTATTAAAATTGGTCAATATAGATAAAAAAAAGTCTAAAGATGAACCATAATTATCATATTTTTAGAAAAAATCAAGACCCATTCATTTTACGGTGAAACGTATTTTATTAATTAAGATAAGAAAATCAAATAATCAGAAATAAATGTGTTAAATGGGTTAAGTGGATGACCTGTTTATTAAATAGGTCGGATTAGGATTGAACTTTCGACCTGTTTAATAAACGGGTTAGATTTGGGTTGAAGATTTTCAACCTATTTAATACCGACCCGAACACGAACCTGACCCAACCCGATCTGTTTGCCCACCCTAAAATCTACCACTCTACTTTCTTCTTTACAGAAAAAGAAAAAGAATAGCCCCTCTCATTTTCTTTTTATTGTTTCTACTTAGATTCTTGATTTTAGTTAGAAGTAGGATAATATCTTCTACTTTTTCTAATTAACAAGTAATAGAAAAGTCATGGAGGATCTTGTTGACTTGTCTCAATCAGTCAATATATTCATTAATAAATTCATTAATATCAATCAGTCAATAAATTCAATTATATCTTGAATTATGATTAAGCAAAATTTATTAAAACTTGATATTTTGAATAATACAAAGAGATGAATCTAAGAAGGACACTTGAATACATTTTCATAGGTATAAATCAAAAAGATAGTCAAAACTGTATATGTAAATATTCATAACGAGTCAACTATCAAAGGAAGTATTAGTAAAAAGTTAACAAATAGTGCAAAAGTCAAAATATTTTAACAAAAAAAAATAGAGGCAGCATTATACAACAGGGTATGTTTATGCATGTAGCATTTGCATACATCGGTTTTCTTGTATACTATTCCTTGTTGTCAGATAATAGTGTTGGGACGCAATGATACGATTGGATAAAAACCAAACACAAACCATTGTAACATTTTTGTTTTTACGTTGTTTTGTTCTTTTTGGGGCAAAACAAATTCAGGTTACCAACCAAGTATTTAGATTTGCTAAAAAGGCAGGAGCAACATACATCAACAAACCCAAAATGAGGCACTATGTGCACTGCTACGCTCTCCACTGCTTGGACGAGGATACATCTAATGCCCTCAGAAGAGCCTTTAAGGAGAGAGGAGAAAATGTAGGCGCTTGGAGGCAGGCTTGTTATAAACCCCTTGTTGCTATAGCTGCTCGCCAAGGATGGGATATCGATGCCATCTTCAGCAGTCACCCCCGCCTCTCCATATGGTACGTCCCCACCAAACTCCGGCAGCTATGTCATGCTGAGCGCAGCTCCAGTAACGCAGGCAGCTCCATCTCTGCCGCTGGTGCTGGTGGACCCCATCATCTTCCTTTCTAGTCAGTCCCCTAGAGTATGTGTTGTGTTTTTTGTGGAGCTCTATCAGAGTAGAGTATGTACGGTTAAGAATTTGAAATCCTTTCACTTCCAATTCTCCTAATTAGTAGAGTTACTTTTCTTTATCTTTAGACCATGACAAATCCTACTTACCTGCATTGCAAATTTTACTTCTCATGAAAGGTATGCTGATGAGCAAATTGTGCAAACCATTCATGTGTACTAGGCTTGGCAGTCCAGTTTATTGAGATAGGACAGGAGCACTAATATTTAAATTTTGCTTCACTCTGGGCATTTGTCCCTGGTAATTCAGCCACTATGAGAGCTATTAAGAGTATATTGCCAAAAGACCAATGGGAATGTAACAATATCCAAGTGTTAAGTTCAAAACAAGAAGATATGTATTTAGAGTAACAAAATTACTTCAGTTATCTGAGAAGAAAACTGTCTGCAACATCAAATGTCATGGGATCTTGTACAGTTAAATAGCACCACTTCCGATCTTCTAACTCTTCGTGTGCGATCAACTCGCTTTTGATACTGTTTTTACTCGTCAGTGGATGCAGATGAATGAGTTGGGTATCTCCATTGAACATCTGCCCATGTACTCTGGCCTTCAGTCACCTCTTTAATAACTGATGCAACCTCATCAACATTGACACGAATCTGTTGCTTGCTATCTCTCTCCCGAACAGTAACAGAGGATGTTGAGTCAACAGTAATGGCAAGGGGTACTCCAAGTTCATCGGTTCTTGCATATCTCTTGCCTATCGATGTGCCTGCAAAAGTCAATGTAGGTGGTTATGATTGACAGTTTTCAACTGGAGCTTAATCACCTTCTCCACATTAGCTACTGATGCTCTTTACATGCCAAAATGGCAAAGACAGAACACTTCAGAATCCAATTTCCATGAGCCTATTTGGCTGAGATTTATCATATCAAACAGATGACGAGAACAGAGTCTTCCAACTCTGCACCAGTTTTCATAAACTATCCAATAGCAGAAAGGCTATGCTCAATCTTCAAAACAATATCAAATGGGACGGTACATTAACATTATCATGGTAGACAAACAACAGCATGGGAAAAATTCTTCCAGAGTCTTACTATTCATTGCATAGTGGAGTTTGGACTTTCAAAGGGAAAGGGAGAGAAGGGAAAGAGATAGAATCATTTTCCCTAGTTGGACAGATTTGAGCTCCTCTTAGTAAACCAAATCCTTCCAACATGAGGGAACGGAAGGAAATGGAATTAAACGAATATATTTTTGATCTCCTCTTAATAAACCAAATCCTTTTCAAAGTTGGGCAGATTTGAGAGAAAAATGTGAGCTGATCACTCTTCCTTTCCCTTCCCTTCCTCCCCCTTCTTACTCCATTTCCCTACCTTTCTCTCCATCGTTTCCATCCCCAACATATGGGGTCAGCATGAAGAAGATCTGATCTCATGTGGTTGTCCACAAAGATCCACTTACTCCTCTGCATTCAATTTTAGTATTATATGCCTCCTTGAAACCCATTTTCTTCAATTTATTTGTAACGATTTCCATCCAAGTCCTCTTGATATCCCTTGGCCTCTTCTAAATACCTCATAATCTCAACTCTACTTTTTCTCACTTATGCATCTTCTGGTCCATATCATATGGGCTCACACTAATGTAGCCGATTCTCCCTTATCTTAAATTTTAATCTACAACTCTAACCCCTTTCTCCAAATATCTCCATTCCAAATTTTATTACTAAACACCAATCTCAACATATGCATCCTTACTATTTCAATCTTCTTAATCTTCCTGAAATCCTGACCCATATAACAACACAGGTTTAACAGCAGTCCTGCATAAACTTCCTTTAACCTAACACGTACGCCCATGTGATTCACATCTCCGTCAGTATCTTCATTCCGCTTAAAAATCGATCCAATATACTTAAAAACTCACTTAGGGGTAACGATTCTGCAATAGGATATGATAATACTTTGATCATATCTAGGCTACTGAATCCTGATGAACTGCTACTGAACAAACTATCTATTTCACACAACATGAATTGAGGGTTAATGCTTTTAGCAATGAAACATCTAGGGAAAGAGGTAACTTTTACAGCATGCTTGAACTACATGCATTTAGAGGGTGATGATGACATAAAGGGAGTAAAGGTGAATTTAGGTGGTGGGATAAGTGATGATACATAGTATGCAGATAGGGAAGGAGGACAATTATCAAGGCAAAGCATTATCTTAAATTTCAAGGCAATATCAGGAGCTTCAATTGTAGGGCCAAGGAATTACAATAGAAGGTATAAATGGGATACATTTAAATTTCAGGTGATATGAACCTGCTGACTATGTGGATTTAGGGGAATAAGAAAAACAGAGCAACCAAGCTAAGATGATGCATGAGATGTAAGGTCAAAACAACATTAGCAGATGAGATGAAGTCATGAAGTCTAAAGTCCATGATTTATCGTCAACAAAGGATGCACGCCAACTTTGACAAAGTATAGACATTAGGGCTATTAAACAAAGACAAGTAGAAGAAAACATTGTACAATGTTCGCCTTCTAAAGTAGAAGGGTAATGTAGAATTCAAATTCTCAAAGATTCAGAAAACAATAAAGAGCCCACTTTCCAAGTGTCGAAGTACAAAACTGCAGGAAAATGAAAATATTTAGATGATGTAAATCTAGTACACAAATGGACTATCTAATGTGATGGCAAGAGTTTGACTTTTGCACTGTTTACATACTCCACTTTGACCATCTTTCGTGACTTTTAAATAAGGAAGATATAGTCATGTAGGATCTCAATATATATTTTCAAGATAGGCACTTCTTATAATTTTTCACTTATAGATCATCAAAGTTACTAATGACCAGAGTGTTATTGGTAAGCATGAAAATCAAGATGTTGCAAATACAAGAGAACAAGAACAAAGGTAAGTATATAAAGCTAAAGAGAAAAGGAAAATTTGTGAAGGGAATTTACTCTAGCTATTCCTACCCAAACTACATACATTATTGTTATCTAATAAGCTTTTTCAATAGACTTTCTTTACCCCAAAGGAAATGTCATGTGAAGAGAATACACCCTTAACAGTAATTTTCAAAAACCTTTATGGTCATTATAAGTGAATCTCGATCAATACAGTTAGAAATGGCCTATTATTTTAAGTTAAAGGTAGTCCATGTTTACTTATGGAGTAGTGCTTCTGCACAGGATAAATTTTCATTTATAGAAAAGGTCCATGAATCACGCGAACAGACAACAGTGCCTCATCTTCCTATTATTTAAAGTTGAAGGTAGTCCACTCAAGGAACAACATCTGCATGGGATACATTATCATCCAAAATAAATAAAGAAACTTCCCTGAATCATGCAACCACAATGAAATATGGAAATCGCACCTGTAGTGTCAATTTTATGCGAGATACCAGCCGCAGTCAATGACTTGACAATCTGTTCGGCAACCTCCTCATACTGCTGATTCTGAACTAGAGGGAACACAGTGCATTTGATTGGAGCCACAAGTGGAGGGAAACGGAAGACATTTAGTTGCTCATCGCCACCTTTGCTTGGCCTCGTGTAGAAAGAATGCTCATATAAACAGTATATAATTCTCCCAATACCAAAAGATGGCTCAATAACTGATGGAGTAAAAACCCTCTGATGTTCCTTCTTCTTCTCCTTCTTGATTGTTACCATCTTGTTGGTTATTGTCACATTCTTCCCAAGAGTGCAAACGTTGAATTCCATTTCACCCTTAGACTCCAGGTTCGCCTTCATTTCCATGGCTTCCTTTTCATCCATGCCCTGCAGCAAAATAAATATGTCTATAAGCATCCACTTAAAGTCTCAACGCAGTGTAATATGAAGGGCATCTTTCACAATTACCTCCAATGCTTCAACAACCATCTTCTGGTTACCCTTGAAGGCAAGACCAAGATCCTTTTTAATTGGAGTAATAACAACTTTCTGAAAAATATCACACACACACATCACCACAGTTGGCCACAAGTTCTAGGAGCTGATATAGAATAAGACAAAGAAGAGAAAGAGAGGAAAGTTACCTCTACTTCTCTTGGTTCTGCGAATTTCTCATGCGCAACAAGAGCTACACCGCTTTTATCCTAAACATATTCAGTAAACCATTCAAGTCCATGAGCTTCATTGATATCAATGGCGGAGCCAAGAAATTTCGGATGAGGGGGCAAGAATTAACAATTTGAAAAATCAAATGGTATGAAAGGAAAAAAAATGGTGGTATGGAGATTTGAACCTATGTTATATGAGTCGTTTACTCTATTTGTGATAAAAAAAACCAACTAAGCTAAGCCTATTTAGTGATATTAAACTACATTAAATACTATATATACATTTAAAAAAATTGACGTTGAGGGGGCGACTGCCCCCACCAGCCACCCCCTCTCTCTGCCACTGATTGGTATCCTTGTTTCTTTAATTTTTAAACTAAAAACTGCTTTAACTCCTCATCAAACAAAGGATGCACTAGCAGCATTATGTCAGCATGCAACAATAAAGAATTGCAAACAAAATTTTACCGTGTGAGCACGCAAATCATATGCAGATCTGTCAGCAATGCCAACACACTCGATCCAACCATAGGAGCATTCAATCTCAGCATCCCAACAATCTGCAGCATAATGAGCCATCTCATTTGCAAGATGCTGGCGGAAGCGCAACCGTTCTTTGTCAATACCCAGGCTGGTGAGGAAGACATACACTCTTCCAATAAAATAACCCAAAGTTTCATTGTTGACAGTACCCTGTATAGCAGTGAACATATTACATAAGAAAAGTTAAAGTGAGGTTACCCTCAGTGAATCAAGAAGAGCTATATATGAGAAAGGACATAGAACGTATTTAAAAATCAACCTTACTAACGGCTTCACCAAGAACCATCTTCTTTGCAGATTGCCCAGACACCTGTAGCTCCCTTGGAAACATCAAAAACTCCAAATTTGCAACTTCACGGAATTTTCGATGAGACTTATCCTGGGGATCCACAAAATGTTCTATTTCTGCCAGAGTAAACTCACGAACCCTAAGAAGACCTTGACGTGGAGATATCTGAAAACAAAAAATCATATATAAGACATCTGACGCAGGAAATAGAGTTTTTCTTCATTTGAGGAATAAACCAGCACATAAAAGAAAACAAATCCCCATTCAGTTCACTGCATGCTATTCGCCAGTCTAACAAAATTACAACATCCCGAAGAGATTTGTGCTGGAGCTGGCGGAGAGCGGAAGATTCGAATCTCAATCCAGGGAGACGTTGCACATATAGGTTTGTTACTCTATTTCTACCCTTTGCAGTCTGTATTATAGTTGATTCCACCATGCTAAGACCTCTAATATTTAAACAAATATGACCCTATCTAAACAGGCTGAAGAATTGGAAATAACTGCAGCAGCCCACAAATAACTACAACTACTTGAAACAATTATGATATAGACCTCCATTTCAGCACCAGAACAAGTGATACCACAAAACAAAGTTCATTTACTCAGCAAACAGATTATAGTCCACAGTAGAAACAAGACACTGAAGTGTCGCAGCCAATCAGAACAGGTAGAATTGTCATTCATTGACGCAGCCCGGAAGTTGAGTTATTGCAAGAGCTTTTCAAAACACAGACTCAAACCGAATCCCAACCCTAGCCGACCCCAAATCAGCCAGTCAGAAAATATACTTCGTTTATTAGCAGCTGATATTAAAGGAGAACAGCCAGAATTTACATACCTCGTTTCTGAAAGCTTGGCCGATTTGGGCAGCAGCAAAAGGAAGCTTATTGCCATTGTAATAGTATAGGTCCTTGAAGTTCACAAAAATACCTTGTGCTGTCTCTGGCCGCATAAACCTACAAACAAGAGCATGAAAGCAAGACATAATTACAAAAGGTAACTCATTGATTCGCCAGCACAGGGGCAAACAAGTTACAGCTAATATATCTCTGTTGAGCAGATTAATAACCTACCCGGAGCTTAAGCCAGATGGACCTATTGAGGTCTGAAACATCAGATTAAAGGGATATGGATCAGAAAGGGGATTTTTGGTATCAGGTGAGGTTATACCATATTCCTTTATCTTTGCCCCCAACTCCTCAGAAGAAAACTCATCCAGCACAGCCAAGACATGTTTGAGTTCTGCTGCTTTTTCTGCAGATAGACTGAGGTCCTTCTCAAGTGTCTCCTTGCAGAAATCCTTGAGCAAGTGATCTGCTCGGTAGCATGTGCCTGTCTTTTCATCCTTCACCATAAGGTCAGTAAACTTATCCACATGTCCTGATGCCTTAAGCACAATCTCTGGCGTCACACAAGGGCAATCCACCTCCAACATGTTTTCTTGCAGGACAAAATGCTGGTTTTTAAGCACAATTTTAAAACTGTCAGTTGATATAAAGTCAATAAACCTAAGACAATGCAACCCAAATTAACTCAATACTAACATACTGAATCATATGATGAATAACAACATCAACATTATACAGTCTCTTGAAAGTGTATATACATACATAGCAATTAAAAGCATAATGTTGGTTCCCTATACACATCGTGTGCATTCACGACAGAGACACATATTTCTGGCAAATGAAGTCATGAAAACTAACACCTCCCACAGGAGCCACCATGAAAAACAAACCCAACAACGCCACAGAGCTACAGAATTGTTTATTAACACCATATACACTGAGTTAGACAGAAATCTCATTCGGAATCCTCATTAGCTTCTTACACCTTCTTATTCTGGTAACTCCGAGCCACACTATCTAAAATGTTAAAAGGTCACTATAGTCTCTACTAGTCGACCAACCAACAGCGCGATGCATGCTACTTCATCTTTCCTAACCACAAATATTCTGTAATATGGAGAACAAAGTTAAGAACTTCTTCAATCTCCATTTCCATGATAAACAGCTTTCGTCTATAAAGAACCTCATTTGCCATTACATGCATTGACTTCATCCCATACCAGTAAATCAACACAATTATAAACATAAAATCAGAAATGAAATTCAAAATTCACATGAATTTTCAGCTCTAACTTCATTTACTACCGAATACAATTCATAAATTGAACAATCAAATCAATAAACCAAACCAATTTCACAATCCACAACCACATAAACCTTCATTAACAACAAAAACAAAGCAAAATCTCCATACCTGACGCCAAAACGCAAGAACATTCTGCTTAACAGCACAACCAGGAGGACCATAATCATAAAGACCAGCAACACCACCATAGATCTTAAAAGAAGGAACATAAAACAATTTCCTCTCAAGCGTATTAATCACGCATTGACGAAAAGCCTCCTTACTCTCACCTCCATTACCCTTCACAATCGCCTGAAGCTGCTCTTCAATCGATGACTTTTCCAATTTCAGATTCTTGAGAGCTTCAACAGCAGCATCAATGGCGGACTTATTAGCAGCGCCGGAAGCCTTAAGCTCCCGCACAGTGTTAGCTTGCGCATCGACGGCAGCTTGCTTCGCAGCTAAGGATTGACGAAGAGAGGTTTCTTGAGAATCCATTGATGAGAATTGAAGGTTTGAGATGAAGCTGCGGTTGAAGAAGAATAGGGGTTTGGGAGAGAGAGAAGAGGGTTTATATGAGGGTTGTTGTTGTGGTGTTGGTGGATGGAACACTGATGAGCCCACTCTTCTGTAGATATTCCTCAGGATCAATCGATGATACATTAATGGTGTGTTTTTGGGTTTGTTTACCTATCTAATATCTAATGTTATTTTGGTTTTATTTACTTCCTCCGTTTTTTTAAAAAATGTGACACTTTCTATTTGAGGAAATTTTAAATTAAATGTGACACTATCTTTTTTGGTCAATAAACTCTCTCTATCTCTCTCCTCTCACATGGATCCCTTTATTTTTTTCTCTCTATCTCTTTCCTTCCCAAAAATTGCCTAGGAGTCCGTGAATTTAAAAGTGTCACATTTAAATAAAAACGGAGGAAGTATATGAAAGCTTGTCACTATAGTCGTTCCTAGATTTGAGATGTTTTTGCATGTTAGTCATATTTGCTTTTTCTTTTTTTTTTTTGGATTGTGCTTTCTACTAGAAATTATGATGTTCGCGATAAAAAGATTGAACTCGTGAAAGGATGCGAACGAATTCTGGTTTCATTTCTCCCGTATAGAACACTGAGTTACTAAGATTATGGTCTTCATCATAAAATGAGGGCTTTTCAGAATGACATGATCTTCTTTAGAGTGCTCATGCTTAGTCAAGAGAATTTACCCCAAATAATATTTCCTTACTACTTCTTTTTGTCATTTACCTATACTACTCTTATCTATTTCACCGTTTCTTTTATCATTTATGTATAGTGTGTGTGCATACATAAGATACACCTCATATTATGTGCTTTCAAATTTCACTACAATATATTTTTAAATGCATTTTTTCCCTGAATACATCAATTATAAAATGTAATTCTTCGAATTATATAGCTAAGGATATACTTCCTCCATTTCATATTATAGCAACATTTGGATTTTTACACTATTCACAAACACTCTTTTGCGACCTTTTATTATAATTTATACACAAAAACAAACATAGTCATGTGGGATTTTGGTAGTTTCGTCTCAATATATACTTTCAAATAGTCAACATTTTATAAAGTTAATTTAACTACAAATTTGCAACACTCCCTTGCTTGCTCTTTCCTAGGCGCCATTGGTGACCCTCGGTGCTTGCACCTAAGCTATGGCGAAAACTCGTCGGCAAAAGGCAACGGAGTAGCCATCGGAGGGGTCCAACCACAGAGAGTAGCAGCTCGCAAGGTAGACAATCTCTAGCACGTTAGATAATTCGGCTCTCCTTGAAGAGGCTATGGCGGAAAAAATGTCATCTCCAAAAGCTTCTATTTGGGCTTTAGAGGACCCAAATCGCATTAATCACTAGCTAAATGTGATTAAAGGAAGTGAGGTGAAGGAAATGGGAAATTCTTCAATGAATCATCCAATGGAACAGTACCCACCAGGTAATCATCCTTGCTCAGTTAAAATTGATCTAGAAGATGTTGTTGAGGAAATAGATTGTTGGTCATCTGCGATTATGTGCTATGTGCTTGGTGCTAAACCATCATTACCTGTTATCACTGGTTTCTAGAATTGGATTTGGAGAAAAAATGGGTTATGTAAAATCGTTCTTGTTAAGAAGGGTGTATTTTTGGTGAGATTTAAAGCGATTGACCGAATGCAATCTATTCTTAAATATGGCCCTCAATGTTTTGATCCTGAACCTCTCATTGTGAAACCATGGCACCCTAATTTGAACTTGAAGAAAGATGAGATTAATATTGTCTCAATTTGGATTAAACTGCCCAAACTGTATATTAAATATTGGGGGTTGAGATCACTGGAGAAAAGCACTGGGATCATTGCCAAATTGGTAAGCTGGATCAAGCTACTCTTAACAAAGATAGGCTATTCAACGCTAGGATATTGGTTGAAATCAAGCTCAACCACTGGTAGCATAAGCTTTTAAATGGAAAAGGTAGCATAATTCAGTAACCTGTTGAGTATGAACGGAGGTCTACCATCTGTACACATTGCAACAAATATGGGAATAGTTTGGATAACTTCATAGTATAGGGAAGATTGTGAAAAAATGGATCCCTAAAGGAGGTAGCCCTAGAGCTATAGTGCTAGGGAAGAGGAGTTAATCCACGGTTAGAAAAGAGGATAATGGATTTCAAACAATTGCAAAAAGGAAGAGCACATCACCTTTGTGAAGAGGGTTGAGGTGGCAACTATGAACTCTTTTGCTGTTCTAGAAGAAAATTCATTGACAGATGAAACCATGTGTGAAGTAGGTGCATAAGATGGCTATGTTGATGGGAGGGAGGGGAAGCCTCCCTCTCGAAATGGATAATATGATGGTATGAAATGTAAAGGGGGTGGATAGCTTGGATAAACAAAGAACTGCGAGACAAATGTAGCCTCCTTGAAACCAGGGTTAAGCTCCCTAACCTTGGTAAAGTGTATGTTGGTGTGTGTCCCAAATCCCAATTGATGTGTTTTCACCAACCACGATAAGCACTATGATGGTAGAATTATGTTAGTGTGGTTGCCCCCATTCCTTCGAAGTTAACATCCTGCTCACATCACTTTTCCCCATACTTCAAAAAACTTTGCCTTAATTGTCATTTTTGGTATGAATGGGAAGTCTGCGAGAGAGAAACTATAGAAGGATTTGATTTCCACTACCAGCAGCACCACAGAGTGCATGGTGTATCAGTGGGACTTTAATGATGCCATGAATCTTGATGATAGAATTGGTATCCCTCTGAGACTTGCAAATCTTACCCCTATGAGGAACTGTATGGCAATATTCAAATTAGAAGATATCAGTTCTACATGGAGGTACTATACATGGACAAATAAGTAAGAGCGTGAGAAAAGAGTGTTTTCAAAAATAGACAAAATCCTGGCTAATATTGAATGGTATACCTTATTTTCCAATGTTGGTGTTACTTTTTTGCCAGAGAAGATGAAAATCTCTCTTGCGCCTCTGTTTCTTATAGCCTAAAGTTTTAAATTTTGCATATTTTAGTTATAAGTTTCTCACCTATAAATCACCTTCCTGTCTCATAGTGTTTCATTAGCAACACACACATTGCATATACCTCGTCTTAGTTATTAATTGATAATATCACCAATCTTATATAATTGCTTCGTATAGTATTAATAGTCATGTTTAGTATCTCAAACTATTCAGGCAATAACATTATAAAATTTCCTACTATGATGGTAACAAAAAATGATAAGGATGCCGGAATATATGAAATTTTGAGAATTTGGTATTGGTCATGTATTGCACTAGTTAAAAAATTATTCTGTTTAATAACATGATATCTAATGAGCCAATCGATGTATTGCAACAATGATTAACGAACAAATTTAATGACGGGACATATAGAAAATCCAATTCATCTGTTGTTAGTAAAATGCCCAACTTTTCCTTTTTGTTAGTCCGAAACAAAGTGAAACCTACTACCTTATTTGGTTTGTCTTTTCCCCTTTATTTCTGCTCAACACATGACACTTCCTCCGATCTCTCGATATCCTTTCTCATTCTTAACATCCGTGTCTCCTATGTTGCCCATAGTAGAATACATGCTTTTACGTAAAAGCACATGCTACTTATGGTCCCAGAATAAAGCAACGTAGTAAAAACAAGCATGCAAGCAAAACTAAATGCATTAAAGCTTATAATTTCTCATGTTCGGAGTTTATTTTTCTATAAAAGTACGTAATCGTTCACCATCATATGTAGTCTTTAATATCAATCACGAAGTATATAAGGATGACTCATATATTCTACCTAAAATAATGAAGATCAATTATGGTTTGTAGAGGAGCTTAAGGAGTATGGTCGAGGTCGTTTCTTGTTGTTATCCCGAAGAAGTTTTTTCTCATGAAAATATCTATTTCACCTCTGTTTCTTATAGCTTTGAGTTTTAAATATTGCAGATTTTATAAACCACCCTCCTCTCATGTAGTGTTCCATAGACAGCAACACACTGCATATACCTCATCTTAGTTATTAATATATAATATGATCATTCTTATATAATTGCTTCATATAATATTCATAGTCACGCTTAGTATCAAAAGTTATTTAGGCAATAAGATTGTAATTTAATAAGGTAATGACAATTATACATTTTCTACTATGATATAGTAACAAAAAAAATGATAAGGATGCCAGAATATATGAAAATTCAAAATGTTCAGTATGTATCAGTCTTTTTGTATTATTCATGCATTGCATGAGTAAAAAAATTAGTTTGCTTAATAACATGCTATCTAATGAGTTGATCGATGTACTGGCTAACAATGATTGACGATCAAATTTAATGATGGATTCTTATTATAGTTTTATACTTCCTCCGTTTTTTTTAGTTGACACGTTTTGACTTTTGACACTATTCACATAATCTACTTTGACTATCTTTTGTGATTTATACATAAGAGAAAATATAGTCATGTGGGGTCTTGTTAGATTCATCTCATTATATATTTTCAAAATATCATATTTTTATAATTTTTACTCATCAATTTTCCAAGATAAAAGTGATTGAAATCACGCGTTGGCAAACGTAATAAAAGAAACAGGTCAACTAATAAAAAACGAAGGAAGTATATTATTGAACAAGATAGGTTTACTACTTCATATGCTGTTAATGAATGTAAAACTTTTCCTTTTTGTTTGTTCAATAAAGTGAAACCTACCTTATTAGTTTGCCTTTAATTTTGAGCCTTTAATTCTGTTCGGCACATAATACTTCCTCCGATATCTCGATCTCCCTACTCATTCTTAACAGTCGTGTCCTCGATGTTGCCCATAGTAGAATACATGCTTTTACGCAAAACGCATGCTACTTATGGTCCTATAATTAAACAACGTAGTACGAACATGCATGCAAGTAAAACAAAATGCATTAAAGATATTAATTTCTCATGTTCAAAGTTTCTTTTCCATATAAGTACTTAACTGTACACCGTCGTATATAATTTGAAATGTCGAGCACAAAGTAGATAAGGATAACTGATACATTCATTTTACCTAAATTAACGGAGGTTGTTATAGTTTTGGATATAGAACAAGGCAAAAATCAAATAAATTCAGTATAAAAAAATCAGGATCACCTCAAGCATATTAAGACCTTATACTAATCAATAAAAATTGGATTACTAAGCACTAACTCAAAACCAAACCTAATAGCCCGTAACAAATCATGAAAAGAAAGTATTATATGTAATTATTGTTCCTTTATTATTTTTTATAAAAAGTAATTATTGTTCCTTTATGAAAACTTATCATGCATTGCCATTCAATTAGAGTGTAAAGCAAGGGTTAATTTAGTAATTGCAAACAACGAATAGCGAAACAGTGTTCGACAAGTTTGATTGTCATCGCCCACCTCATTATGACGGACTTCCAACCCCGCCAGTTGCTCTAGAGAACTGGCTACGTGAGATCGAGAATGTTGTTCGATGCAACGGTATGTCCGGAGACCGAGAAGGTGCCTATAAGAACCCATTACCTGAAGTAGGAGGCTTTGTAGAGTACTGCTAAAGCTGTAGCACAAGCTTTGCCTGGTTTTGGATGGGAACTCTTCAAAGATAAGCTCAAGGAGAATTTCAATGTGGATGAACTCAGATGGCAAAATGAGGAGGAGTTTCTAGGGTTATCTAGAGGATGTCGGTGCATGAGTATACCGACAAGTTTACAGAGCTATCTAGATTTAATAAGGTAATGACAATTATCAAATTTTCTAGTATGATAGTCACAAAAAATGATAAGGATGCTGAAATATATGAAATTTTGAAATGTTTAGTATGTATTAGTTATTTTATATAATTCATGCATTGTACGAGTTAAAAAATTAGTTTACTTAATAATGTGTCATCTAGTGAGCTACTCGATATAATGGCCAACAATGATTGATGGCCAAATTTAATGATGGGCTCTTATAGTAGTTTTATACATTAGAGAACAATGCAAGATAAAAAATCTACTTCATTTGTTGTTAATGAATGCTAAACTTTTCCTTTTTGTTTGTTCAAAATAAAGTGAAACCTACCTTATTTCTTTTGTCTGTTGACCCTTTATTCTTGCTCGGCACATGACACTTCCTCCAATTTCTCGATCTCCCAACTCATTCTTAACTATCGTGTCCCTATGTTGCCTATAGTAGAATACATGCTTTTATGCAAAAAGACATGCTAGTTATGGACCAGAAATTAAACAGCGTAGTACGAACAAAAATTCAAGTAAAACAAAATGCATTAAAGATGAAAATCTCTCATGTTCGAAGTTTTTTTCCCCTTAAAGTACGTACCTGTACACCATCGTATATAATTTAAAACTTCGATCACGAAGTACTTAAGGCTAACTCATATTTTCATTTTACCTAAAATAACAAAGATCGGTTATGGTCTTGGATATAGAAAAAACAAAGACCAAATCAATTTAGTATTAAAAACCATGATCGCCATATTAAGACCTTACACTAATTAATAAAAATTGGATTTCTAATCACCAACTCAAAAACCAAACCTAATAGCCCTTGCGTTTACTTACATTCCAATTCCAATCCCAAGCCCTAAAATTAATTAAAAGCTCCACAAACAAATCATGAAAAAGTGAATGAAGTTGATCAAGTTTGGTTTAGAAACTTTTAAATAGTTTTTGGTTCAGATAGTTGTTATCTCTCCAGTTCTGTCCTTCAGGCTAGGAGAGAGTCCTTTCTAGAAGATTTATTTGTCTCCTTACTGAACGGATTTAGGTTGTAAATAGGGTTTTGGTTCTTTATATATCTACACTTTGCCTTTTTGCAAAAAAAACAAAACAAAAACAAGTCATGAAAATAAAGTACTAGATAAGAGTAGTATTTTAATTAGAACTTTAGTAAATACAATACCTTTGCATGTTTATGTTCTAATATTATTTAGGCTAAAATATATTTCATGTTTATCTTTTTGAGATATTTTAGGAATACAATTTTTATTTAATTTAGTTAGTCATAAATAAAATAAGTAAATCGCGTTTCTTATTTCTAAACCACGTTTACACGTTTATTTAGTGAGTGAAAGTAGTGGGTTATATGTTCATTTAGTGGAGTCTTGTTCCTCAAGCAAAAGTAAGTCACACGCGACATATTGGGTCTAATTTATAGGACGTTGTGGCTAGTGTATGCACAAAGAATTCTAAACAACTTAACACCATAAAAAGGAAGTTCAATCACCACTTTAAGTGTGTCTGACTCTAGTAGAAAGAGATTATTAATGTGATATATTTGTTCCATGTTTGATTCGGTTTCACCAAAATTGCAAGTTCCTATATGTTCAAATTCTTGTTTCATAGAGTTTGTTTTATCAAGCTTATGTAATTGGTAAATTATTAAGTCTTGTATTAGGGTTTTGATAAAGGGTTTAAGGGAGCTCTGAGAAAGGCTTTGAGTGAAGTCTAAAGGGGGAAAGAACTTGAATGAGTTTCATTGTAAGAGAGAGCGAGAATTTGACTAAAGCCTAAAGTCAAGAGAGTTGACTTAAAGAAAAGTTAAGAAAGGAACAACAATTAGAGGGAACTGTTGTTGGGACTTGAGTATCATTTTCAGAAAAAGTCAAGCTTTGACTTAAGCCTAAAGTCAAGAAAGATGACTTAGAAAAAGTTAAGAGAGGAACAAAAATTAGAGGGAACTGATGTTGGGACTTGAGAGTATATAGGAGCTTAAGGAGTATGGTCGAGGTTGTTTCCTGTTGTTATTCCTCCGCCCGGCTTTTCCCTAAGAAGTTTTTTTCCGGGGAAATCTCTCTTGCGCCTCTATTTCTTATAGCTCTGAGTTTTAAATTTTGCAAATTTTAGTTATAAGCTCGACACTGTAAACCACCCTCCCCTCTTGTAGTGTTCCATCGGCAGCAACACAACAAATATACCTCATCTTAGTTATTAATGTATAATATGTTCAGTCTTATATAATTGCTTCATATAATATTAATAGTCACGTTTAGTATCAAAAATAATTTAGGCAATAACATTATAAATTAATAAGGTAATGACAATTATAAAATTTTATAATATGATAGTAACAAAAAAATGATAAAGATGCCGAAATATATGAAAATTTGAAATGTTCAGTATGCATCAGTTATTTTGTATTATTCATGCATCGCACGAGTTAAAGAATCAATTTTCATAATAACATGCTATCTAATGAGCTGGTCGATGTACTGGCCAACAATGATTGACGATCAAATTTAATGATGGGTTCTTATTGCAGTTCTATATATTACTGAACAAGATAGAAAATCTAATTCATCCGTAGTTAATAATGGAAAACTTTTCCCATTTTTTGTTCAAAATAAAGTGAAACCTACCTTATTTAGTTTGTCTTTTGACCCTTTATTTTTGTTCGACACATGGCACTTCCTCCGATCTCTCGATCTCCCTACTCATTCTTAACAACTTGTCCCCTATGTTGCCCATAGTAGAATACATGATTTCACGCAAAACACATGCTACTTATGGTCCTATAATTACACAACGTAGTATGAACATGCATGCAAGTAAAACAAAATGCACTAAAGATAATAGTTTCTCATGTTCGAATTTTTTTTCCATAAAAGTACGTAACCATACATCGTCGTATACAATTTAAAATGTCGATCACGAAGTAGATAAGGATGACTGATATATTCATTTTACCTAAAATAACAAAGGTCATTATGGTTTTTGATACAGAAAAAAGAAAAACTCAATCAATTCGGTATAAAAAATCAGGATCACCTCAAACATATTAAGACCTTATGCTAATCAATAAAAATTGGATTACTAAACACTAACTCAAAACCAATTTTCTTAATAACATGCTATCTAATGAGTTGATCGATGTACTGGCCAACAATGATTGGCGACCACATGATGGGTTCTTATTGTAGTTCTATATAATACTGAACAAGATAAAAAATCTACTTCATCTATTGTTAATAAATGCAAAACTTTTCCTGATTGTTTATTCAAAACAAAATGAAACCTACCTTATTTAGTTTGTCTTTTGACCCTTTAAATCTGTTCGGCACATGGCACTTCCTCTGATCTCTCGATCTCCCTACTCATTCTTAACAGTCTTGTCCCCCATGTTGCCCATAGTAGAATACATGCCTTTACGCAAAACACATGCTACTTATGTTCCATGAATTAAACAACGTAGTACGAACATGCATGCAAGTAAAACAAAATGCATTAAAGATAATAAATTTTCATGTTCCAAGTTTTTTCAATAAAAGTACGTAACTGTACACCGTCGTATATAGTTTAAAACGTGGATCACCAAGTAGATAAGGATGGCTGATATACTCAATTTACCCAAGATAACAGAGGTCATTATAGTTTTTGATATAGAAAAAAGCAAAACTCAAATCAATTCAGTATAAAAAATCAGAATCACCTTAAACATATTAAGACCTTTTACTAATTAATAAAAATTAGATTACTAAACACTAACTCAAAACCAAACCTAATAGCTATGTAGTTACCTACCTACACTCCATTTCCAATCCCAAGCCCTAAAATAAATCAAAACCTCCACAAACAAATCATGAAAAGAAACTACAAGATGTAATTATTGTTCCTTTATTATTTTTTACAAAAGTGATTATTATTCCTTTATGAGAACTTATCATGCATTGCCATTCAATTAGAATGTAAAGCAAAAGGTTAATTTAGTAATTGCAACCTCCTTAGATTAAAATAACCTACACCTTTTTACCCTTATTATGCCTTTTAATAATCCTATTCCACACACACACAATCACATAAATCTAATCAAACAAAGAAGTAAATATCCTGCAAAAATCCCGGATAACGAGGAAAATTTGCCGGGAAACGATCCAACGGCTTAAATCAACTAAATCCATCCTCACAGTAAACAAAAGTGGATAGAGCCACAGATTATAATGCCCCAAATTCAAACCCCCTCCTCTGCTAATTTCAAAACCCCGCCGTCTCTCTCTCTCCTCTTTTCCACTATAAAATTAAACCCAAAAACCTCCTTCTTCTTCCATTGGCTCATTTTCTTCCCCCATTTTTCTCCCTATTTTCTCTCTCCTCTCTCTTCAATGGCGAA
Source organism: Patellifolia procumbens (assembly GCA_947645195.1). Taxonomy (NCBI): domain Eukaryota; kingdom Viridiplantae; phylum Streptophyta; class Magnoliopsida; order Caryophyllales; family Amaranthaceae; genus Patellifolia; species Patellifolia procumbens. The sequence goes on along the minus strand of CANSGD010001267.1, from coordinate 109,211 downwards.
CACTGTAAACCCTCACGACCAGCTCCCCTGCGATGGCGATGGTAACTGCATGCTGTGCAAGAAGAAACCATCTGAAACTGAGAAACTCGTCTGTAAAACATGCGTAACTCCATGGCATGTCGAATGTCTCTCTTCTCCTCCTCAATCTTTATCGACGCTCTCTCAATGGGAGTGTCCTGACTGTTCTCCGACTGAAGACGTCGCAAAATCTACCGCTCCGGCGACGGTTACTGGTGCTGCTGGTGAATTGATCGCTAAGATTAGGGCGATTGAAGCGGATGCGACGTTGTCGGAACAGGATAGGGCTAGGAAACGTCAGGAGTTGATGAGTGGTTGTGGATCCGCTGGTAATGGTGATGTTAAGGTTAAGGATGATAATGAAATTCTTGAAATCCTTGGTGAGAATATCAAATGCTCGTTTTGTATGCAACTTCCTGATCGTCCTGTCACTGTAATCTCTCTTTCTCTCTCTCTTACATTTCTGTTTTCGCTTTGTTGATTTTTTGTGTGCGTCTCTGTTTTTGCGTTTTCGCGTTTAAAATCTGTAATTGCTCCGTTTGATATCTGCATTGTTATTGAAGCAAATGATTATTTCTTTTTGATGTTTATGTGAACATTTAGGTTTCGAATTTAATGCGACATTCAATTAGCTGAGGACTTTGTTTAAAAAATTTTGTAATCTGAAAATTAAATGGAGTTTATTTGCCTAATGAAGTTGAATTAACGTTGTTACTACTGTTCTCTCTCAAGTTGCATTTTCGCCTTTTCATTTTTTTGCTGTTATTGTTTGCTTTCGCTTTTCCATCCATGGATAATTGCATTATTATTGAAGCAAATGATTTTTTATTTTATTTTATGTATAACAGTATAAGTGAACATTTGTGTTTCGAATTTAATGCGACATTCAATTAGCTGATGAGTTTGGTTAAGAATCTTGTAATCTGTAAATTAAATGGAGTTTATTTGCCTAATGAAGTTGAATTAACGTTGTATTTACTTCTATGCTGTAATTTTGGGTTTAATCGGAAGTCTGTGTGATGTAGTAATTATAAGTTGCCTAAAGTATCCAGTTGAAGATATTTGCTTTAATTTGATGATATTTTTATGTTTTTTTTTTTTCTGGATAAATGTTAACATCAATTTGGTACATCTTTGCTTTGTTGGGTGTACCAACTAGGACACTAGATAATCTTAATCACTTTATAGTGTATATGTAACTTATTTAACAAATTTTGCATTTTGACTGTTCTATTCTAGTTGTTGTATGCAAATTTAGTTCATGCTTTATTTGGAATCTTTTTTTTAACCTATAATTAGAAGTTCTATGGGAGAGCTATAGTATTGGTGTCTAAAGCTCTAATTATTTGGTTTACTATCCTATTTACTTATATGATACATTGGACTCTATTAGCGCACTCTCTCGACACAACAAAACATTAATTTGTACCCAAATCCTTTACAATTGTACTCATGTTAGTACCCTTTTGCCGTTTTATGGTACTAATTGGAAGTTAAATGAGTACCAATCTATGTCTTATCAGATAGTGACCTGTAAAGACCTTGCTTCCTATTTTTCTTTGTTGTTTTCATGCTTTGCTCATGTCCTTAATATTCTTAGCAAAGGTAAGATTCTATAAGCACATTTCCTCAGCACAAAAAAAATTCAATTGGTATCCAAACCTCCCAATTTTACTCATGTTAGTACCATTTTGCTGCTTTTATGGCACTAAATGGAAATGAAATGGATACCAACCTAGTATATCTTTTCGCATAGTGACTTGTAGAACCTTGCTTCCTATTATTCTGTTGTTTTCATGCTTTGCTATTGTCCTTAAGCAAAGACTTACTCATGTTAAATACACCTATGTATACCTAGATCAACCCAAGACAAAATCTTGAATAACTCATGTTACCTAGGAGTATATAAGATGTGCTGAAGGGGTAATGTGAAGTTTGACATGCTCTCAAGAATCAGAATCTATTATATCATATTAAAGTTTTCGTCTTTCAACTTGTCATCACATGATATTGTAATATTATGACTTTCTTTAATGTCTGGATGTTTTTGTGTTGGTTGAGTATATATTTCATGCTATCTACTAGGTTATGCACGAAATATCCAGAATTATTTGTTGTCATGGCATATAAATAATTTTAATTTTATTTTTCCTGTTTTCCATTTTGTAAAATTTATACCTGGTTTTGTTACTTCATTGTTGCTATCTTAAAGGATAACTGAGGCTTGTTTTTGTTTTCTCAGACTCCATGTGGGCATAACTTTTGCTTGAAATGTTTTGAGAAATGGGTTGGACAAGGAAAACGGACTTGTGCAAAGTGTAGAGAGCAGATTCCTGCCAAAGTGGCTAGCCAACCCAGAATCAACTCTTCTCTTGTGTTTGCTATCAGAATGGCAAGGACCTCAAAAGCTACTGCAGTTGCGGCTCCCAGAGTCTTTCAGTTTGTGCACAATGAGGATCTTCCTGATCAAGCATTCATGACTGAAAGGGCTAAAAGAGGAGGCAAATCAAATGCTAAAAGTGGGAGGATATTTGTCACTATCCCACATGATCATCTTGGACCTATTACTGCTGAGTATGATCCAGTGCGGAAAATGGGAGTGCTGGCTGGTGACTGTTGGGAAGATCGCCTGGCTTGTAGACAGTGGGGTGCTCACTTTCCACATGTTAGTGGTATTGCTGGACAATCTAATTTTGGGGCACAATCAGTAGTTCTTTCTGGAGGGTATGAAGATGATGAAGACCATGGAGAGTGGTTCCTTTATACTGGAAGGTATGTATTTGGCCATGCAGGAATTTATGAAACAACCTTAGTATAGCTACCATTCGTTTATGAGTAACATATATATTCTTTTTCGATTTTTGAAGTTAGTAGTCTTCCTAAGTACTTCATTCCTTTCATTTATTTGTAAATTGTGCCATGTTTGTAATCCAATAGTGAGGCTTTCAGATTGTTATTTCATGACAGGCATATCTGGCACTAACATGTATTTATGTTGTCACCTTCACATGCTCATTTTTTTTGTAAATTTTGCCATCCAGTATTGAGGCTTTTGATTATTTGTCTCATAACAGGCATATCTGGCACTAAAATGTACTTGTGTTGTCCCCTTAACGTGTTTTCCCCCTCCCCTGGTTTGGAGTGATATTTATTGACTATGACCTTGAATTTTTTTTTCTCTTCGGTTGTTAGTGTTCTAATATTTGCTGTGATGTTTTGATAGTGGTGGTCGCGACTTGAGTGGAAATAAGCGTACAAACAAGTTACAGTCATCTGATCAGAAGTTTACAAATGCAAATGAGGCGCTTAGGACGAGCTGCAGGAAAGGATATCCTGTTCGTGTTGTAAGGTAATATTATCTGATCAGGCACTTTGGAAGCTATTTTTTCTGTCAGGTGTTATAAGATAATTGCCAATTTCTTGGGTTAAGAAAATCATTAACTCCTTGGCTTATAGTTTTGAGCCTAAAGATGTCATTCTTTGGCATCAGTGGCTTTTAACTCTATTTCAATTTTAACTATAATTTTCGCCAGTCTAAATTTCTACTCAGATAAACCGGTACCATTATCTTGATCCAATAGTGTGATTATGAACTTCATATTGTTGGAGAAAATGTCATTTTAGAACCTGAATCTGTAAGGACCTTGAAGCACCATGTATACAATTGATTCCTTGCATTTTAAATCGTTTGTTGTTTACAATATCAACTTCACTGCTGGCCTACATGTTTGAACCTTATTCAGTTACACACTAACAACTTTTGAGTTAAACATTAATTTTAATTTCTAAGGAGTTTGGTTGTCTGCAATGTATGTCCCTTTTAACAGAGCATCATCGCAACTAGTTCAATTTTATCAACTTATTTAAACTTTTTTAAGCAAAAACAAGTTTAGGTAAGTTAGAATATTAAAAAAAAAAAGTTTAGATAGTTTTAACCAAGTTAAAATAAGTTTCAATAAATTTCAACAAGCTCAGATAAGTTATAACACCTTGTAAAATAAATCCTGTGCAAGTTATAATTTGGATAGGTTACACTAAGTTCAGATAATTCAAGTTGAAATAAGTTGAAGAGAACAAAGCCTAATCAGAGATCTCTGCACATGTTGTAACATAGATGAGGAACATCTGTTCTGGATGGGTTTGTATTTGGGTTTTCTATGCTCTGCTCCATGCAACATTAGGTGTCATGGTTTTTGCTAGGATGTAATCAGGCACTGATTACTGATCAAATTTATACCCTATCTTACAGATCTCACAAAGAGAAGCGCTCGAATTATGCACCAGAAAGTGGGGTTCGCTATGATGGTATCTATAGAATTGAGAAGTGTTGGATAAAGGAAGGAACACAGGTGAGAAATGTAGTTCGGACAAGAGGTTACAAGGTGCCTATGATTCACCTTTATGTTTGGTTGTGCATAATATGACAGGCGTATTCGGTTTTGATGCATTGTTTTAGGGCTACAAGGTTTGCAGATATTTATTTGTTAGATGTGACAACAGTCCTGCACCATGGACAAGGTCAGTAGATAACTAATTAGCAAACCATTCTGTATGCCTAAAGCTTTCTTTCATAAATGCAAATATAACTTTTAGTCCGTGTCTTGCCACAGTGATGAGCATGGTGACCGACCAAGACCATTGCCAAATGTTCCAGAGCTGAAGAAGGCTGTTCAGCTGACTGAAAGGAAGGAAAGTTCTCACTGGGACTTTGATGTGAGTTTAGAGCAATCTTTTCCCTTTTTGTTTGAGAACTAAACAATACTGAACTTTATACTCAATATGTGTCATATACATTCAAATAAACGATTAAAATTTTCAGCTTCTCATCACGTTTTTATATCTTAGGAAGATGAAGGATGCTGGAAGTGGAAAAGGCCTCCACCACCGAGCAGATTTTCCAAGGAAAAAAGAACCGGAGCTGCTCGTTCAAAGAAAAGCTCCAAAGCAAAAATTTTGAAGGGTATTGCCTGATCCTTTTGTATGTGTGTATGTTTTACGTCACTCTTTCGGTCGAGAATCAGTCACACCATTGCCTACTTTCCTAGCAAGCAATAGTGTTTTGCTTGTCCCCTTAAACTCTGTTCGTTCAACAAAATAATTTTATCCAGTATAAAGACTGCTTTGTTGTGTGTCAATCAGTTCACTGATTGTACTTTGGTTTCCATGATGAATTTTTTTCTCATAAGTTGCCATTTTGCAGAATTTAGTTGCCTGATTTGCCATAAGGTGTTGAATCTGCCAATTACAACTCCGTGTGCACATAATTTCTGCAAGTCATGCTTGGATGGAGCTTTCGAGGGTCAAAAGTTTGTTAGAGAGAGAAATACTGGTGGAAGATCACTTCGAACCCAAAAAACTGTCATGAAATGCCCTTCATGCACAACAGATGTTTCTGAGTTTCTTCAGAATGCTCAGGTTTGTCTAACAACTGGGTTTTTGAGTTGTTTTTAGTATGATATGATTCTTAATTGCGCTGAGATGATACCTGATTCATTAGTCTGTGGCCTAGATATGCAAAACTTATGCCACTATTATCTAGACTATTTGCTAATTGGTATCATGACTAACCTCATAAAGTATACTATTATTTGGACTATAGCAGGAAGGGTGCTGCATGTTGTCTAACTTGTTATTAAATAATATTGATCTGGGGTTTGCAAATGAATGTACATCCTTTTGGCTCATGGCTTGAGATGTCAACCTTTGGTGACAGGTCAATCGGGAGTTGATGGGGGTGATAGAATCGTTAATGCGCAAATTTGAAGAAGAGGAGAAAGCAGATGGTGAGGAGAGTTCTGATGATGTCAATGACAATGATAATGAAGAGAGTGTATCGGAAGGTGCAGAAATTAGCACCTCTGATACTGAAGAGACAGAAAGCAAACCTGCGGAGGAGGAAACTGAGACGGCAATGGAGAAAGTCCAAGGCGAGAGTGAAAAGCTAGATGAATCTGGCTGTGAGAATCCAATTGAAGTGAAGGCTGAGCCTTCTGCTGCTAAGAAACGAGGACGTCCAAGGAAGAGTGCTGCTGCTGACGTGGCTGTGGCTAATACAAGAGGAAGGAAATCCCGTAGGGTGGCTGATGATGGAAATGTTTCACCATCTAGTCCTCTTCATGTTCGCTCAGATCAAGAGCTCGAGTGATTTGCAATCCTTAGTCAGAGGTATAATGTTGTATTATGGAGCACGGTTTCAAACTCTTGCATGCAATGCAGTTTTGTAAAGGTTAAGTTCAAGTATTTTGCCCCAAGGTCGCAACCACTAGTCTATGGCTAACAGAGCTAGTTGCAACACATTTTGTACTTTAGTAGTTGCAATGAGGTTTCTCAGGGCGTGTTTATTAGGATGTAGCTAATCCAAATATTTTGCTCTCATATGAAGCTCATAAGGGTTAATTATTAAATGTCATTCAATTTAATATTTATCTAAAGCAAGCGGCTAGGTTAATTCTTTTCCTGACTTTTATTGCTAGAAAAAGTAGTTACATAAGAGATACGTTAAAATTAGACTTTTTTGTCAGAAACAACCTTTTATAATCACTTTTTTGCGAAAAACATCCTTTTTTTTTTTTGCAACTTACAACCTAAAACCTAAATTTTTTTGCTAAATGAAACCTTTTTGTAATTTTCGTCATTGACCGTTAATTGACTGTTAGTTTCCACCCCAAATCACCCCGACACCACCCGAAAACACCCCAAAACCACCACCCACCCTAACCCGAATGGCTGTGACTGTTGGGGCTGAAACTGGGGTGGTTTTAGGTTCTAGGGTGGTTTTGGGGGTGGTTTTAAGGTGGTTTTGGGTGGGTTGGGCCGGTTTTGGGGGTGGTTTCGGGTGGGTTGGGCCGGTTTTGGGGTGGTTTCGGGTGGGGGGTGGTTTTGGGGTGGTCTCGGGTGGGGTAGTGGTGGTGTCGGGGTGGTTTGGGGTGAAAACTAACGGTCAACGGTCTAAAATTAGAAAAAGGTTTCATTTTGCAAAAAAATTTAGGTTTTAGGTTGTAAGTTGCAAAAAAAAATTTAAAAAGTTGTTTTTCGCAAAAAAATGATTATAAAAGGTTGTTTCTGACAAAAAACTCTTAAAATTATCATGTGTGCGACTTCTGGATTACTTCCCTGAATTTATACTGAAAAGTTATTTCCAACCTTTGACCTTGGTAATATAAACCAAAAGTCTTATAGTGCTGCTACTTCTATATTCGCAAAATGATCAAACATCGATCCAGACAAGGTGATCAATATTAGCAAATCATGATTTATGATGCTCTCTCATGAGAGAAATGATAAACACTAAATGTTCTAAATATTAACACTATTATTTTAATTTAGATATTATATTATTGTGAATGTACCTTATTTTATATTATTTGATCGCGATACTACCATGTATTGGACACTATATTTCTATGTATTTAATATGTTAAATGAGGGGTGTATTCATATACTTGAGTTTACTATATTGACTCTCATTTTATATGCTAAATGACCTTTTTGTCCCTCATTTAATATGTATGACCAATATATCCCTGTTAGATATTTTGAAAAATCTAACCGTTAGAAGTTTATCTATCATCCTCTATTACCTAGGTTTAGTAACAAGCATAGCCTAGACGTAGTTACCACTTAAGGAACATTGTGTTGTGAAGGGCTGAGGTATCAACATAAACTAGGCAAAATCTTAACCATGTGAGGGTGGATGTAGGGGGTAAGGAGATCCACATATTTAGTCAAATTTTCGAACATTGTGCAGTAAAGGCAGAACTTGAAACTTTGGAATGGTAATCGGTATTGTCAATGATATATTGACATATTGCTATTAGCGGTATTTGGCTATTTTGACATCTTGCTAATACTATTATTGTTCAGCAGGTTTTCTGTGCAACGCGCCGCATACTTAAAAACAATGCACCGCAGGCGCATGCACATCAAACGCTAAGGCCGCGAGTGACACTCGCCGGAACCCTAGGTTCTTTCTTCTCTCTCGTTGATGGAGAAGATCTCCGACAAGATTGACGGTTGCGATTCGTCGTTGTCTTCATCGGATAACGAGTACTCCAAGAAGAAATCATCATCGGAGACTGTGCACCACCACGATCATCGTCACCTTCTCCGTCTACGTCAAAGGCCGGTTGACAAAGTCCTTGGTGGTGGGTCATCGGATTTTAAGTGGTTGTCGTCGATTGGAAGATGGAGTTGAAGGAGGAGAATGTGCAGGAGGAGAAGGAGGTGAAGGAGGAGAAGGTGAAGAAGGAGAAGGTGCAGGAGGTGAAGGAGGAGAAGGAGGTGAATGAGGTGATAGGGGTTACTAGTTATAAGGGAGGGTTACTAGTCATAAGGGGGGTTACTAGTTATAAAGGGGGTTACTAGGTCGTTAAGGTGGGGTTACTAAGTAGTTTAATCGGGGTTACTAGTTTTAAGGGGGGTTATTAGGTAGTTAAGTTGGGGTTACTAAGTAGTTTAATAGGGGTTACTTGGTACATAAGTAGAGGGGTGCTTGTTAGTTTAGTAAGGGTTACCGATTGCTCTTTCTTATATATGCGCCAGCCACACCATTACACTAATGGTGTGGTGGGCCACATATAAGAATTTGACATTATTGTTTGATTGACATAGAACATAAGGAATTTGTACTCCATAGAAAGTAAAATCTCACATTAAATTTTTTACGTTTTGCCTAAACATGTTTGATTGTCATAAATGCATTTACTACTGAGGAGGATTTGGTAACTCAATTCCCATTTTTTATGGGAATTGCAAATTCCAATGAATTTCAATGCTTATATTATTATTTTTTAATCTACCAAATATACTCACGAGCCGGTAAAACGTACACCATGGTGTACATAAAAATAGGTACACCCAGCCTAGAGGTGGCCATTGGGCAGGTTGGCCCTGATCCAGCCCTGAACTGAAAAACCGGTCCGACCCTGTAATACCCCAAATTTTCTACTACCTTTCTAGTATAATTTGTTTACATATCTTATATTAAACCCATTTTTATTTTTCGAAATTATTTTACAAAAATAAAATAAAATGGAAGTTCATTTTTTTATTTTCGGAATTATATTAGCAAAAAATTCTGAAAACTGACTTTTCCGATAATCTTCACAATCTCATCTTATTTTCGGATTTAATTTAAATTAATAAAATAAAAAAAAAATCTGATTTTCGGATTATAGTAACAGATTTTCGGATATATTAAAAAAAAAAAAAATTTATTTTCGGATTTTCGAATTTCAGGTCAAAGATCAGATTTTCTCGCCCAAAAATCAGTTTTATAATTTTCGATTTTGAATTTTAAATTTCGAAATAAGTTAGAATTTCAACCCTAAAAATTTCTATATAAACCCCTCACAAACCCTACGAAAATCAGTCTACAACTCTCGAAAATCAGTCTACAACTCTCCAAACATTTTCCTTTTTCTTCCTTACTCTATTTCACCATTGAAGAGGTGAGAAAAACTCAATACTCATTTTTTTCAGATTTTCGAAAATAAGTAGAGAAAGGAAAAAGAAAAGAGAAAGAGAAAATGTTTTAGAAATACCGGTCTCCGATCGGTGGTTGTCGCCGGTGGAAAATCGCCGGTGTGACCCTCTTTCTTCTTCCCTTTCTTTCTTTCCTTCTCCTTCTTTCTTCCCTTTTCTTCTTTTCCTCTGCTGCGTTTGGTTCACAGGTTTTGCTTCTTTTGGTCTTCTTTCTTTTTACTTTACTTTCTTTTCATTTTTTATCAAATTCTTTTTATTTCATTTTCTTTCTCTCTTTTGTCTTCTTTCAAATACCTATGTAGTTTATGTTTTTTACTCATGTTTTGGTTTCCTGTATTTTTGTTTTACGATGGTTTTAGTTCAACTTTTGTTTTACCTAGTCTTATTTTATTATCACTTTAATCTTCTATAGTTATTTTAAAACGTAAAGTTATCATTTTCACTTCTACCTTTTATTCATCTTTAACTAATCTGACTTAAGTAATATTTATAATTGTTTAAGTTGCGAGTTAAGGAGTTACGCAATTTTACTGACTAGAGTTATTTTATTTTATTTTAGACGAAGGCTTCGTAGGGGACTATACAGAGAACCAGTAATATTTTTTTTAGAGCGCGCTTATCAAGGTAATTCGCAATGTCCATCTACTAGTATTCCCGTATAGGAATATTACGTGCTATGTGTTGTAAGTGTGATTTTTGTGTACAACCTACTATACTACTATAAACTAAAATTTGATGTTCACTTTTTGTTGTTAATATCATTTAACTATTAACAACTATACTCGTGTATACCTATGATTTTGATCTTTTGTCAAACTTACTGTTTTATTAATTTTCATTCAATACTTTTGACACCGCTATTATGATATTAAGTGGGTAACAAGTAATAACTTGAGTTGACAATTGATCTCTTGACGTAACAATTATTAAATAATTGTGCTGTGATTTGATTATGGACGTTATGGATTCCACGAGACTATAGTAATGACTAATTTTAATGAATATGAAATTAGTTGTTACGTGCTATGTAATTTTGTAACCTTGTTAAAATCCATTAATCACTTAAAGTGGAATGTTAAGAAGGGAATGTTAGCCTATGGAATTGGATCCTCCATAGGTGATGGACAGGTTGCCCTGTTTAGTAGTGAACCTAATGACGATTGATCATTGGGCTGCTAATTCAGGTTTTGATTTCTTTATACTATTAAACTGCTGTTTTTTCTTCCTCCTAATAGTGAACCTTTTGGCGCGCTTTTGCGTTAGATCATTAGGCTGTTAGTGAGGGGTGTGCACACTAGGGACTCTCTGTGAAATATTTTGGCCATGTTATATGACTTTTGGGTGACGATCCAAAGACAAGTAGGTGGTTACTGGGATTAGTCCCGGCCTACTGGCGTTCCATTTCCCTTTCTTAATTAATAATGAGCTATGTGAATTTTTGTGAATTATTGTGATTATTTATTTATAATTACGTTTTATGTATAGCTGCACTACTCTGATTATTAAATTTATTTTCAAAACAAAACTATTATTATTTTACGGGATGGAGTTGGAATTACTTAGTTTTTACTAATTTTAGTTTATTTGTTTCTATTTTGTTTTCCAATATTTTTGCAGGTTCTTGACAAAGGGATTACGTTGGGCATTTGAGAGCAATATAGCTTAGGATCACTTAGTTCCGACTACATTAGTGTTTTTGACTATTACTCTTTATTTCAGTTTTGGTGACTTTAGTATTATGACTTACCTTTGGTAGCTTTGAGTTCTTTAATAATGAGTTGTTTAGTTCTTTTAGTTCACTTTAGCCTTGCATGTTTATGCGGCGGTAACACCCTAAAGGTTTAAATGAACGATTTTTACAGTCAACTGATGTTTTCCTAATCAATTATTAGTTTAAATTTTTGGGGTGTTACAGACCCTAATTCGGAAAAAATCAACCCTGAACCGGCCCGGCCCGGTCAAAGAACTGGTTCGGTTCAGGTTCATGTTTTTATATTTCAGAACTGGTCCTAAACCGATTCTAGTCCTGAATCGACATCGACCCTGACCCTGACCCTGACCCGACCCGTAAACCAGCCCACTCTTGAACCGGTCCTTGAACCAACCCATTCTTAATTTTTTCCTTGAACCTCCTCTAAACCGTCACTAAAACCCTATACGATAAATTTAAATCTTAAACCGTAACCTTATACCATGTACCCTAAACCCTATACCCTAATTAAAATCATAAAATTATGTTTATTCTTATGAATGACTAGTGGACTGGTGAAGTATAAATTATGATTAAGATTTTGATAAATGAATTATAATATGATTATGATTTATGATCTATGAAATTGAACTATGGTTATGATAAATAAATTTAAATTATAATTATGATTAATAAACTATAAACTAAATTTATGATTATGATTAATAAATTATAATATACGATTATGATTAAGATTAATGAGTATTTGTTATTGGGAGTTGCGATTGGTGAAAAAAATGATTATAATAATTATCCTTTTTTGATAATAAAAAAATGATTTTTACTTAAGGTGCATTTCCAATATGAAAAAAATTGTATTAAAAAAAGTTGTATTAAAAAAATGAAATAACCCTGAACTGGCAATGAACCAGCCCTAAACCACACTAAATCTAGCCTTGAATCGACCTGGATCCTGGCACTGAATCGGCCCTGAACCGGCACTGAACCGCCCTTGAATCGGTTCAGGTTTAGAAAAACATAACCGTGACCCAGCTCTGAACCGGCCCGGGGTGGTCTTAGGGCTGGGTCAGGGCCAAGTTTTTGTGAACCGGCCCGCATATAATCCATCACTGAACCGGCACAACCCGACCCGTGGCCAACTTTAACCCAACCCAATAGAAAAGCCCAATATAAAAACCAACAAATTCGCCCAACATCAGCATTAACAAAAAAAGAAATACAAAATTACTCTCATTTCTCGAAACAACCAACTTCTTCAGATTCTACCTTGTCTCCCAAATTCTCTCTCCATTGTCACTCTAACTCTCTCTCATTCTTCCAAATTACTGCAAAAATCATACAAAATTGTTATAAAACTACGAAATCGAAACTGAAAGAAGCAAAATCAAGCTTCGAAGAAAACAAAATCATGCAAACTCGAAAGAAAGATCATCAAGATTATCAAACTGAAAATGCACAACCTAAGTAAGTAAAAAAGCTTCAATTACACTGTTAGATATCTCGAATTTCACTTGCATGCTATTGTTGTCGAATTACAGTTATCAAATCTATTGAGAAATGCGATTATTTTGTGAATTTCTATCTAATGGTTTATTGAGTATGATATACCTAATTGGGTAGGTAAATTGAAAAATGAGTGTATAATCTGTTGAAAAATGGTCAATTGAGTATGATAAATATCAATGTATATGCCTCTGGGACATATTCATTTGATACAGTCAAATAAGTATGTATAAATGAAATGAAAGTAGTTCATTTGTTGAAATGAGTATAATAATCTATTTGATACAGAAATGAAATGAGGATGATACAGTCAAATTGAGTATGTAGTACTTCAATTTTTTGTTAGGTAAACCTAGTGAAATGAGTATAATAATGAATAAATGAGTATAACAATTTATTTGTACTCATTTGACAGTCATTACTCATTTGACAGTCAAATGAGTATGAATTAGTTAGATTTGTTTCAATTTATGCGAATGAGTATGCATCAAAGGCATACTCATTTGCATAAACTGAAATGAGTATGCCTTTGATGCTACTAATTTAAGAAATCGAAATGAGTAGGTAGAGTGCTAGTGAAATGAGTATAATAAATCCAAATGAGTATCGTAATAAATCTATATGAGTATGCCTCTTAATCATACTCATTTGATACAGTCAAATGCGTATGATGCATCTGAAGTTACTCATTTGATATAGTGCAATGAGTATGACTTACATACATAATCATTTGATAACAGAAAAGAGTATGTGTAGTCTAAGTGATATGCAGTTATCAAATCTGTTGGAAAATGCTTGAATGAGTATGATAAACCTAAATGAGTATAACTTTCTAATTATGTTAGGGACCTTATTCACAGTTTTTATGCTTAAATAATATCAATTGTTGCATAATAATATATACTTCTATGTAAATTATAGGATAAAAATAATGATAAAGCATCCAAAACTACTATCAACTACATCAGAAATGGGTAGCAAAAATGATGAAGTAAATAAAACTCCAAAGAAGAAGGGTAAAGAAGTCTCCATTCTAGAAGATGAGATACCAACTAAAAAGCAAAAAAGAATCCTAAGAAAGAAAAAGAGATAATAAAGGATGATGAGATGCTAGATGAAAAACCTTTATTAGATTTCTCGACTGTACATAGTAGGATGTCTCCTCAAAACTTGTGTAAACTCTTGAAAGTAAAAGGGAAAACACATAGGAAAATAATAACAAATATAGGGTTTGAGCATCTGTTACAGCTTAGGATAACTAAGATTCCATCAACAATTTCTTATTGACTGTTAGATAGATTTGATCCTAAAACCTCTACGCTTAAGACATAAAAGTCAATCAAAATTAGTGAGATTGAAGTCCACAAAACATTGGGGTTCCCCATAGGAGGTAAGACAATCTACTTCACAGTAACTGACAATGTGAATGAAATGTTGACCTTAACACAGTGGCGCAAAGCAGTTTAAAGGTCATCTTGACAAGAGAACGAGTGTACCAGAAAGTATATTGGTGAAGAAGCTAACAAATTCTAAGGTTGGTGACGCTTCTTTCAAGCGAAACCTAATTGTCCTCATTGTCTCTAAGCTCATAGAAGGGAACAAAAATGTGTTTTCTAATCAAAGAATTGTAAGAATTCTGCAACATGTTGACCAGATAAGAAACTTGAATTGGAGCAAGTTTCTTTATGATTTATTAATTGAATCTGTCACAATTTGGAAGAAAGATCCAACCTAGTCTTACAATGGTCCTCTGCTTTTCTTGGTTGTAAATATTCCTTTTCTTTAACTAGCTTTGTTTATATATCTTTAAATTCATTACATAATAACCAAAACAATTTCATTTTTTATTACGGGTTTTCTACATTAACCGTGCTGTTCACAAGAACTCAGAAAAAGTCTAGTGGACAGTTCCCTACGTTTGTTGGATGGACAACAAACATGATTGTAATGAGAGTGAATAATGAGCTCTCCACTGGAAGATTTGGGTCAGGAAAGATTACAAGGCCTTCATTTGAAGTACCACAAAAGGAGAATCACTGCCATATGAAGCTGAAACAATAAAAACTGTTGCAAGTGAAGGAAATGAAGAATAACTAGATGACAAAGATGTTCATGAAGAAACTGACGGTGTCAAATAAGAAGCTGAGATTGATGTACAAATTAAGGACATCAAAACTGAAATGGTAAGATTTTATAATCCAAATTGCTTATATGGTTTGAATATGGTCCTAATTTTATTAGGAAAATTTGACGCGAACAGTCCAAACTATTGGCCATCTTTCTATAACTGTCCAAACTATTAATAATCCATGAACAGTCCAAACTATCACCTCCATCTTCCATAAACAGGGCAAGTGACCTGTTAACCTATTATAACAGGTAAACTAGAGGTCACGTGACTAGCACGTGACTTTTTTAATGAATATTTTTTTTCCTTTTTTTCCTTCCTGTTTTAGTTCACCACCCACCTCCACCCTGTCTTCTTCTTCCTTCCGTGTCCTCCACCCTCTCTTCTTCTTCCTTCTTTGTTCCAGCCACCACACAGTCACACCCCCCCAATTTTTCCTTCTTTATCCTCCCTGACTGTTCCTCCTCCTCGTTCACCCATCCTCCACCCTCTCTTCTTCTTCCTCGTTCTTCATCTTCGTTCTTCCTCCTCCATACCTAAGTTGTCGATCTTTGGTGGTTGAGGTCCAGCAACCTCCATTTTTGTCGAAATGCGGTTCGTGGTGGTGGGTTTGTGTTAATAGTGGTGGTGGTTGAGGGCAATTTGGTGATTTTGGGTTGTGGGTTGGGGTGGCTGGTTGTTGTGGAGGGTTTTTCAGGTGGTTTTGGGGCTGTGGTTAGGGTTGTTTTAAGGTTTGTGGAGGTGGTTGGGTGGTTGGGGTAGCTGGGTGGCTCTCGGGTTTCTGGTGACTGGTGGTTGGCGGTTTTGGGGATGGATAGAGTGGCTGGTGATTGGCGGTTTTGGGGATGGATGGAGTGGCTAGTGGTTGGCGGTTGTGGGTTATGGGTTGGAGTGGCTGGTTGTTGTTTCGAGGTGGGTGAAGGTGGATGTGGTGGTTGTGGTGGCTGGTGTCAGTTGTTGGGGTGGCAGGTGTTGGAGGTTGTGGTTGGGTGGGTGGGGGTGAAGAAAAAAAAACTCCATTTTTTTTTTGATGTTAGAGTTTAGAGGAGGAAACTAAAATAGGGTGGGAAGGGATGGGAAGGGGGCTGGCAGGGAGTGGGGTGGGGGAAGGTTTTGTTTTTGTTTGTGGTGGTGTTAATGGAGTTTGTGGTGGTGTGGGTGTAGGAAGGGGGCTGGCAGGTGGTGGGGTGGGCTTTTGTTTTTTTTTAAAAGTTAAACCAGGCTATTAAAACAAAAAAAAAGAAATTTTTTTTACCTGCTACAACAGGTTACCAGGTAACTGGGACTATTTATGGAAGATGGGTGTCATAGTTTGGACTGTTCCTGGATTATCAATAGTTTGGACTGTTTATAGAAGATGGCCAATAGTTTGGACTGTTGACGTCAAATTTTTCATTTTATTATTCACATTGGTAATGAATCTTATGTACAATTGGTTATGCATGTACTCCCTCCGTCCCACATTAGTTGCAACACTTTCCATATATGACCGTCCCACATTAGCTGCAACATTTCTATTTTAGGCATGGACCCACTATTTTTTTAATAATATTTCACCTTAGATATGACCCCACTCATTCATTATTTAATGTTAAAAACATTAAACTATTCACACATCCACCCACCTATCAATAAATAATTACTCTATCACTTTGTATCACATCAACCTTTATAATAAATTAATACAACTTATACCCTACTCTACTAACTTCCTAAAACTTTGTGCCCAACCTATTGTTGCAACTAATGTGGGACAGAGGTAGTAATACATACTCATTGAACTGTGCAAAATGAGTATGGATGAATCTGTGCAAATGAGTATGAATCTGATTCATACTCATTTGACTGTATCATGAGCATATAACCAAATTAATATGAATCTAATTCATACTCATTTGACTGTATCCTAAGCATAGAGCCAAATGAGTATGAATCTAATTCATACGCATTTGACTGTATCCTAAGCATATAGCCAAATGAGTATGAATCTAATTCATACTCATTTGAATGTATCCCTAAACATATAGTCAAATGAGTATGAATATTTGAAATGAGTATGTCTCTTAGTATATAAATTTTAGCATTTAGAAAAATGAATGAAAATCTATGGTAATGAAATGTGTATTCAATTGAGTATGAAACTATATAAATGAGTATGACAATTTATAAATAAGTATTCAAATCAATCAAATGAGTATGGCAGTTTATAAATGAGTATGCTAACTAGAAATATATATCTAGATGAAATCAGAGAGTTTGCTTTGGTAATATCAAAACTAGGGGATGCTATAAGTATTTTCTTAGACAAAGAAACCTAAGAATGCAACTGTGGATAAATTGAAAGATTTAGCATTCAGTGATTGGTATGTGTTTGAACCAAGAAGTAGAAGAGCCAGAGAACACAAGTACACCTTTAAGCCAAGACATATTCTTTAATGATCCTGCTGTCATTGAAGAAATTAATGCTACTATTCAGAATTTTGAAAGAGCTCAAGAAGCAAAGAAAACATATGAGGAAAATAGGAAGGAAAAAGTTGATTATGATATTCCCAGTTTTGACTTAGGATTGTCACAGAAGTCGGATGAGGTGAATGCAACCTCTAGCCTTGTCGCCGATATACAAAAAAAGCTATGTGGAACTGGAAATTGATACACCACCAGAACATCACTTTGAGGAAGCCAGAGATATGGTTTTAGGGAAAACATCGCACCAAAAGGCAAACTCAAATGTCGAAGAACAAGAAACTGTCGACAAGGGAAATGAAAACACAAGTGAAGTGATAATAATATGGAGAATGATGGCAGCGAATCAAATGTGGAGAAGAAAGATGAAAACAAAAGCGATAATGATAAAGAAGAAAAACACATTGAAGAGGAAGGAGAAAAGTAAGACAATGGTAAAAAAAACCTGATCAACAACAAAATTTAGAAGAGGCACCAGTTGAAGACAATGAGAAATAACCTAATAAAGGAGACAAGATAGACAGTATTCCAGTATACCAACAGATTTTGGCAGAGGCATCAAATAATAATGAAGAAGACATAGAAGTTAATAAAGAACATAACAGTGACAGTGAGCAACACCAAGTTCTGGACAGTGAGCAAAAAAATCAGGAGGAGGAAGCACTGAAATCTGATGTTAATGAACAAGTTCAGGACGAAGGATTTAAAAATAACAATGAGGAAGAGACTAAAATTGATGATAAGAAAGGTGTGAAAGGACAAGAAGAGACAGATGACAGTAATAACAAATAGAAGAAAGTTGACGAAGAAGAAGATCAGAATGTTGAGGATGGAGGAAATGAAGATGATGAGGACAAAGGAAATTAAGAAGACAAGGATGAAGGGCAGGATATGCATGAGGACATTAACAAGGAGTACTAACTTGCCACAACAAAAGCAAAAAACAAAGACGAGGTTGACAAGAGGGAAGGAAAACGGCCTTTGCAACCTTCGGCTTATCTTCGATCGCTGTTTATAGAGCGAGTACAAGATGCAAATACCCCACCAAATGACAAAGAACTATGCGTGGTAAAATTTGCTTTTGACATAAAGAGAAAAAGACGGTAAATTTCTAAACTTATATGATAATTTAATAATTAAGGATTTTTTTGTTGAAAACTACCTACATTTGGAGCTCTTTTGTAGAGAACTACCCTGTTTCGAAAAACATAGAAAATAACTACCTACTTTCTTGAAAAACTATTGGTATCAGTACCTTGTGGTCTATTCAGTCAAAAGTTAACGGAAATGTCAAAAAGTTAACAGAACTACGCAAGAAAATTTGAAAATTACTACCTACTTTCTTGAAAAACTTTTAGTATCCCTACCTTGTTAAACGTTTTCTGTTAACTTTTTGACGGAAAACACCACAAGATAGTGATACCAAAAGTTTTTCAAGAAAGTAGGTAGTTATTTTCCATTTTTTTGAAACAGGGTAGTTATTCACAAATAGCTCCAAATGTAAGTAGTTTTCAACAAATTTTCCTATAATTAAATTATGCAAATAATATTCACTAACATAATATGTGTAGAGTAGTGAATTTTAAATGTTCTTTGCAGGACAACCTTATTTGATTACAAGGGATAAGGGATTTTTCCTGAGTTTTAAAGGAAAATCATGGATATCATCAAACATGATAGATATTATTGAACCATAGGGAATTAACTAAGAGTGATGATTCACTAGTCAGATTCTTCTTTACAACTGAGGCTGCTATAAGTATTCATTTTTCATAAATTTTTTCTGTTTACTAATATGCATCTGCTCAAATGAGTATGTATGTATGCAAATGAGTATGCTCTTTGATACATACTCAGTTGACTGTACCAAATGAGTATGTCTTAAATACACACTCATTTGCAACTTACTATGTTTGAGTATGTAGATGAGTATAATAAAGCTAAATGAGTATGGTAAATTGTTGGTCAGTGCATAAATGAGTATAACAAATCTATATGAGGGTGTTTTTTTGTGGGTATTAAAGGAACAAATTGAGATTTTATATCCCTACGGGTAGCAATCCCATTTATGTTTGGAGGGATTGGACATTTTAGGGGGATTGAGAATGAGATTATGTAGCCTCTAATTAAAATAAGACATGGGGCGAGGTAGGTATTAGAGGTGGGATTAAAATTTTATAAGAAAATAACACATTTACCCATAATGAAAAGAAAGAATGTTGAGAGTTAGTAAGGGTATTCAAGTAAAATGAATATTTAATCCCAACTTATTCCCTACTCATGCCAGACAAGGGGATATACTCTATTTTATCTTTATCCCACCCACTAATTCCCAAACCCCATCCCACCGTCTAATCCCGAAACTCCATTCCCACGTACCAAACGCCCCGTATGAGTATTCCTCTGATTCATACTCATTTGATAGATACTCATTTGAAATTTACAATCTGTTTATCTTTATTTTTTTACTCTTTAAATCCAGAACAAAGTGGGTTGGTTCGAGAAAAAAACAGCAACACAAAGGAATGATATATTTGCAACTAAAGCAGGCATGCAATTTGATAAGTGAGCTCATTTACAATGAAGTAAGTGGACATGCTAGTGCTTCTAGTGCACGCTCATGATCATTTCTATCTAATGAGTTTCAACCTCAAGCATAAAAGATTCGATATAATCGACAACAGAGATACCTCAGGGAAATTGCATATTAAATATGGGAAACTTCCTTACAATCTGGTATGCATACAAAACTCTTACTTCATCTCAAATTTTCATTTTAAAAATAGGCTAGCTGTATCTTCTTTTCATACTCTTTGTATGTCATAGAAAGCTCCAGTAGCATATAGGTTACATCTCAAAGATCATCCAACGACAATCACAGTTAGCCTTTTGAAACCATTTCTTTTTTTAATGATCGAAGCCCAAAGCAAGGGGGACTAAAATATTATATCATCACTAGCAAAATTTAGAACAAGTTCCAGAAAATCGTTAACCCAAAAAACGCGACCCAATTCAAAAGGATGGAGATGAGCCAACGCATGAGCTACCTTATTCCCTTCTCTCTTAACAAACAACCACTTAACACAAGAAAAATTAGAAACTAAAGATAAGATGTCATCAATAACTAAATGAAAGTAGCTAAAGCCGTGAGCTTTCGAACGCAAAGCATCAATAACTACTAAACAATCACTCTCCACCTCCAAGAAATCATAACCCGTTTCCATCGCTTTTAGCAGCCCCCAACGGATAGCAAGAGCCTCAGCCACTCTCACTTCTTGATCATTCGGATTTTGAGACGTACCACAAGCCAAAACACAGCCCGCATCGTCCCTAAAGACGACACCCTAACCAGTCCCTGCCTCCCCTAATTGACCCGCATCAGAGTTCAATTTTATATAGCTCGTTGGTGGCTGGTTCCAGACGCATGGCGGTACCACCTTAGGCGCAACCCGCTTCTTTCTTTCATCTTCATATTCATCAGCAGTCCTGGCCTCCGCACACAACTAAGTAACCGCAGCACACACCTCTGCGGGCACCACAATTTCGCCCCCAATCACCCAATTGTTTCTCGCCCCCAAAACAGCCCAACAAAATGCCACTACATCTTCCCACTCTTCCCTTCCCACCTTCTCGGTGCATTGCTCTAACCAAGCTAGTAACGACGGTGCCGACATCGAAGCTAAATCCATAAAAGGACTGCATTCCCAAATTGCACGAGCAAGGGTGCAATCCTTCAGTGCGTGAAGGACACTCTCCTCCACCGAATCACAAACTCCACACCTTGAACCCAATTCAGGAATGCGTCTACTTAACCCACATTTGGTAGGATTATCATTTTGGTAAGCTCGCCACGCAAAATTTTTAAAGCGGAGCAAAAGACGGGTGTGCCAAATATTATTTCACATCGAGTGAGGTGTAGAACTTGTCGCTACCAATTCAACACCAACATCTTCGAAAATGGCGTGATAAGCAGACCTTACCGAGTATCGACCATCTTTCTCCAAGTCCCAAATTAACGTATCCGATGTACGCCTTACACTCAAAGGGATATTCAGAACTCTTTCTTTCTCAAATGGCAGCAATATTTGATCCAATAACGTCTCATTCCAATTGCCAGTGATTAGGTTTATGAGGTTTGCAACCTTCAACTCTGAGTTAGCGTTACCAATGGGTGAGATGATCCTTCTAGATTGTGTACCGGGCAGCCACTAATCCTTCCAGACTTTTATTTGCTCTCCATCACCAATCCTCCAAACAACACCCCTACGAAGAACCCACTTTGCTTCCCAAATTCCTCTCCACGTGTAACTAGGCGAGTAGCCTAGTGAAGAATCCATGAAAGAGCAAGAAGGAAAATGTTTTGCTTTCTCCCTTGTTTTGGCCCCACCAAAACTGAGCCACCACTAAACGCAATTCTTCACATAAAGACGATGGAAGCTTAAACACACTCATCGCGTAGGTAGGGATAGATTGGGCAACCGCCTTTATCAGGACCTCCCTACCAGCTTTAGAAAGCACCATCCCCTTCCACCCCTGTAGCTTCTTCCATAATTTCTCCTTGACCCCTTTAGTGATAACCTTCTTTGATCGTCCCACCACCGTAGGCAAACCAAGGTATTTGTCATGAATGTCAACAACCCTAACCCCCAACTTCTCAGCTAAAGCCTCCCACCTTACACTCTCCTTACCACTGCTGTAAGAAACATTAGTTTTTTCTAAATTTACTTTCTACCACGAAGCCATTTCATACATTTCCAGATCATTTTTAACTTCCTCCGCCTCGTGCTCAGTAGCCTTCGTGAAAATGATACAGTCATCCGCAAACAACAAATGGGTAATGGTAGGCGCTAAACTAGCAACTTTCAAGCCTTGCAGACCTCTTCTCTCTTCAGCTCTATAAAGTAAATTTGAGAAAACCTCACCACACAAAATGAACAAATACGGTGACAACGGATCTCCTTGTCTGATCCACCGTTCTGGCACAAACTCCACAGAAGGCTTCCCATTTACTAGAACCGAAAAGCTAACAGATCTAACACACTCCATAACTCTACTGCACCACACCATATCCAGACTAAATTTCTGCAAAGTAGCCTCAAGGAAATTCCATTCTACTCTGTCATAAGCTTTCGACATATCTAACTTCAAAGCCATACAACCCTCACTCTGCTTAGTCTGCTTCATATAATGAAAGAGCTCAAATGCCACCAGAATATTATCAGTAATCAATCTCCCAGGAACAAAAGCACTCTGATTAACACCAATAATATTAGACAAAAAAATTTCAGTCTGTTAGCCAACACTTTAGACACCAGTTTATAGACCACATTACACAAAGAAATAGGCCTAAAGTCACCCACAGACTCTGGTTCTCTCTTTTTAGGGATAAGAGCGATAAATGTCTTGTTCAGGTTCGGGGGAATATGATCACCATTCAGAATTTTCAATACAACATCAATCACAGAAGGACCAACAATGTGCCAGTAAGTTTGAAAAAATAAAGGGCACATACCATCAGGGCCAGGGGCCTTTATCGGATGCATCTGACTAAGTGCAAAACGAACCTCCTCTCGGCAATACGGCGCACGAAGGCCAGCATTCATAGACTCTGTCACTCGCGGTTCAAAATCATCCAAAACCTGCGTCACAAGTGTCAGATGGCTACACATAAACATTTTCCTAAAGTATGACACGGCTGCCAGACCCACTGCCTCATCACCTTCCCTCATAATCCCATCCTTGTCTTGGACTCGTCGAATGGTATTTCTACGTTTCCGCGCCGAAGCTCTTTTGTGAAAAAATTTTGTATTTCGATCACCATCCTTCAACCAAAGAACCCGCAATTGCCTCAAAAAAATCTCCTCTTGACGCAGGAGGTTAGCAATATGACACATAATCTGCTTACGTTGATCAATTTGACTCGTAGAAAGACCCTCCTTATTCAGCTTGGCAAGACGCTTCCTTTTCTGTCTCAATTCCTTAAACACCTTTCCGAATTTCTCCTTACTCCACTTCGACAAGGCTTCACTACATGCCTCCAATTTCCCCGTCACATTAACACCCCCATACTGCCAGTGAGTATCAATTAATTGTTCACAACCCTCCTCCTCTACCCAGATTTGTTCGAACCGAAATGGTTTCCCACGCAAGCCCACATACCCCTCTCGATGGTTGAAAACGAGCAAGATGGGAGCATGGTCTGAACATTCACGGTTTAAATGGAACAAGTGCGCATCCGGGAAAATCTCAAACCAAGACTCCATCACAAGAGCTCGAGCCAACCTATTTTGAACATTATCACCCTCCTCACGGCCATTGTCATAAGTGTATTCATAGCCCGAAAAAGGAACGTCTCCAAATCCACATTAATCCACCCCTTCTCTAAATTTAGCCATCTGCCAATAAGCTCTGTCACATCTACCTTTATGCTCATGAGAGAAAAGGATTTCATTATAATCTCCCAAGCAAACCCAAGGTAACGAATTATGAGACGCCAATTCCCCTAAGAGCTTCCAAGAAAGGTGCTTATTTTGAACCTCTGGCCACCCATATAAACCTGTTAACCGCCGGTCATTCTCACCCAACCCCTCTTTTACGTGAACATCAATGTGATGTACAAACATAGTGAGAAGTTCCACCACGATGGTTTTTCTCCATAGTAACTGATATCACGTATTTATATAGAGTTTTCTCCCTTATTTACAAGCTAATTTGTGCGTCATTGAAGCTCTTGGGAGCTATTTTATGCTAACTATAGTATATAGTTGTGGTTTTGTGTTTTAGTGTTGAATTGCAGGTTTTAGGGAGTTTTCTCCTTATTTCCGAGCTATATGGAACAACCACGGCTTTACGAGATGTTGGGAGGCACGTAGGATGGCTCACGAGCTTTATGGGTAGTTTAGGAGGTCCCAAGACCTCTAAACGTGAAGAATTGAGAGTTAAATAGTCAAAAAGGAGTTTTCCGTACTCTGATCGGGCAAAAATGGCCCGATCGGGCGAAGAATTAATGATCGGGTGTAAGAGTTGCGGACCCGATCGGGCAAGCTTTGCCCGACCCGATCGGGCGAGAAACAAAAAGTGCGTGTTGGCTTTTAATGCCCCAGACCCGATCGGGTGTATTGTGCCCGACCCGATCGGGCGAGATCCATTTATATTGCTGCTATGCTGCTACGCGTGTCCAAGGAAAAGGATGAGCTGGGCTTATGACGCGCGCGGCCCGATCGGGTGTATTGGGCCCGACAGTATCGGGTGCCTAGCAATTAAAGTCATCAGCGTATTGTTGGCGAAGGAAGAATTGACAAAGCTGGGCCATATTATGATAAGCCCAATCAGCAATGAAAAACGCACGGACATGACATGCAAGCGTTGACTATCTTTTGCTTTGTTTTTATTCTCTTAATTGATTTTGCTGGGGGTATATATAGGAGGAGGAGATTTACTTTTGGGGCTGATGAATTTGAGCTTTAGTTTAGAATTAGACGTCATTAGTTTTAGTTGGAGGATTTTAATTTTACTTTCATATTTAAACACTTAGATTAGTTTGAAAAGAGGATTGAACTTTGGATTATCTTCAATAAAAGTTCTTGTTTTCCGTCAATTGGTATTATTCTCTACTCCAATCTCTTTTATTATTCTTAATTGCTTAGCTTAATTATTTATTCATTTATGATGCAATTATTAGGGTTTCATATTAGATTGTTTATTGTTGACTCAATTATGAGTGAGTAGTTCAATTTCTAGGGATTTAGAGAGGGAAGCCATGTTTATACCATGATTACTTGAATTGCTATTAGTTTCTTGGGTTTGATGAGATAGGATAGGATTATTAGGGTTTCAACGAATGATTTTTTTTATTTTTTATTTTTTTATTTTTATTTTTCTTCTCTTTTGTGAGCGAGAGTGAGGGTACTAACATTGTTTTTCCTCTTAGCATCGTCCTTGTCACCTTTTGGCATTGAGGACACTGCCAATTTCAGCTTGGGGGAGGAGTTATGTTTGTATTCTCTATCTCTTTTTCTGCTTTCTAGGATAGATTTACTGCTTTCGAAAAATTCTGAAAAAATCAAAAAAATATGGTTCCCATGACTGGTTTAGTTGCCTCCCTGTGCCCCTTGTTGTGCTCTATTTGAAAATGATTTGACTTTGTTTTCTGGATAGCTGGGCGTTTGTGATCTTGAGGCTATGATTTGATGTTTGATTGCTATGATTTCGAGCATTTTTGGATTATATTAGACCACTTTGTGCTGCATACCTGAACTGGTTAGACTGTGAGGCCTCTTTGTAGCCTATTGGATTTATATTATTATCCAGTCTATTCTTGTGTGTTAGTTCCTCTTTAGTGGATTGATCTTGACTTTGATTTCGTACTTGTCAGATATTCGATGACTAGTAGCATTTGCTGTGATAGAGGCGTTCTTTTGTCTTATTCTTGAGCTTCAGAGTGAATTTTTGTTATACTTTTATCCTCCTTAGCCCCGCTGAGCCTAATGACTTGTTTCGTGTTACTTGAACCCCCATTATGAGCCCAAGGCCTTCACTTGATATTATTCCAAGCCTAGCTTGGGGGAGCTTTTGTATGGGTTGAGTTTGACATTGGTTTCTTGGTTTAGTCTGGTTGTTGAGGAATTTAAAGTGTATTTGTTGCGGTTTGAGAGTGAGAAAAAGAAAAGAAAAAGCAATTTTAGAGTTGGAATTCGACGACCCCATTCATACTCCTTTGCTTCCCCTTTAGCGGAGAGGCTTTAATCCAATGACCCCATTCATACCCCGTCAATTGGTCATCTTCACATTCAATATCACACTCCTTTTCACTATGCCCCATTCTTCCACAAAGAAAACAGAAAAAGGTAAGCGTTTATATCTAAACATAATCTTGATCTGCCTCCCATCCTTACCAAGAATACGTTGATGATGGCGAAGCGGTTTTGTGACGTCTAGTAAAATTCTAACTCTCCGCGAACCACCCAATCCAGGGTCATCAGTACCCAATTGCAAGCAAGTGCCTAGACCCTTTATCACAGCCCTAACATCATCATTTCCTCTACAGTTTTAAAGTAAATTCTTTATTTTCACCCAAAAAGGCGAGAAATTTAGGGCAATGTCCGATGGTTGTTCGTTTCCAGAAATACCGTTCATGAGTAATAGCTTCTGTTCGAAACATCATGGCCTACCATTGAGTACCTTCTCCTTATCACGCCAATGAAAGAATTGGAATTCGAAATGATTTGCACCCACTGCTCTAATAATCAATCGCTGTTGAATGAGACCCCAGACGCTTGTCATCGTCCTTTTGAATGCATCGAGATTAAAAGCGCGCTCCGTCAATAGCCTTCCAACCAAAAGTAACGAAAACCTAGTCTTAGTTTCAGTAGATTCTGGTCCCCCTAAATCAATAATATCCCCATCATCATCATCCAGTTGGAGGCTGCTACACTTTGTGATTAATTCGTCCGCCATAAGCACAGGATTCGAGCCCTAGCAATGGAGTCAGCGCTTTGTTTCAAGCGAGTAAACCCTTTCTCACGAGAGAGTGCGAGCCATTTCTTTTAAGGGAGAGTGCGTGTAAACGAGGTTATTTAGAAATGCTTGGGTAAGATGCCTTTTGAAACCATTTCGATTACAAATGAGCTGGAGAAATGTTGAGAACACTGTTGATTGCGGAATCTATGTCATGCGACACAAGCAAACATGCAAAGGAGAGGGTGCAAAAGGTTGGAAAGCAAGACTACTTAAGGATGATGTAAGTAAACATTAGTATAATCATTTTCCTAACATATTCTCATATAAATTTACTTTAAACATATTTTATGTGAAAATGAGTATGCTTGTGACACATACTCATTTGACTGTGTTAAATGAGTATGAATCTATGCAAATGAGTATGCATGTGACATATACTCATTTAGTTGTGTTAAATGAGTATGAATCCGTGAAAATGAGTATGCATGTGACACATACTCAATTAACTGTGATGCACACTCATTTTACTGTATCAAAAGCAAATGAGTATAAAACTTTGAAATGAGTATGCCTTTTTTTTTTAAGAGTTTTAACTTTTCAGTTTAATACTTTATAGTTCACACCATTGGCAAATTTAAGGATCAAGAACTGCTATAACATTGATGAGACCATATTAGGTGTGTTTTTAGAGTATTTCAGAGTTCGTTTTGTAAAGGTTTAGGTCTTGAGAAGCGGAGTTTCGTAATTATTAGCCAAGTGTGGTATTTGGAGAATTCGAATGATTTCGGTGATTTAGAGGTGGATTAAGGACGTTTGGAGACTTATATTATTTTAATCATTTACAGGTGGACTCCGTCCCATGTTCGTGGTTTGTTCGATAAATGAAGTCAACAAAGTTCGTGGTCATTGCATTTCGGTTCTCGTTCATGAGTGTTCGATGGTGTTACATGTTCAAGTAATTTGAGTAAGTGTTAGCGTTCGATTCAAATGCTCGTATGATGATTAGCAGCCGCAAGCTCTCACCAACACTCGTAAGCCAAGCAAGCGTCACAAGCCAAGTTTCGTAAGCAAGTCAAGCCTTCGGCAGCGAGCAACCTGCCCAGCAGCATAAACGCGCACCCCACGGACATCCCTGTGCGCCTCACACACAACATACACAGCAGCAACTCTAAACAGTGTTTGTGCACGACCGGCGCACAAGAAGCGCACACCTCACGCAGAGACGGACCTCCCAGCAACTCCCCAACAGACTCAGCGCGCACCCCGCGCACCTATCTTGCGTGACTCGCGCATCTCGGGGCCTGTAGCCTCGCGTGCGCGATTTTGTCAATCTTTTGTGTTTATTAACTTAGGTTTTAGTTTTATTTCATTATCTTTCATAATTAGCTTATACTTAGAACCCTAATTAGAGAGAGAAACACTTTTTCCTTCTCTCTAATCTTTTTATGCTTTGGATTATTATTGAAGATTTGTTGATTTACTCTGTGCCGATAGTAGCGTGAATGCATTCTTGAGAACAGTGATTCGATCTTCGTTTAATTTTA
The DNA here is from genome assembly GCA_947645195.1 of Patellifolia procumbens. Lineage (NCBI taxonomy): Eukaryota > Viridiplantae > Streptophyta > Magnoliopsida > Caryophyllales > Amaranthaceae > Patellifolia > Patellifolia procumbens. Next base: position 80,902 of record CANSGD010001267.1, on the reverse strand, counting down.
TTGTGAGGTTTCTTGTATGAACAATTTCTTAATTATAATATTGATTTCTACTTTGATTTTATGATTGATTGCTTGATGGTTAGGAAGTACAACTAGTTTATCTTTTCAATTAATCAATTGCTATTACTTAGAACGACTGGCGATTCTCTTGTTCTATGTTTATGAGTAGCAAACTAGGGTTTTACTTTGAATCTGATTGTTCTTGTTATTTCCTAGTGAAATCATTATTTCCAAATTGAATAATTGCGCAAGTGATTTTTGTTTGGCTCATAGTTTCCTAGGGTTTTGATGTGCTTTAGAATTGAACCTAGATTGCTGATTCAATTAGGTAATTCTACAGTTCAGTTATTCTATCTGCAGATTAGGGTAGTTTAACTAATCTTTAGAGGGAAGCGGGATTAAACTCTCAGTCTATGTGTGAATAAGAATAGTTGTTTGTATTTAGAGACCGATGATCGATAACCCGAACCGAAGTGACAATCTACCGAACTCAAGATCTTTCTCCATTGATATTCCCACAATTTGTTATTGTTTTCTTAGTCAGTTAATTAGTCTTTTAATCCGAAAACCCCCCTTTTCAATCTCTTGTAAGCATACTTTGGTACCTAAGTCTCTGCAGTTCGACCCTACTTACCTCCTTCATTATTTGTGTTGGAAAGTCGGTTTATAAATATTATCTTTGGTAAACGCGTGCGACCACGTCCCTCCCAATTTTGGCGCCGTTGCTGGGGACTTGGCAACAACTAAAGTGTGTTTATAATAGATTGTTTTTATTTTCTTGCTGATTTTCCTTTTTATGGTTGAAACTCGTGCTACTAACCAAAATCATTTGCAGTACGATCCAGAAGTTGAATTGACTCTTTTTAGGTTGCAGAGAGAATTGCAGAGAGATTTTGAGGAGCTTCCATTCCATATTGACTTTGAGGAAGCCATGCTACCACAAGCGGAGGCACGCACTTTGAGGGAGCTCACTGCTCCTAACCTTGATCAGCAGCCCCTATGCATAGTGTTCCCTGAACCTGAAGAGGGCGCCGCCACTACAACCTTTGAGCTCAAGTCAGGGCTCATCCATCTATTGCCATCCTTCCATGGACTCAGGTGGGAGGACCCGAACAAGTTTTTGTCTGAATTTCACGTAGTCTGCTAAAGCATGAAACCGAGCAGTGCTACTGAAGAACAGGTGAAGCTGAAGGCGTTTCCTTTTTCCTTAAAGGATACCACGAAGGATTTGCTCTACTATCTTCCCCTATGTTGTATCTCCACATGGGCAGAAATGAAGCGACGGTTCTTAGTGAAATATTTTCCAGCTTCTAAGTCCTCCACCTTGAAAAAGGAGATAAGAAACATCGAGCAGAAGTATGATGAGTCTCTGTATGAGTATTGGGAGCGGTTCAAGAGATTGTGTGCTAGTTGTCCATATCATGGGTACAATGACCAAGATCTCATCCTCTATTTCTACAATGGTCTCATTGATGAGGATGTGCGTATGGTGAACGCTGCTAGTGGTGGGTCTATCATCAACAAGACCCGAGATGCAGCTCGAGATTTGATAGAGGAGTTGTCTGAAGGCTCCAGGCATTTTGGTAGGTGAGGTAGTCAAAGGAAGAATGTTAGTGCAACAAGTAGCAGTGATCCTCAGTTGGGAGAGCAAGTGCAAGCTCTCACTTCCTTGGTGAGAGATTTTATGGTGAAGGGGCAAGTATAACATGTGAAGGTTGTGTGATTTGTTAATCTAACCATCCCACAGATTGTTGCCCCCAATTGCAAGAGGGGCCGAGTGAAGAGGTGAAGGCCATGGGTTTCCAAGGCCAACAAAGCAACCAAAGGAGGTATGACCCATATTATACCACCTATAATCCGGGTTGGAGGGATAACCCGTGATTGAGATATGGGAATGACAACAACAACCAACCACCAAATCAGTAACAACAAGCTCCAAATCAGGGACAAGGTTCGGGGCCAAGGCAAGGATCGTCTATGTCTTGTGAAGATATAATTCAAGCCTTGACCAAGAACATGACATCTATGCAAGGAAATATGGTACAGTTTCAAGAGGAGACTCGAGCTAGCATCAGAAATCTAGAGAATCAGATGAGTCAAGTCTCTAGTGCGGTGAGTAGGTTGGAGGCTCGTGATAGTGGGAAATTGCCTTCCCAAACTGAGTTGAACCCAAAGAAGAACGTGAGTGCCATGATGGTGGTAGATGAGGCTCCGAAGCAACATAGAGGGAGTCTTGTGATCCCAAACTACAAGCCCCCTCCACCTTTTCCTGCAGCATTACGGCCCGGTAGAAGATATGAGAAGAGCAAAGGACTTTATGAGGCCGTGTCAGAGCCCACGGTAAGTCCCCCTAACCCTCATGTAGTAGAGCGAGCTAATGAGTTTGTTGGTTATGTCTCCTACAATTTGCTTCCCCCCTAAGCATGATGATCCTGGCATGTTTACTATCCCTTGCACAATATATGACACCCCCATTCCCCCAAGCTATGTTAGACTTAAGAGCATCGATTAATGTGATTCCCCTCTCCCTTTATGAGTCTTCAAAACTTCGTCCTCTTATTGCTACTAGTGTCGTTGTGCAATTGGCTAACGGATCCACTATCCACCCGAAAAGGAAAGTATTGGATGTGTTAGTCAAAGTTAGTAAACTACTGATTTCTATGTGTTGAAAATGGAGTTTAATGCTTCTCCCGTTCTCTTAGGGAGACCGTTTATGAAAACCTCCAATACTAAGATTGATGTAGGTGCGGGATCGTTGAGTGTCGAGTTTGGGGGTCGGGTTGAGTCTTTTGGGATGTTTGGTTGCGAGAAACCTGTGGTATCTGAACCCTTATGCTTTGTTAGTACTATAGAGTCGGTGCCACATACCCCTTGTGGCACCACTACGAAGAAACAAGCTAAAAAGGTGAAAAGTCCTAACAAACCCCCCGATTTCCCCATGATTCTCACTTGTTTTCGCTAACATTGGTTGGGCAAGGTGTGGTTTCCTCTGATTTGCAGGTACGAGAGTTCAATCAAGGAAGTGAGTTCTCCCCCGATTAATTTCGGGAGGTAAGTAGTCGAGCTAACGACTCTAAACTAAGCGCTACTCGGGAGGCAACCCGAGCTTCATTTCTTTCTTTCTTTTCCTTCCACCCTCTATCATCTCTTTCTTCTTCCATTTTCGGAATTCCACCATCTTTTCAACTCCATCACAACAAATAGCCATACCCTTTTCCTATTCTTTTCCATTCCCCTTTCCACAAAATTTCAAACACATTGAGCATTTGCATCCTAGATTTATCTATTGGGTGTGAATTTCGAACCTTTCCTTCCATTAAGGTTGGGTTCGAACTTACCATTGTTGGTTGGTTGAGGGAGTTGGGTTGTGAGTTGAGTGGGTCTTTGGTTTCATATATTTGTTGTTGGGTTGAGGTGTTGATGCATTATGAGTGGTGGTGTTAAGGGAGTGAAGACTTTGTGAGAGTTGATATCGTGTTTACCCCCTTTCCCCTTCTTTTTCCCTCCATGCATGTTCTCACATTGAGGACAATGTCTTGATTAAGTAGCGGGAGATATTCATTGATTTGTGTGTGTTTTGTATGACTTTAACATTTATTTTTGCTTTGCTTTTGAAAAAAAAAAAAAAACTGAAAACTGAAAAAAACAAAAAAAAAAATGAAAAACCCGCTTAGTTAGAAACTCAGGCAAGAATGGGGGCCCGGATAGGTTGAAAACTCGAAAGAGCAACCTATGCAAAAAAGTGGCTAACTAGAGCGGGTGAGATGGTGAGTTCATCATTTGAAAAAAAATATGAGTGTGAAGCTAGGATGAAAACTTGAAAGAGCTCCTAGGAAATATGCGAGATAAAAGAGAGATACTTTGAATCATCTGTCGGAGTTGGTGTCATAAGAAGATGGTGATATAAGGAGCATTTCGGGTAGGATTTCATCTTGGTGTTTGAAGTAGAGGCGGATAGGTTAGAATTCATCTATTTTTGGAGAGACTAGGAGTGATGGTCGTGATATGTGCAGATTTGGTGTGAGTTTGAGTCCTTTGAGATATTTCGGGGCTCGAATTCACCTTATCGATCTATTGACTACTTGGTGTGTGATCTTGGTGTTAGGCGCTATTGAGTTTTCTACTAACGTTGTTTCAGGTGAGCTTTTGGTTCAAGTGTGGGGGTGTCTTTTCACTTTAATACTTTACAATTCACACCATTTGCAAATTTAAGGATCAAGCACTGCTATGACATTGATGAGACCATTTTAGGTGTGTTTTTAGAGTATTTTAGAGTTCGTTTTGTAAAGGTTTAGGCCTTGAGAAGCGGAGTTTCGTAATTATTAGCCTAAGTGTGGTATTTGGAGAATTCGGATGATTTCGGTGCTTTAGAGGTGGATTAAGGACGTTTGAAGACTTTATATTATTTCAATCATTTACAGGTGGACTCCGTCCCATGTTCGTGGTTCGTTCGATAAATGAAGTCAACAAAGTTCGTGGTCATTGCATTTCGGTTCTCGTTCGTGAGTGTTCGATGGTGTTACATGTTCAAGTAATTGAGTAAGTGTTAGGGTTCGATTCAAATGCTCGTATGTTGATTAGCAGCCGCAAGCTCTCACCAACACTCGTAAGCCAAGCAAGTGTCACAAGCCAAGTTTTGTAAGCAAGCCAAGCATCGTCATCTAGCCAAGCCTTCGGCAGCGAGCAACCTGCCCAGCAGCATAAACGCGCACCCCACGCATGTCCCTGTGCGCCTCACACACAACATACGCATCAGCAACTCCAGACAGTATTCGTGCGCGACCCGCGCACAAGAAGCGCGCACCTCACGCAGAGACAGACCTCCCAGCAGCTCTCCAGCAGACTGAGCGGCACCCCGCGCACCTATCTTGAGCGACTCGCGCATGTCAGGGCCTACAGCCTCGCGTGCGCGATTTTGTTGATCTTTTGTGTTTATTAACTTAGTTTTTAGTTTTATTTGATTATCTTTCATAATTAGCTTGTACTTAGAACCCTAATTAGAGAGAGAAACACTTTTTCCTTCTCTTTAATGTTTTTATGCTTTGGATTATTATTGAGGATTTGTTGATTTATGCCGATCGTAGCATGAATCCATTCTTGAGAACGGTGATTCGATCTTCGGTTACTTTTATTGTGAGGTTTCTTGTATGAACAATTTCTTAATTATAATATTGATTTCTACTTTGATTTTATGATTGATTGCTTGATTGCTAGGAAGTACAACTAGTTTATCTTTTCAATTAATCAATTGCTATTACTTAGAACGACTACTGATTCTTTTGTTCTATGTTTATGAGTAACAAACTAGGGTTTAACTTTGAATATGATAGTTCTTGTTATTTCCTAGTGAAATCATTATTTCCAAATTGAATAATTGCGCTAGTGATTTTTGTTTGGCTCATAGTTTCCTAGGGTTTTGATGTGCTTTAGAATTGAACCTAGATTGCTGATTCAATTAGGTCGTTCTACAGTTCAGTTATTCTATCTGCAGATTCGGGTAGTTTAACTAATCCTTAGAGGGAAGTGGGATTAAATTTTCAATCTACCTATGATTAAGAATAGTTGTTTGTATTTAGAGACTGATGATCGATAACCCGAACCGAAGTGACAATCTACCGAACTCAAGACCTTTCTCCATTGATAATCCCACAATTTATTATTGTTTTCTTAGTTAGTAAATTAGTCTTTTAAGCCGAAAAAACCCCTGTTCAATCTCTTGTGAACATACTTTGGTACATAACTCTCTGCGGTTCGACCCTACTTACCTCCTACATTATTTGTGTTGGAAAGTCGGTTTTTAAATATTATCTTTGGTAAATGCGTTCGACCGAGTCCCATCAGACATCTTGACATTTGAAGAAAATGTGCACAGGAAGCAGAACATTGAAGCAGCAAAAGAATATTAAGCTTGACAAAAACGTTTTCAATATGTAATGTTTAACAAACAATGAAATACTTTCGTAGGATTTTTGGGGCTTTTATTAACAAACTTTAATTCATGCATGTATATAATGTAATATCTTCAGCATAGAATATGCTGATGTTTTGCTGTTATAAATTAGTTTGACTCACTAATAATTCTCAAAAATGAGTATGAAATCTTAATATATGGTATGTATGTGATCTAAAAATAATCTATTTGTATAAGTAGTTATATACGTGTTTATATAAAGTATAATATGATTAGGGGTGTAAACAAGCCAAGCTCAACTTAGCTCAAAAGACTCTTTGATCAAGGTCAAGCCCAACTCGAAGCTTCACGAGCTCGCCAAGTAAAGGCTCGATCTTAGCTCATTTCCAAAACGTCGAGCTTGAGCTTGACATCTATATTGGTTAGAGATACAAGCACATAATGATACTATGTTTTATGAAAAAAAGCCAAATCAAACCGAGCCTAGGTTAAAGAAGCTAAGCCTTACTAGTGTTGAGCTTGAGCTTGGTTATGAAAAGTATAGCTAAAAGCGCAAGTTCATTAAACTAGAGTCAATTTTTGACACAGGCAAGCACAAGGGCTCTACAAGCCGAGTTAAATCGTTTACATCCATAAATATGATAATTAAGTAAGAAGAGTAGAACTTATCTTAAATAAAAATGTATACAAATGGTATGAAAATACTTAAATGAGCTTTAGTAATTACATATCAATGCAAATGTAATTACAAAATAATGCATACTCATTTGAATGTAATAAATGAGTGTACATCAGTACAAATGTGAATCTATCTAATGCATACTCATTTGACTGTACATGATGAGTACATAACTAATGCATCATCATTTAAATGTAAGAAACTAACAAATGAGTATGGATTTATTTTAATTTAATAGTCATTTAACAAATAAAAACCTTGATAAGGTAAAAAAAAAATCCAAAAACCAATCCTAGAAAAAACATCAAAACTAATGAGAATCAAAGTACATTTGACACTAATAATCTATTGGAAAGCAACTCAGAGAACAATCTAGTAAGGTAGGAACTTCTACTATCATTTCTGTTTGGCTTTTAATTGCACGAGTCACGACAGCTTTTTGTCTTCCTCTAGCCACATTTCTCTTCACCTCTTGTATGCCCTTTTTCCTTTTATATCTTTCACCCTTTGTTGTCTTTCCTCTTGGATTTTGAACACCATCATCAAAATCTTGTTCACCATCGAAATCAGAAGAGTAGATACTACCACCAACTGTTTCAACTTCGTGTCTCGCCACCTCAAACATATTTTCAGCGGCCTTTCTTGTTAACTCATTTGAGTTAGTAGCACATAACAACTTGATAATCTTTCTTTGAAGTTGAAGTCTCCATATTGTAGAACTAATAACAACTCCATCAATTGGTTCACAAGCAACTAAAGCTTCATCATCATCTTTATCTCTAGCTTGGCTTATCCAACGCTTTAAAATATACACATCAGAAACTTTATCAACACAATTGGCATGGTAAATTCTAAGAATATGGCGACAAAGAAATATACTTTGAGTAAAACGTTTGCAACTACAAGAAGAACAATTCGACAATGTGTCAAATGTTACATAATGACCAAACTCTTCACTTTGGGGTCTTTCTAGAAATAAAACAAGAGTCTCTCCAATCTCAAAACCATTCGATATTGATAGGCTAAAGTCGTATCACCTAATCAAAGACAATCCTAAGTCCTCTAACAATGATAGTCAAGGGAAGTAGGGTCGAATCCACAGAGAGACAAAGTTTCTAAGTTGATATTCAGCTAAACAGCTACTTCAGACATGATCAGATAGAAATTAGCTGAACTACTATTTAGACTAAAGAAAGCTATATAAAGATGGATTTCAACTATGAATTAAAGGTCTAGTGTATTAGTTCGGTCTGCCATGCTTATACCAATCAAAAGGATCAAACAAGTATCAGAACCTAGGTCAAGAATCGATAAATTAGAGCACGTGTCAAGCTATGGTTAAGTCTCAATGCTCATAATTCAACTATGCCGCGTTGTCACTAACATAATCAGAATTATTGATGTGTACTAGGCCTCTAAAAGTAAGACAGATTTGTGAAAACAATTATTAACCTCAAGCAATCAATAAAACAGCGTAATAACATTAATTACTCGTTAAGAACAAATCACTCCATAACCAATCTAGTCAAGCCCCAGAAACTAATAGCAATTCAAAAGTAATTCATGGTATAAACATGGTTTTCCTCCCTAAACCCTAGAAATACGACTACTTAGACATAATTGAATCAACAATAATAAAACTAATATAAAACCCTAATCTATGCATCATGAAACAATTCAATAATCAAACCAAACAATAAATAAATAATTAAAAAGATTAAGAGTGAAGAATAGCACCAATTGTCGGAAAAGCAACAACCTTTATTGAAATAAATCCAAGGTTCAATCACCTTTTGAATTAATCAAAGTGTTTAAACTAAAAAAAAGCTCTTAAAACTAAACTAATGAAAGCGGGAAATAAAATGAATAAAAAGATGTCCCTAAAGATAAAAGAGTTTAGCTATTTATAATAGCCCCACCCGATCGGACCAACACATATATCAGCCCAGCCTATTCCCTTCCTTTTCCCAACAAAACGCTGCATCAATTATGGTGGACTGGGCCTGCCCGATCCCATCGGGCTAGTGCTCGATCGGGCAGGTACAAATAAGCCAGCCTTGTCTGCGCCTAAGAATAACATCAGCAACAGTTTGGAAAGATGATAATGGGTTTTATCCGATCGGGACCTTGTTGCCCGATGCAATCGGGGAGGGCTAAAAGGAGCCCATCTTCTTTATCTTCACCTTGGCGAGCAACAAAGAAACAACATGAATCTTTGACTCCACCCGATCGGGTAGGGCAAGGGTTGCCCGATCGGGCCTGAGAGTCTGCTACCCGATGTAGAATAATTGGCCTGATCTGGTCATTCTTTGCCCGATCAATGCACGTCTCACTAGCCTTCCTTAGCTTTTGGCACTCGATCTTCAAGTTTAGAGGCCATGGGACCTCGTAAATCATATATAGTGCTCGTAACAACTTCTAAATGCCCGTTACAACTCGTAAAGTCGTGGTTTGCTCCAAATGGCTTGGAAATAAGGAGAAAGCTCCATAAATCCTGTAATTTAACATAAAACAACAAAACTACAACTTTATAGTGTAATTAGCACAAAATAGCTCCGAATAGATCCAATGACGCACGATTTAGCTCATAAATAAGGGAGAAAACTCCATAAATAATCATGTTATTAGATACACACTTGAAATTTTATGACATTCCCTTTAAAAACTCCTTCTCAAAACATTTGTAAGCTTATATTGTATGAACTTGTGAGGCTTGCTCAAGTATCTTCACATATGGTACAACTAGCTCTAGAAACCTTCCCAACAAAGCTCATTGTCCTTTCTTTCAGTACTTTTCCATTCACTAGCCACCTCACAATAATTATCATAAAACTCACATAAACTAGTTATTTTAAAAACGTTTCTTGACAATGTATGATTGGTAGACTCACTCCTTTGTGACTATAAAATACCAGCGGAAACGTAATACTTGCTATAAGCAAGACACCACAACTCTCTCAATCCCCACAATCTATCCAACCAACCCTTAGATGCACAATTGTACGTTGTTAACATTCTACAAAAAAAATAAGACATAGGATATAAAAGCACATTAAAATAAGAATAAACAAGGATGCATACTCATTTAACATGATAGTCAAAATAAGTACACATTACTGCAATTGTAAAATACATACTCATTTGCCTGTAAAAAACTAGTACATCAATGCGTATTCATTTGACTGTACTAAATGAGTACACATTACTGCAAGTCTCATTTAAGACATACTCATTTGAATATAAATTATGAGTATGCATCTTATGCATACTCATTTGACTGTATCATATAGGAAAAATACAAATGAGCATGAATCAGAGTATGAACATTGATATGATATCAGAATTATGTAACAAGAGAAACAATATACCTTTGCCAAAAAAACTTCAATTCTGCTTCACTTTGACATTTCTTCATAATTCTACTGAACAAATTATTGAAGTTCAGCTCATCACAAATGGAACAAATATGATTTAGAGAATTCTTATTAATGTGCCATACACAAAGTTTATGCTTCACTAACTCTCACAATTGCTGCTGCTATATAGAATGCCTGACCACTCATAATGGTTTTACGATGAACCCCTTCTATTAACCTCAAGAATGCTTCAAAAAGCCACACAAAATAAGCAAGACGCTCATTAAGAAGAAATCCATATCGAAACATACAATTACGTGTATGTTGATTAATACCAACAAAAAGAGCGCAAATTATAGCATATTTATTAGTTCTGTAGGTTGTATCAAAGACAATTAAGTCACCAAATGCTACATAGTCAGCCTTCATCTTCTTATATCTAAAGAAGTAACCAGTGAATGATGAATCAATAGGATCAACCTCAAAATTAAATCATAAAAAAATCACCTTCGGATTCCCTTCTTGTCTTAAGAACCTTAAGCAAGGTCCTTGTATCATTTCCATCCCAATTTTGTTTTCAACTCTATTGCCACATCATTATATGCATCCCTTTTCTCAAAACCAATAGCCGAAGGAGAACCAACTTCTCGGCATAAACAACGAAAAACATCAGCTACACCTATGCTACTTTTTTTCATGTGGGTAAGATACTTCAATTGGCCACTGAGCACTATCCTATGTGACCTTTTATGATGAAGTTCAGCCGGAGGACATAAAGAGTGGTTGTGAACCACAAAATGTCGCACACAAACCCATTAATCTTGGTCATTCTTTCGAAAATAAATCATAGCTTCACAACCAGTCCTACGATAAAGTTTCACAAACTTCCTATCTTGTTTTCCAGGTTGTTGCTTCTTCCATTGTTTACTACAACAAAATTCTCTCCCTAGCACCTCTTGATTAGCCGAATATCTAAGTTTAGACATCCTAACACCAAATCCTATCCTATAAGCATAATCGTTTTAAGCAATATATGCTTCTGTTTTGGGTACAAGAAACACAGTAAATTTGTAATTCGGGGAAGTCCAATTTCCAGTTAGGGTAGTAACCAAATAAGTCCAAGGTCTTCGAATCTCGGCACCTGCAAAACCGAGCACCGTGAACTACCCCGGGGATGTTCTCGGAATCGGCTCTCCGATGCTTAAGTCAGATATGATCTCAGAAGTCAGAAAGAATAGTACAAGTGAATGCTGTGCAATATATGGAAAAACGTACCTGAATGATCAGATGAGAGTACTATTTATAGGTAGTACTGAGGTGACGTCATCTGGTGAAGATGATGATGTCATGAAAGCCTTTTAGTCAGTGGGCCTGACTGAAGGCCTGTACTTTCTAGCCTGTAGGATTCTTAGGGGTAAAATGGTAATTTTTCCCCCTAAGGGTATTTTAGTCATTTCATCGGTTAGGTGGGCCATGATTGGAAGGGGCCCAAACATTAGCCCCACGCTCTATGTCGGAGTTTATGATCCTGATGAAACTGTGATGTGGAGCGGAATATTTTGCCTTTGTATTCGAAAGACTTGACACACCTTACGCTAAGTTGGCTTTGGCGAGCAATTCGAACGCCCTCTTGGTTCGAATGCCCTCAAAAAGGTTGACCTGCACTTTGAGTGCTTTCCAAATTCGAATGGTTTCACAAATCCACAAGGGGGGGGGGGTATCCTCTATTTTGGGAGGTTGGAAAAATAACTTCGACCACGCTCAATCACGAAATTCAAATGGCCTTTTCTTCGACTGTCCTCACAGCTCGAGTGACCCTTCGAGTGAGGTTTTTACATGTTGCATGATAAACGTTGACGTAGTGCATATCTGAATTTGAATGTTCTTAAACTTCGAAAGACTGCAAAACTCGAATGGCTACCACTAATTCGAATGGCTATGATTCTTCGAATAACCTCAAAATTTGAATGGCCATGAACTTCGAACAACCTCAAAATTTGAATGGCCATGAACTTCGAACAACCTCAAAATTTCAAGTGACTTCGTACTTCGAACTAGGACGTTCCCTGTTCAGATGTTGGGCGACTGATTTCGACGGTATTTTATTAACAAACCCGAATAATGATCAGACTACCCATTTTAATAATCTCAAAGTAGTGGCTGGCAAAGATGTAGTGGATGGCAATGATGTAATCCTCAATACTCATGATGATGCTTGTATGATGTCATTTTACTAAGCTTTGTGATAGTGCATCGAATATGCTGTGGCTATTTCGTCATTTTGTGCACCATATTAATCCAAGGTGTTCAGGCTTCACATTTTTATTTTTATCTCTCATGCAGCAGCCACATGAGGATCACGAATCACGATGATGATCATTATCTCATCACAGCAGACCATATGCTTTATTTTACTTTCATATATTTTCCATACATCATGCTATACTACATCCAACCATGCCATATCATGTAGCAGCAAGTGGGTTTGATCGTGTGATCATGATCATGATCATGAAACTTGATCTTGTGATGACGATGATGATGGTGCTTAACATCACACTTATTTTCTTTGCTCTTTTCTTGTACAACAGCTCGAAGATGATATACATGTGATGATAAGGCAGCAAACGAGCTGAAGCAATAAATAAACTCGAGGAGCAGGAGCAGCAGCTCGAAATAAACTCGAGGGGCAGGAGCAGCAGCTCGAAATAAACTCGAGGAGCAGGAGCAGCAGCTCGAAATAAACTCGAAGAGCAGGAGCAGCAGCTCGAGGAGCTGCAGGCAGCTCGAGGACCATTTTCACGTGTAGCGCTTCGAATGATTGTAGGTTGCTCTCTTGATGGCTTTGGTAGTACCACTGAACCTTCACAGTAGCTCGAGGACGTAATCCTATCATTTGATAATGATCATGCAATAATGATACTTGATCATCATGCAACTACTCCACATTTCCAAATCAATACACTCCATCACACCATTGATTTTCATTTTAATACTCACAGTAGCTCGAGCACCCAATAGTTTTCAAGTTGCCTGATCATGTTTTATGTGATGATGATGACATGCCCCTCGGCAGCTCGTAGTCCTTCCCCCTATTCCATGTAACTTACAGGATGACAAGGATAACGCTTCAAAGTTGCTGATGGTCTTCGAAGTATTTGCAGCAAAAGAGGCATTTGATCTTATGATGATGATGTGAATGAAGCTCGTTTTCTATTTCATGAAACAGCTTCGAAGTTGGCTTGATAATCTTGCGACTTGATCTCGATGATGACGATCATATGGTCGAGGAGCAGGAGTAGCAGCTCGAGGAGCTGCAGGTACTTCGAGCGAGGAGCCGCGGGCATTTCGAGCGAGGAGCTGCAGGCAGTTCGAGCCCCATTTTCATCATAAGCTCGAGGTTTATTTGATCACGACCAAGATGATAAAATTCGATCGGGTGTGATCATATGGTTGTTTTGTCAAAATCACACGATGATTATGATGATGATGATGCATGATCTAAGCTCTTAAACTGTATGATGATCATGCTCGAAGTTTACTTGATCATATGATGGTGATCACGAGGCTCGATCAAGGGGGTGGTGTTTGCTCGAAGTTGAATTGATCAAAGTATGATGATTATGTGATGCATATAGAGGTCGACTCGATCACATGGCTTGATCATGTGATTTAAGTCGAATGATGATAATAATGTGTATACCATATGATGATCATACTCTCGCCAACTTGGTTACCAACTCTCATGTTTGCATGCTCGACCTGGGATCGAATCCTACTAGCACCAAAACCCAAGTTTAAGTGTTTAACTCAAGTTCATTTATAATACCCACAGTAGCTCGAGCAACCCATCCTTTTGAAGCTGCATGATTATGTAATGACGATGATCATATTTATCACTCGAAGAACTGATCATGCAATGATGATGATGATGGCGCTCGGACTTGCTTTTGATCAAGGTGATGATAGCGTGTAGATCATGCTATATCACAAAAGTTGGCTTGATCATGAGGTTAACCATGTTCAATTCTTTTCTCCCAGTTCGAGGCATCTCACGCACAAACTCGAGGCACGCCGTAGAGTTGTTCGAACTCGACCCATCTCGCTTTCTTTCCCATTTTCAAGAATTCGAGGCGCCATGATCGTGTCAACAAACTCGAAAGGCCTGATCAAGAAGCTCGAAGGCATGGAAACAAATTGGAGTTTGGCTTGTTTAAGTGACGATCATACGGTTCGATCGTGCGATCATATGGCTTGATCATGTGGTGATGATGATGATGGTACTCGTATTTCTTCCATATTTCATGTTGCACCTAATTCAAATGATGATTATGAAATTCGATCACGCGGTGAGGATGCTCGAGGTACTCTAAAAAGAGTTTTGAGCTTTAGCAGATCGAGGCATATGTGATGGGTGCCTCGAGTATAAGATGCATGTTTTTGTTGATTTGTTCGCACTTTGATCAACTTGAGGCGTACATAAAGTGTTAGCTCGACGCACATCCTTTGCCGTTTTTTCGAACGGGGTTGAGATGGGGTAGCTCGAGTAGCATACGAGAAACGAGGTACTACCATACCAACATTGAATTCGATGTGGTCATGTTGAGAATTTAAATGACTTCATATTTTGAGAACTCTAATGACCTTGCAATCTCGAGTGACCTTTTAGAACAGGGAGGCTTTGGGTGCTTGATTTCGAGTGGCCTCCAATCTTGACCAAATTGTTGACTTCGAATGACCTAGCTCGTTGGTCTCACTCGAAGTAACTATGCTTGCGTATATGTGATTTCGAATGACTTCATTTGTAAAAATGGATCTTGGTTCATATACTTCATCATTTCGACACATCCTTAAAGGCTCTTTCGAGTGATTTCAAATTTCGATCGATACTAAGGGACCGTATCAAAATTGAGTCTCATCATTAGCCCCACACTCCAAGTCGGAGTTTAGGATCTTGATGAAACTTCGATGTGGAGCGGAATGCTCTTGCTTGTGATATTCGACATAGTTTTGCTCATGGCTAAGTAGATAATTTCGACGTACCCTGGTCAAGGGTTTTGATGAAAATTCGACCATACTCTTGGGCGTCTTTGAAAATTCGAACACCCTCATCTTCAGTGTCATAGAAAAATTCGAACACCCTCCTCTTTGGGTGTGTACCAAAAAACTCGAACACCCTCCTCTTGGTTGCGTATAGAAAATTCTAACACCCTCACTATGGGTGCGTATAAAAAATTCGAAAACCCTCACTATGGGTGCTTTAGAGAAATTCGAACACCCTCATCTTAGGTGTCTCAACAAAACTCGAACACCCTCCTCTTTCCTTGGGTGCATGAAAAAACTCGATCACCCTTCTTCCTTACTTGGGTGTATGCAAAAATTCGAACACCCTCACTATGGGTGTCTTAGAAAAACTCGAACACCCTCATCTTCGGTGTCTCAGTAAAATTCGAACACCATCACCACGGATTTCCTTCTTCGAGATTGCCTGGTGAGGGCTAATGAGTCCTATACTCAATTTGCTCGAAGTGCTTACCTCATTTAGTTCGAGGTAGTTGCATGCCTTGAATCGAATGACAATTTTCGTATGTCGCTGCTCGAATGACCTCTACTCGAATTAGCTCGGTTAGGGCTAATGAGCCTCAGGTTCATTTGAGGTATGTGCCTTGTTGAAGGGCTTTGAAACTTCGAGGGATCCCGGTGACGGCGAATGAGTCATGTACTCACTTTGCTCGAAGTAGGTGCCTTATCGGAAGGGCTTTTTTTCTCGAGGTAGCCTGGTTAGGGCTAATGAGTGTCATACTCACTTTTGCTCGAGGTGGATGCCTTGTTGAAGGGCTTTGAGACTTCGAGGGAGCCCGACGAGGGCGAATGAGTCATGTACTCACTTTGCTCGAAGTAGGTGCCTGGTTGGAAGGGCTTTAATACTTAGAAAATATTTCATAGCATTTTGATTGAGGGATGTCCCTTGAGAAGGCTCGAGGTAGCTCTGTTAAAGAATTTGTATGTTTCTTTAAAGAGTTCGAGGTAGCCCCGGTAAGGGCGGGACGATATTGCTGAAGTTGTTCGACGTAGCCCCGGTTAGGGGATTGGAGGTGTGCCACGTTTAATTCGACGTAGCCCATGTTAGAGAGTTGGAGGTGTGCCCTTTAGATTCGAAGTAGCTAAAATAAACAAGCTTAGCAACTACAAGTAGACCCTAAATGACCTGCTAGGTCATTTTATTTATCAACTTGGTCATTTATAAGGCCATTCCGACCGGCAAGGTCAAGGCTTTTTACAAGTCTAAGAATAGAAATTTATCATGACAGATCTCGATATCTTCTTTGACCGGCAAGGTCGAAGTACCATTAGCCCCTGTATGTGCCTCGTTTAGCGATTTGATGATCAAGAGACATACCCTTCCGTCTCGTTGCTTTTCGACTCAGGTTCTCTCTTCTTCTCAGTTCGACGTTCGTCCCATGGGTTTTTCAGATATTTGTTTAATTTCCCC
Source organism: Patellifolia procumbens (assembly GCA_947645195.1). Classification (NCBI taxonomy): domain Eukaryota; kingdom Viridiplantae; phylum Streptophyta; class Magnoliopsida; order Caryophyllales; family Amaranthaceae; genus Patellifolia; species Patellifolia procumbens. The sequence goes on along the minus strand of CANSGD010001267.1, from coordinate 64,463 downwards.
TCATCAGCGAGCTTATTCAGGGCTCTCTTTAATTCACGACAGTCGTTGGTTGTATGACCACAATCTCGATGGTACTCGCACCATAACTTCTTATCTCTCCTGAAATTCGACGTCTTAATGGGAGTGGGTTTGGGAAGCATAGACTTCTCCTTCAAGTCGAGGTATATTTCTCGTCGATTGGTGTTATAACGAGTGTCATGACCTCCATCCGAGTGCTGATGTCTCTTCAACCTATTAGACATGCTATCCTTAAAATTCGATAGCTCATTCTTCCTCTTGGTACTTCCTTCATCTTGCGTGGGCTTGCAGATGTCCGATGCTTGAATGAACTTTTGTGCTTGCCTCATTGCATCAGATAAGGTGAGAGTCTCTCTCATAGCAAGCTCGAACTTGAACCGTCCAGGATGGAGGCCATTCATCAATGCCGTAACGGCAACTCCATCTTGGAGGTCGGAGACCTTGAGGGATTCTTCATTAAATCGCTTGATGTAACAGCTTAGGCTTTCTCCTTTTTGCTGAAAAATCGACATCAAGTGCACACTGGTCTTTTTGTGGCGTTTCGCTGCAATGAAGTGCTGAGAGAAGAGAGCTTCGAGAGCCGAGAAGCTGGTGATGATGCCAGTAGGCAGACTTGTGAACCAATTGAGAGCCAAGCCTTTGAGGGTGGTCAGGAAATATCTGCACCACGTCGCCTCGCAAAACGTCTGCACGCTCATTTGAGCTTTGTATGCTGCTAGATGGTCAGCAGGATCAGTAATTCTTGAGTAATGCTCTATCAAAGGAATCTTGACTTTGCCCGGGTTAGGGGTCTCCATGATGTATTGGCTGAATGGTGACTTGTGTGCCACTGCTGAACCCGCTCGAAAGCCTGATTCAGCTACTTCCTCGGGCTCCTCGATTTGTTGTTGATTCCCTATTCCCAGAGTGTGACGGCTAGTCACGGGATGAGATTGTCCTGTGGTTCGTGTGGCCACCGAGTACCTCGAATTTCCTCCATGGGATTGCTCTCTTATCTTTTCGATGATCTCCCGGGCGTCGAAGTTCTTATCCCTCATATGTTTCTGTTGTATGATATACCGAGCATCATCTTGGTTCGGTGACATGATAGATTTTCCTTTCGAAGTAGCAAGTATCCTCTTCAAGGGGCCGCCAACATCATGCTCGGTTAGGGCACCTTTTGGCTGGGCTGCCCTTCGATGAGCCTGCGGCTGATCCAGGATTGTCCCTCAGTCAGGGGGAGTAGTCTGTTGAGTCTTCATTACTGAAACGAGCTGTTGCATGACAGTAGTCATATGTCTTTCCATTCGGAGTTTGAGCTGTCGAAGATCCGAGTAAGTCACTGCTGGTGTTGGTGCTTCGATAGCCATGTCAGCCTGGCTTTCGGTTTCTGGGATGTCGGTCTCGTCCTCCACGATAACACCTCCTTGGTTCAGCAGAGTAGTCTGAGCATTCTCAGAAGCAGTCCTTCGAGCAGTAGTACCGCGGGTACCTTGTCCTCGTGTCATGGTGTTCGAAGCTGCAGCTATTATGTTAGATCCCCACAGACGGCGCCAACTGTTTCGGGTACAAGAAACACAGTAAATTTGTAATTCGGGAAAGTCCGATTTCCAGCTAGGGTAGTAACCAAATAAGTCCAAGGTCTTCGAATCACAGCACCTGCAAAACCGAGCACCGTGAACTACCTCGGGGATGTTCCCAGGATCGGCTCTCCGATGCTTAAGTCAGATCTGATCTCAGAAGTCAGAGAGAATAGTACAAGTGAATGCTCTGCAATATATGGAAAAACGTACCTGAATGATCAGATGAGAGTACTATTTATAGGTAGTACTGAGGTGACGTCATCTGGTGAAGATGATGATGTCATGAAAGCCTTTTAGTCAGTGGGCCTGACTGAAGGCCTGTACTTTCTAGCCTGTAGGATCCTTAGGGGTAAAATGGTAATTTTTTCCCCTAAGGGTATTTTAGTCATTTCACCGGTTAGGTGGACCATGATTGAAAGGGGCCCAAACAGCTTCGTTTTCTGAAAACTCTTTCATTCCAATTCTGAAGATTCAGATTCATGGACTAACTACACACCAGAAGCAACAACTGAACACAAAAAGGAATAATATAAAATGACTATGAAAGTTTTTTATACAATTAATACATACTTATTTGACTGTACAAAATGAGTATACCGCACTGCAAATATGAATACACAAAATGCATATTCATTTGGCTGTACAAAATGAGTATGCATAAATGCAATTGTAAATTTATCAAATGCATACTTATTTGACCGTAAAAAATGAGTAAATAGAAACGCAAATGCAAATCCATCAAAATGCATAGTCATTTTACTGTATAAAATGAGTGCACATCTGATACATGCTCATTTGACTGTATCCTTGTAGGAAACTGACAAATGAGTATGAATCATTCAAATGAGTATGCATCTTACCATAAAATAAAAAAAGCAAAAATGAAATGTAAACATGTATATATATAGCACTCATAAAAAATCAATGCACTCATTTCACAAATTCTCATGCTCATTTTTCGAAATTGTTGAAAGTAAACTCAAAACTAAAAGAAGCAAAATCAAACATTAAAAATAGCAAAAACTTGATGGAAATAGAATTATGTTGAAAACTAAAGAACATTTGTCCGAAATTTTAAAAAAAAAGGAAAAACGATGAATAAATGAAGGCAGATCCGGGAAATCACAAAGAATTATGCATTAATTACCTGCTTTGGGAGAAATCACGAGCTCTAAATTGCTAATGGCGCAAATCTGAGACAACAACCGCCAAATGAGTTCACCAGTTCTCCTTCCTCCAACGTAAATGATAAATGACCTATTCCCAATCCCTGCTGGCAAAATACTGTTCCTACCCTCAAAACTACAAAAGAATCAAGAAAATGCCACCCGCAGTACACATAGTTGTGTACTCCAAAGTGCATATAATAACTTGCGCATACTCACCAATTCGAAATTCCCTTGATTTCCAATTCCGTCATTTTCATTGTTCAATCAAACAATACCTTAATACTTAGCTTGTAAATCAATATATCTCTTTTTATTTTCTACATTAGCAGTTGACACAAAGATTTTGGAGGTGTATACGATGATGTTCGGGCCTTACTTTATATGTAGAAGACAAAAAAAAGTGTGAAATATAGTATATGTCAGATGACAAAAATTATTTGAATAGATTTGAAATATAGGGACCATAAGGCATAAAAGAAGCAAATAAAATGAAGCACTCAATTATAGTATATGTAACAAATAATGAGAGATGGAGTAAACATATTAAAATTGATTATCAATTTGTTAGAGAGCGCATTTCTCATGGTGACTTAGTTGTTAGATATGTTCCCAATCAACTACAGCTCGCTGACAGATTTACAAATAGCTTGTCTGGTCAGCGTTTTGAATTTCTAAAGTCCAATATGCACGTGGTTCCCTAGCACATATTGAGGGGGTGATAGTGGAACCCTAAGGGTATTTATGTAAATGTGATGTAATTGTGCTTTAATATAAATAGAAGTGTCGGGGCTCCCAAAGGGGGGTAAGCAGTTATTGTTTATTCATAAGAATAATATACAATTTAGCACTAGTTTTTTCGGGTCATTGCTCGTGCTTTCTCCAGAAAACAGTAATACACGTCAGATATAGTACGTGCATTCTAAGTAAGGGATAATAGTCAAAAATCACATAATTTAGTGGACGTTATTAGTTTAATTACCTTATATAATTGTTGCTTACTTTAACTACCTTATATATGTAATACCAATAGCTTTAAATATCAATTAGTGGTTTTTCCGACCAAAACAATGCTTTTCTAGCTAAAATTGGCGGTTTTCCGGTTAAAAACCATCCATTAGTAGTGAAATCTACTGGTATTGCATATACATGGTACTTATATTAAACAAAAACTACATAAGGTATTCAAACCTACAAAGTATTATATAGATTTATAGTAGGTTGTTTTTGACAAAATAACCTAATTTGAGAGATATAGTTCGTTATCCTAAAATTTTCTATTATAGTGTTATTATCTACGAACATTACCTAGTTTCATATCTAAAATTCTTAAGTAATCTGTTGTTTAAGTAAGGAAAATAAAAGTTGTTTCTAAGGACAACTTTGAATTCATAGTCTTTGTTCTTTTGGACTTAATGTAGCTGAGCTAAGCTGAACTTAACAATTTTTTTAATCGGATGAGCTTAACTAAATTGTACTAAACTGAATTGAACTCAACTGAATCGAACTAAGTTGAGCTTATATTTTATGATTAATAATAACTAGAATAATATAATTAATGCTAATTATAATAAAACTTAATATTAACATAAATAATAATAATAATTATTATTTTTAGGAAAAACTGGCCATAACCACCTAATAAGTACCACTTTTTGAAAAAAACACCTAATACTTTTTCTTTAATTTAACCACCTATTATCCCTAATAACTTTCAAAAACACCACCACTTAACAAATCTGTTAATAGTTCCTTTAAGTGGCCCCATCTTTTGGTGTTCAACCTTTTTTTGATCTTCAACCATCTTCTACTTCACGATTTCTCTTTATTATACCTTCATCCACCCAACCACCACCGCACCCAAAAACCACCCTACCAACCACCTTTACACCTAAAACTACCAATCCCAGCCAAAACCACTCTCCCGACCCTACCACTACAAAAAACACCCCACCGAAGTAGAAAACTCCATATTTGCCACCTCTTCCCCCGCTCTCATTTCGTCCAAACCACCACTCTGCCGCCCCAAAAAACACTAATTTTGTACTCCTTTTCCTCCCAAATCAATAGATCAACTTGTTTTCGGTAAGTGTAAGCTATTTTCCGGTTTATCTGGGCTTGTTTCGGGTTTTTTGGACTTGTTTCAGAGGGTAGATTTTGGGCTTGCGGTGGGCTTTCGGGTGGGCTCAAGTGTCTTCCATGAGAGTGGGTTTTTTGTGGCAAGGCTAGGGTCGTCTATATGGAGTGGGGTGAGATTTCAGGTGGGGTTTGGGGTGGTCTACAAGGAGTGCGATGATCTAACAGGAGTGGGTTTGGGGTAATTCATATGGTGAAGGGTGGTGGGAGCTCAAGGTGGTGGTTTCGATGGTGTAAGTGGAGTAAGATTTGTGTAATGGTGGTTGAGAGGATGGTTTGGGTGTGGTGGTTGTTGGGTGGATTAAGGTATGATAATGGTGAAGATGATGAAGGTATGTTAATGGTGAAGGGTGTGGACGAAGATGGTTGAACACCAAAAGGTAGGACCACTTTACAGATCTGTTAAGTAGTGGTGTTTTTGAAAGTTAATATATTATCATCAATGTTTCCTTATTTTTATTATTAATATTTATATTACTATTATGGCATGTCCAAGAAGCAACTAATTACAATAGTGAGACTTTATGATTGAAGTTGGTCTTAATCGAATCAGCGATGCCGCATATATTATGGCATGGCCATAAGCAGATGAAGTCAACTTTGCTTTCATCAATCGTGGTCTTACAATTAATTGCAATAATAGTGCTAAACCATTTTGCCTATGAACATGAGCCACTAGATGCTCTACGTCAACCCTAATAAATATACGATAATCATTAAATGTTTGGGATGTAAATTTCCTAGCATTGTCATGTCTAGTTTCTTATTTGTTTGGGAATTGAGTTCTATATCGAATGATTTTGAGTAAGCAGTTTCGTAAATGTGACATTTCTGATTGACAAAGGCTTACATGTGATCATTAATACCAAGAAGTATCAAAATTCTCCACGTGGAGAATTGATTGACCACAGAGTTCTTATTGAATTCTCGTGAGAAATGTTGGAGATTCAGTTGCAATTTATTTATAGACGGCCTTGTTATCAGTATCTCAAGTGAAAATGGCACACATGATAACTCATCAATCTTAGGGATTTTGCTTTTTTTATTGATGTCCTATTGAATTCTTAATAATATTGTGCATATGTGCCAGGTTGACATAGAGGGTCGTGCCATAGATTAATTAATATATTATCATCAAACTTTTAGTTAGATGTCATATTTATTTTTATCGAACTTATATTAATGTTGCATAGTCCTAATGAATATGTTGACAATTTTTCTCAGACATTTTCTTGCCATTTCTATTTTCTATATGAGGCGCAAGTACTCGAAAGCCTATAAGATTTCTTCGAGATTCACTCGAGTATAATACATCATCACTACGTATTTCTATTTAGGAGCATTAAATAAGCCTTTTGGAACCTTCTATTAGTTTGGCTGACCTAGAGCTAGTGGTGACACTAGACCTGAACATAGTGAGTTTTGAAAAATTCTCATTATTTTTCAATATGTTATGTGTTGCTTCATTTGCTCTCGGCGATTCGATTGCGTGTGTTGTGTTTAGAGGTGATTATCTTAAACACATTGTTAAGACTTGTTATAATGTGTATTTAGGTGGTTTTAATGGGACTAATCAGATCTGTTTTAGGCTGTTTTAGCTCAAATTGTGTTGATATTTTCACTCGTGTGGAAGAGGATTCTATGTTTGTTGATAGGTTTAGGATTGTTACGGTTTTGGAGTTCCTCGAATTTACTAATAGGAATTTGAGTGAAGGGAATTTAGCTCAGTTGGTCCAGAATATGATCAATGAGGTTATGGAGTCTAATGAGGGGGTTAAGGATGTTAAACAACAGTCCGAAAGCCCTCGGAATCGGAATGGTAATGCGAATGTGATTACGAATGTGAATGCAGATGAGAATGAGAGTGATGAGAATAGGAATGATGGTGGGGGCGGTCGGAAAAGTGAAGGGAAGGGGAGCAAGGGCAGCGGGGTAAAGGGAAAGGAGGAGGGGAAATAGGTTGTGTGGTGGCCGGAAAAGAGAGAGAGAAGGAGGTGGAAGAATGGTAAGAGAGAAAAGCAAAGAAAAAATAAAAAAACTACCATTTCTTCAGGTAATGAGTCACATGAACTTGTTAGAGCAAATACCCTCAAAAGTTTAACTTATCAAAAGAAGACCGCGAAAAGGTTGACTTATTCCCAATAAATTTTCTATTATTAATCGTAGTATACTAAAGTCGAAGATCTAAAATAACAAATAACTTAATTTCCTTATATAAAAATTCTACTAATATGATAGTTCTTATTTCATCTAAAATTATTAGATAGCAATACATTGAAGTCGACTCGAGTTAAAGATAACAAAATCATTAAATAGAATTTAAATTCAATCAAGCTTAGGCAATATAAATTTACTAACATGCTCGAGTTTAAGTTACGATTCACATTGAGTTCAATAACTTTTAAGTAATTCGGGTTAGTTGAAAAACAAGTATAGACGTCTATCGGGCATTGAGCGGGTTAGAAACTAGTTGATAAGTGATCTTTTAGCTCACTTTAGATGACCTCTTTTAGCTTATTTCATTTACTTTCATCCTAGTTTTCTCTCATTTTTTCACCTTTTCCACTTATTTTTGATTTGAACTATTCCACCTCTTTTGACAACTTTGGCCATTACGCCTCTCTTTGGACGCTTTTTGCACGTGTTTTCTTTGCATTCCGTTTTGCAGGTGAGCTAGGGATCGTGCTATTGGTCGTGATTATTGAAAAAGTTGACTTAAAGTACCTCTATTCCTCCCTCTATGCGTATGCAAGAGAAGAAGAGGAGGAGATGCCTAGCGGATGTGGAGCGAGCGCTCTTAATGGGACTAGAGCGGGCGCTCCAGGTTGTGCACTGGAATAAGTTTCTGACCAAAATCCTGGAGCGGGCGCTCCAGGTTCCTTTGGGAGCGGGCGCTCCAAAGGGTTTCTGGGCCTATTTTTCCCGTTTTTGGCATGTTATTGGGGGAGGGGTTAAATACCTCTCCCCAACTTTCGGACATAATCTTTTAACACTTTTGCTCATTCTCATAAACCCTAACTTAGTTTTTAGAAGGTAGAACTCATTTATTGCTCTTAGTTGGTGATTTTGGAAGATTGAAGCTCCATTAATGGTAGTTAATGTTTGTAAGTTGATTCTCTAGCTTTCATTTCAATTGAAGTTACTTCTTTTTACCATATTTTCATTCATTCTCCTCTTTTGGGGTTGAGCCCTCTCTTTTACAATTATTGTTGCTTGACTTTGTTGATTTCTCACTCTACTTTAACTTTTGAAATGGAATCTTTGTTTGAATTGCATATCATTATGAATTATGAGTAGTCTCTTTTCTAGGGTTTGGGCCAAAACCCTCATTAAGGCCATGGTTTGTGCTTTAATTTAGAGATTCATGTTTAAGGTTGGTTGTTGAACAAATGGGGTGCTTCATTGTATGCTTTATGATTGATCACCATAGGAGTTGTATTTAGTTTCCACAACGAAGGATCGAAAGATGAAGTTGTGTGAGATTCCCCTTTGTTGACTTGACTAAATGACCATGAAAATAGGGAATTCTAGTCTTGAGTTGACCTTGTCACTTGTGCTTAATCCTTAGGCTAGGGATAATACCATGAAAATAGGGATTAGTGCTTTGCCTAAGAGCCCTTCCTTAGGTCGAAGGAGTAATCAAGGGAAATTTAGTTGACCAACTACTTCCACCCCCAATCAATGTCTCTCTTGGTGTTCAAGCATGCTCTATGATCTTGATGAGTGGTGATGCCCTTACCCTAGTGCTTTTATCATATTTCAATCCTCTTGCTTATTACTTGTGTTAGTTGCTAGTCTAGTTAGTTAATTTAGTAGTCATAATCACCTCAACCTTTGCACCCATTGGCTACCCTTAGATCATTTGACTCTAGCATTTCCTCGATTGACCTTACCTCTCTGTGGACACGACCTTGACTTACCCTAGCTACATTAGTAGAAAGCGCGAGTTAATTTTCGCGCCGTTGCCTTGGAGGCATAATGTCACATTGAATAGTTATTGTTTAATGATACTAAGTTCTTTTATTTATTTCGTTATTTTTGTTTTCACCATATCTTTATCTTATCTTGCTAGTCAAGGCTAACGTTTTGTTTAGCTGTGCTTGACTGTGCATGACTAGGAGAATCAACGATCACCACTCCTTCCAATTGATCACGAGCTTGAGAAAACTTTGCGTAGTGTGAAAAGGCTTCTACAAAGTCAACCTGAGTTCTGTGACCAACCTCAAATCATTGATCAATCCGAGTTCACTATCCAATTCTCTACTAGTGACTCAAGAGATATTAGTGTACCGAGTACAATGGGGGATGAAGAGATGACACCACCTCCGGTAAGACAACTTCGTGATTGTGGGCATCCCAAAGATTTTGAGCTTCGAAGTGGTATCTTACTTCCGACTACCATGGCCAAAAATTTTGAGTTTTCACCTCATCTCATACGCATGATAAAGGCCGATCAATTTGGTGGTGAGAAGAATGAGTGTCCATTCACTCATTTGGATAACTTTTGGAGTTGTTTGCTACCGTTAAACACAACAATGTCACCGTCGAGTTCATCAAAATGCATATGTTCAACTTCTCTAGTCGGGACAGAGAAAGGTATTGGTTGAGGTCACTTTCGGAAGGGTCATTGACAACTTGGGACCAAGTTGCTAAAGCATTCTTGACAAAGTATTGTCCACCGGAGAAGACTTCGGTAATGAGGAGGAAAATTTCCAACTTCTCTCAAGATGAAGATGAAACATTAAGTGAAGCTTGGGAAAGGTTCAAAGAGTTGATTCGCACTTGTCCTCATCATGGTTTCAACCAATGGCTTGTTGTGGAAAGCTTCTATGATGGTCTTACGCCGATTTCTAGAGCCAATTTGGATTCAGGGGCCTGTGGTCAACTTAAAAAGTTTCCCGTCAGGAATGTTGAAGAAATGATCGAAGAAGTTGCAAAGAATTATGCTTGGGGTGGAGAGAGAAGGCAAAATGGTGCTAGAAAAGGAGTGAAGCATGAGTTAGAGAGCATCGATCTTTTGGCTTCAAAGGTGGATCTCTTGACTAGGAGATTAGAGAAGGCCAATGTTGCATCTTATTGCTCTTCTACGGCTCAATTCTTATCTTGTGAGACTTGTGGTTGATCATACCGCTTCATATTGTGTGTCTACCATGGAACAAGCGGCTATGATGGGAGCTAGAAACGATCCTTACTCTCTAACTTACAATAAAGGTTGGAGAAACCACTCAAACTTTGGTTGGAGGCAAGACACCCAAGGTCCACAAAATAACCAAAACACCACTCAAAACTCATTCCAACCCGCTTCTAAACCTCATCAACCACCATTTAGGCCTCCAGGATTTCATCAAACACAATAACCTCATCAAAGACTTTCCTACAATTAACCTTGTCCACCAAAATCTAGTCTTGAGTCGGTTTTGGAAGCATTTATGACACAACAAACAAAGGCTAATGCGGATAATGATAGAAGGAGTGTGGATAATGATAAGAGGCACCATGAGATATCTTCTTTACTTGAACAAGTTCAAGCTCATAACAAGATGATTGAGACACAATTGTCTCAACTTGCTCAACAAGTAGGAAGCTCCTCCTCCAATTCATCGAACCAATTACCGGGGCAGCCCGAAGTGAACCCGAAGGGGGACAGCAAAATTATTATGTTGTGGTCGGGCACCACTTATAAGGAGCCTTAAATGAGTGAAGAGGGTGGCACAAAGAGAGATGAGGGAGCTGTGAGGGAAAAAGCGAGAAGTGAAGTAGGTGATGGAGAGGTTGAGAAAGAGCCACTACAAAGTGAGGAGGGATTGAGTGAAAAAAATAGTGAGAAAAACAAAGGGGTTGAACAAGCCCCTATGAAGTTGTACAAGCCTCCAATTCCATTTCCTCACCGAGTGACCGAGAAGAAGTTGAATGAGAAAATTTCTAAGTTCTTGGTGGTGATGAAGGGCCTACAAGTGAACGTCCCCTTTCTTCTTGCCATGTCCCAAATGCCGGCTTATGCAAAGTTCTTGAAAGAACTTCTATCGAACAAATCAAGGCTTGAGGAGAGTGCCACGACATCATTACTGATGGAGGTGAGTGCCATCATCCAAAACAAACTCCCCAAAAATCAAAGTGACCCCGAAAGCTTCTTCATTCCGGTGAAGCTAGGAGATTTGCAAGCCAAAAATGCGCTTTGTGACCTTGGGGCAAGTGTGAGGTTCATGCCTCTATCCATGGCAAATAGGTTGAATGTTGGAGACTTGAAACCAACTAGGATGTCTATTCTACTTGCCTATAGATTCGTGCGTCTTTCATTGGGTACGTTGGAAGATGTTACGGTTCAAATCGGACGGGTTTTTGTTCCTTGTGATTTTGTGGTAATGGAGATGGAGGAGGATCTTGATATGCCTCTCATTCTTGGGAGACCGTTCTTGAAGACCACTGGGGTTGTCATTGATGTGAAGAATGGGCGGTTGACTTTGAATGTGGGTGATGAGAGGACGAAATTCACATTCCCTCAAGTGATGAAAGTCCCCATGATAGATGAAATCTATCGAATTGACACTTTGGAGGAAGAGTTAGATGAGTTCAAAGTCATGCTCTTGGTTAAAGATCCTCGACAAAAGTTGTTGAATGGGGGAGTGATAGAAGAGAATGAAGAAGCTTTGGCCTATGAGAGGCAACTTGAGGAGGCACCAATCCACCACTTTTGAAACAATGAATTTGAGACAATTGGATCGGTACGCCTCCTCCCAAGGTAACACTATAACCTCTCCCTTCTTCCCTCAAATATGTTTTCCTTGGTCCAAATGAGACTTATCCCGTTATTGTCAATGCATCACTTGATGACGCTTCTCTTTCTAAACTTCTTGATGTTTTGAGAAAATATCGAAGTGTCATTGGTTATACCATTGATGATATCAAGGCGATAAGCCATTCATTGTGTATGCATCTTATACTACTTGATGATGATCATGCCTCTTCTATTGAACCTCAAAGGAGGTTGAATCCAAACATGAAAGAGATTGTGAAAAAAGAAGTGCTAAAGCTTGTTGAGGCGGGCATCATCTACCCTATCTCCGATAGCAAGTGGGTAAGCCCGATTCAAGTTATTCCTAAAATAAGGGGCATAACCATCATCAAGAATGAAAAGGGGGAGACCATCTTTACGAGATCGGTAACCAGGTGGAGGATGTGTATTGATTATCGAAAATTGAACAAAAGTAATCGGAAAGACCATTATCCTCTCCCCTTCAACGACTAAATGTTAGAGCGGTTAGCCAATTATAGTCTCTTTTTTTTATTGGATGGGTATTGTGGAATTTTCCAAATCCCGATCCTCCCCGAGGACCAAGAGAAGACTACGTTTACATGCCCCTTTGGCACCTTTGCTTATTGAAGGATGCCGTATGGGCTTTGTAATGCGTCCTCTATATTTTAACGATGCATGACATCTATCTTTTCTGATATGCTTGAGTCCTCGATTGAGGTTTTATGGATATTTTTTCGGTGTGCGGTTTATCATTTGATCATGTCTTGCAAATCTTGTGAATGTGTTGAAAAGGTGTCAAGAGGTGAACCTTGCCTCGTATTGGGAAAAATGTCACTTCATGGTGGAAGAGGGCATAGTTCTTGGTCATGTCATCTCAAAGCGCTCATTGAGGTTGATAGGGACAAAGTTGAAGTGATTGAGCGTCTCCCACCCCCTACAAATGTGAAAGGGGTAAGGAGCTTTCTTGACCATGCCGGTTTTTACCGCCGTTGTATAAAAGATTTTTCAAAAATTGCCAAGCCTCTCGCTCAACTTTTGGCTAAAGATGCCCCCTTTGTGTTCACGAACGATTGTTTGCTAGCTTTTGATAGTTTGAAAGAAGCATTAATTTCAGCTCCTATCATCCAACCTCCGAGTTAAGATCTCCTGTTTGAGCTCATGTGTGATGCATCGGACTATGCGGTTGGGGCCGTTCTTGGCCAAAGGAGAGATGGGAAGCTTCTTGCTATCTACTACTCTAGCAAGACTTTGGATGATGCCCAAAAGAACTATGCCACCACCGAGAAGGAACTCCTAGCTATTGTGCATGCTATGGAGAAGTTTCCGTCTTGCTTGGTTGGTTCTAAAGTGATCATATTCACCAATCACTCGGCCTTGAAGTAGCTTTTGAGAAAGAAGGATGCCAATCCTCGTTTGATAAGATGGATTTTTCTCTTGCAAGATTTCGATATTGAGATCAAGGATAAGAAGGGGGCGGAAAATGTTGTAGCAGATCATCTATCTAGGCTCCCTTTGGTTGATGGTGAATGTGAATAATTACCCATTGATGACTCATTTTCGGACGACAAGCTCTTTTCCGTTCTCACCACACCGGCTCCTTAGTATGTCGATATTGCCAACTTCATCTCTTGTGGCATTCTACCCCTTAATCTCTCATGTCAATAAAAGAAGCGGTTCCTTCATGATGCCTGGAGCTCTGTGTGGGACGACCCTTTGTTATATAAGCTAGGTGTAACACCCCCACAACCCCTCCATTTAAAAACCTCTATAAAACAAAGAGACTGTGGAGATGTTACACCACGCATGATAATACGTAAGGCTAAACAGATAATACAGCGGAAGCCTTTTAAAACATAACTTGAAATACTTTAATAAAATCACAATATAAAATTCAATAAATGAGTTCTCAATTCAAGAACTACCCCATAATAGTTCCTTAATTAAAACAAACATAAACCAAAATAACTTTATTGAAATAAGTGTTTATGCACTAAAATTCCCATCTTGATGATCATGATCCCCATGCAGAGCACATGTACCTGAAACTCAACCTCTAGGATCTGCTCGCCATTCACAAACACATTCATCAATGAGTCGTCACACGGTCATTGAGGTAAAACAATAACCAAACAAACAAAACACATACATCAGCAACGCTGAGTACATAACACAACTAAGCTAATGCAATAATAAGAAAATATGCAATCCTCAAATAATTCGGCTTGCTCTTCTCATGATTCTAAATGCACAACAAAGACTGAACTAACTAAATTCATTCTTTAATATATATTGGCAATGAACGGGCACCGTCCTCCACTTGGAGTAATATACGGGCTACTATTTCATGTGTAAGAGATTCCACACCACTTACTAATAAAGTAAAGTTCCATAAACTTTAAATAACTTGACTCGAGAAGTACACGCTTGTTAGTGTGTAACAGCCGGAATTTTAAGCAGCTTGGGTTTAAAGTAATTATATTAAGTTATTTAAATAGGATTCTAAAGTATTTCAGGTGAAGAGAGTTACTTGGATTGTCAGTTATGTTAAGTTCCAATTGGTTTTAGTGCTTAAAGTAGATTAGAATACTCTCCAACACCATATGAGGACAAAAGTGGGTAAGATCTATCATTCTTATTGGTTAGGAAGGTTTTGGAAACCAATAAAGAAGTTAGAAGATCCTTAAGAACCTTATTCATTAAGATTGTGAAAATCGTATAGTGATCGTTTTATCGGGTAGCAACGAACTTCCAGTTAAAGAGCCTTTCGGGGTTGAATCCGAGCTTAGAACCTAACCAAACTTGATATATGACATGCTTGGGATGTCTTAAGGTTATAATGGTCATTTATTCCCAAGAATTACGTGTCTAAATAGGGTAAGTTCCTTAGTTAGTAAAACCTGGCCAGCTGAAGTTTCAGTTCAGACCTATCCTCAAAGAAATATGCTTAGCAGCTACTTGGGTGTCGATCTCTTAAAACCCTTTGGGTGCATGAAAGCCAACACCTCAAGCTACCACCACAAGCAAGAATCACCCAGAAACTCCATGTAAACGACCTTACCCAGAAGAGGTTTCCCTCCCTCTTGGGTACCGCCAGAACAGGCTATATAAACCTGTTCTGGGTTTTTGCCTCTTTTCTCTTCTTTCTTCCTCTTGGACGCCTACTTTTCTTTACATATAACACTTCTGGACATCCATACCAAGTATTTCAAGCTTTGATTTCAATCATAAGACCTTAAAATCATATAGAAAACCTTGCTTAAAGATCATATAAGTTGCTGTAAGTTCAACAGATTACACCTCTTGTGTTTAAGCTTAGTTTTTCATATCTAAAAGCTTGTTTGGACTAATTCTTAGCATTATACTGATTCAGGGGAAGCTGTAGGAGTAGTGAAACAATTGGATTAAGAAGTTTCATTGAATAAAGCCTCTTGAGTGAAGGTACACACCTAGTTTGGTTTTAACCTAGGAAATTCCATACTTAAAGTTAGGTGATTGTTTCTTTCTAGTGTGAAGCATGTTTATGAAATGAATTTACTTATGATGTGTATCTTATTATGTGTATATTGAGTATATAACATGGACATAACATGTTAAGGTTCATTAGAGTTGTTCTAGGTGATCTAAACAACGCTTATTTACCGAGTTATCATGATTATGCATCTAATTGGGATATGTTGAGTACATGGACTTGTGTAGTGATCGATAATAGGTATACTCCTGATGGAATTATATGTTTAAGTGTTAACCAAGTCTCTAAGGCATAACTGGTTAAGTTCAATCAAAGTTACTACTTTAAAGACTAGTTTCAAGTATAAAAACTCTATGTTTCTTAACTACTATAGCGAGAGTAATTGAAGGGAGTTGATAAGGAATCTGTGAGTTAAGAATGAATTGATGAGGATTATGAGTATTAAGTATTAAAGTATATTATTAAATATCTTGAATTACAAATAATGAAAGTAAGGCGTGAACATGCACCCGGGTTAGGGCGGGTAGTCCCTAGCTGTTACCCAATCAGGAGGGGCGAAATCCTGACGTTGAAGGACATGTCCAGGTTAAGTCTTGCAAGCAGAACATAAAAGGTGGGGTGACGACCCCCAAAAGTTTGGAGACAGCCGGTACGCAGTACCCTCTCCATTCGCGTTCATGCCAAACGATTCGATTTTATGAAATTATAATAATTGAGTTGAATGTGACTACTTGCTATTATAACTACGTGTTATTCGTTAGCTTTCAAAATACACCTAGACTTGTATTTTTCTATTATACAGTGTGTACTCAGCTTTGCTGATTTGTTTTGTCATTTCTGTGGCCTGTCACTTGGTGGGTGGCAGAGTCTAACCTTGATGCAGGATTATGTTTGAAGCCGGAATCGAGTTGAGAGTAAAGTTATGTTTCAGATGTATATTATCGGTTAAAGTCCTGTGATTTAAGTTTGGATACGAGGAGTTTGTTACAATTAGTTATGTCCTAATTTAATTCCTTTATTTTGGGATTGAGACCCGAATGACTCTGTAATTGAAGTATTATATAAAGGAAATTGTTTTGTGGGCCCATAACCCACAGGTCCAGGATCGTGTTTTTAAGGTTGTTTCCGCTGCAAGTTTCATCTAAAGTATTATTGATTATTATTGATTCCATGTTCATTGAGGTATGAGATTGCTAAGGGTGTTAAGCTAGCAGCTCGGGAGGCCGGGCTGTTACATAGTGAAATCAAAGAGAGAGTGAGTCCCTAGAATCAACATCTCGACAGAGACACTATGAGTGACACTGATAGGCTAAAGTCGTATCACCTATTCAAAGATAATTCCTACATTCCTCTAACAATGGTAGTCAATGGAAGCAGGGTCGAATCCACAGGGAGACAGAGTTTCTATATTAATATTCAACTAACTAATAATTAAACTAAGGAAGACGAGAATTAAACTAAGGATTTAACTATGGAATAAAAGCCTAGGGTATTAGGTCGGTCCACCATGCTTATACCACTCAAATGGGGTCAACCACTATCGAAACCTAAGTCAAGAGTCGAAGGATTAGAGCACGTGCTGAGCTATGGTTAAGTCTCAACGCTCACAGTTCAACATACGCCGCATGTTCACTAACGTAATTAGAACCACTGATGTGTCCTACGCCTCTAATCATAAGACGAATCTATCCAAAGAACTATTAACCATAAGTAATCAATGAAATTAGCCACTAACATTAATCACTAATCAAGAACAAACCACACCATAAGCACTCTAATCAAGCCCTAGAAATCGATAGGAATCTAAACAACAATCATGTTAGAAACATGGCTTCCCTATCTAACACCCTAGAAAGAGAACTACTCAGACATGATCGAATTGACAATAACAAAACTAATTGGAAACCCTAATAATTGCATCATGAACTAATTAAATAATCAACAATTAAACTAGAGCAATTAAGAAATAATAACAAAGCAATAAGAAGGAAGATTACCAATTTGACAGAAAGAAATAACTTTAATTGAATTGAATCCAGCTTCGATCGCCTCTACAACGGAAACTAATGAAAACTAACTTTAAGAGTTCTCTAATTGTTCAAGACAATGAAAGATACATGTAAAAATAACCTAAAAAGTATTTATAGTATTCTAGGAAAACAATAAGATAGAATAGGAAAAGACGCAAATCGCGTCTTCCGTGTCTTCCACCCGATCCAGCAGCTGCTATAATGTGTGCACCCGATGAGATCGGGCGATGAGCACCCGATCGGGGCCGCAAAACCAGCACCCGATCGGGCAAGGCTGCCTGATGTCGTCGGGCAAAGCTACTTCTTCAGCAAATCCAAAATCAGCCAAAAGTCTAAGTATAAGCCCACCCGATGGGATCTGGCAACGCCGCCCGATCGGGCGGAGAATCTGAACTTTTGGGGCTAGAAGATCATACCTGATCGGGAAGTGGTTGCCCGACCCGATCGGGCGGAGCTAATCTCTGGCTTGCTTCATACTTGGCTTCAGACGCCAAGTCTTTTAATAATTCTTCTTCACAAGGGGGTTCGAATACCATCTCGAGACCGCCTATATGCCTCATAACCTTACGCTATAGTGTGGTGATCAAAACGCCAAGTAAATAGGGAGTTTTTTCCCTAAAACCTGCAAAATGATATGAAACAGACAAACCACAACTATATCGAAATAGTTAGCATAAATAGCTCCTAAGCGCGTTAATACCGCACAATTTTGCTTGTAAAGGAAGGGAAAAACTCTATAAGAAATCAATATATCAAATTCCCCCAAGCTAAACCTTTGCTTGTCCTCAAGCAAATAGAACATGATCATGGGATAGATTGCCTCACCCCATAAATACAACAATCCAAGCTCAAAAAAATTTTCAAGACTAAGAATCGTTCAAGCAGGCATAATTCAAGTTCAAATAATCAAATTCATCCAACCACCAATCATCCAAGCAATTCATCAAATTCAAGTGGCTACAAGGCATACAAATACTGAAAAGGTGCTCACAAAAGGTGTCACTCCTCTCAATTTTGTGGCAGGCAAATGTGCCCGAACACTCACCAATCCGACCATAAATGCCCTTCCCACTCACAATCTCATGTGTTTAAGAAGGTAGAACGACGCTCATCCTAGTCAAGTCGACTCAATTGGCAAACATACTCTTGCATTTTGACAAACTGACTCAAAAATCAATCCAATTAACTGATATGAATCCGGGACGGATCCAAGCTTAAGTCCTCACAACCTTCAGTCAGTTATGATTCTTTAAGGGTTATAATACAAATTTAGGGTTTCACTCACCATAAACTCGATTTAGGGGGATAGTATTGAGATTAAACAAGTTAGCTTCACTCACTAATTGTATTAACCTTGCTAGAATTAGGTTTCACTCGCCTAATTACTAAGGGTCTTGTAATTAGATTCACTATCTAAAAACAATAAAAACTTGGAAAGATGTACATCCAAATTCACAAAGACAATAGTCCGAAATTTCAATTCAAAAAGTGTGTACTTCTCATTAAAATATGAACGCCTATTTATACTAGACTACTCCTAGTATAATCAGGAAAACCAAATTCTATCTAGAAAGTATCTAAAACTAATCCCTAAAATCTAGAAAAAGATAAAGATAAGGAAAATAATCTAATAAGATTAGGATAGGGATTTCGGCCCTTCCTATCTTATTTACATGCCTATCTCTTTCCTTATCCCTTAGCTAATCAAATCTTATCTAAAAGGGATTACAACTCAACTAGGACTCTGTATAACCGAAAAATACAATTATTTTCGGTCCTATTATTGACAGAAATTAAAATGCTGAATTTAAATACTAACTAAAATTAACTAAGACTCTTAAAAGCAATAAAGATAGATTAGAGAAGGACTATGCATGATTGAATCCGCATCATTAACAATGTAAACACAAGCTCAAGAGGACTTTGTAGGGTTGTAATGGGGTTTAGGTAAGAGGTAGGGGTTAACTTTAGGAAATGTGGTGTAAAAACTGAGGATGGGGAGCAAATATTTCTTCTAACAAGGCCTAAGAGGCCTAAACGACTTCCAACAACACCATATATCCGCAAGAAAACTCCCAACTCATATGAATCAATGTAAGCTCACAAAGTACCCAACTTTCAAGCAATATAGCATATATTTTTTTCTTTGCAAACATATGTGAATGAAGGCCTTTGAATTCTTTTGAACTTAATTTTCTTTTTTTTTTCTTTCATTTTTTGAACTAAGCATTCACGCAACTCTAATTTTGCTGTTTCTTTTCTTTTTCTCATACTCAAACCTCATCAAAAACACTTTTAATTCCCCAAGACCAAACCAAACCATGAAATCGATTTCGAACTCAACCCAACAAATGCTCCCCCAAGCTAGGCTTGGGCATAGTATCGATATATAAAGGCCATGGGCTTGTAATGAGGGTTTAGTAACGCAAAACAGATCATTAGGCTCAACGGGGCTAAGGGGGTAAAAGCATATTGGAAAATGCACTCTGAGGCTCAAGAGTTAGATAAAAGAACGCCTCTATCACAACAAATGCTATAAGTCATCGAATATCAAATAAGTACGAAGTCAAAATCAAGATCAATCCACCAAAGAGGAACTAACACACAGAAATAGACTGGATAATGAAATGAATCCAATAGGCTTACAAAGAGGCCTCTTAGTCTAACCAATTCAGGCATGCAGCACAAAGTAGTATGGTATAATAAGAAATCGCTCGAAATCAAAGTAGTCAAACATCAAATCAAAGCCTCAAAACCACAAATGCCCAACTATCCAGAAAACAAAGTCAAATCATTTTCAATAAGAGCACAACGAGGGGCACAGGGAGGCAATCAAACCAGTCATGATCAATCATATTATTTTTCAATTTTTCATTCTTTTCCAAAGCTGTAAACTATCCTATCAAAGCTTTAAAACTACACTAGAAAGCAGTAAAGAGAGTACCTATAGTGAGAGATCCTCCCCCAAGCTGAACGAGGCAATGTCCTCATTGCAACGAGGGAGAGAAAAGAACAAGGGCATCAGTCGCCAATATCATCATCTATGGGGGCACTAAAGAAGCCGCCACCAGACATACCACCTCCATCCGAGTAACCACCGCCAACAGGATAACCTGAAAAACCACCCATACCTCTAACAAAGCCACTAGCACCGGTATCAAAACCGCCACCTAGAACACTAGCCCCTAGACCAAAGTCTCCTAGGGAGAAGGACTGTCGTGCAGGCTCCTCCTCCTCTACTATGTCATCAGTCGTACCGGCAGGCTGGCCATAACTCGGGTTCCAATGGTACCACGAGGGGTTTTGAGCAGACTGCTCAACAATGCCACGCCTGCAATAGTCTTCGTACAGAGGATAGAGGGCGAAGTGTTGATCCTCGGCCAAGGTATCCACACGTCTCCCCATATGATCAAAACGGGTGTAGAGTTAGTCAATGCGAGTACCATATCCCGCTAGGGTGGCGGTATTTGCGTTGACCATCTCTTTCATCCGTCCCATTCCCGCCTCCATTCGACCTATGGTCGATATCATGCCTGTAAAGTTAAAAGTGTGCGGGGGGGGGGAGGAGCAGAAGTAGAGGCTCCTTCGTCAAAGATCGGCGTATGACGCCTATGGTATGAACGGCGAGGGGGCTCGGGGTCAGGGACAACGAGGTTAACTCCCTCTATAGAGAGTAGGTAGCTCTCCTGGCGAGGCCGCAAGCGGGCTCTAGGGTCGGTCAAGGTGATGGACTTTTGGGATTTAATCTTCCATTGGAATATCTGGTTAGGTAGGCGGTGGAGGACCTTGAGGGTGTCAAGGTAGGTAAGGTCTATGAGGGTAGGGCCCAGGACGGGGGTACGCTGGGTTTCATCAAAACCGGCAATTAGCCGGGCAAACAAAGTAATCAACCCCGTTTACTAGCCGCCCAGGGGTCTAAGTACCGTCATCCCGAAGTCTAGGGAGTGAGTTCAAGATACGCTCGAACTGGATAGCTATATGGTGGGATAAATTATATTGAAAGGATCTCTAGAGCCCTTGGCGATGGAGCTACCTATGGCGATCAACTCGTCCCCCCAGACTAAGTGACCCTCATAATGCCCTAATAGTGTTTGGGGCATGAACCTGATCCAGATGCTAAAGATGGGGTGATGAAAGTTTTCCCAATGACATTTTGGATGTCAAACGGCTCGGGGTCCCCTGTGAGCATGAAGTAAATGTGGGCCATCTTAAAATTCTCAGGTGGGTATTAGTCTCCCCGTACTTGTAACCTAAGAATCCCCGCAAATTCCCGAAGGGTGAGTGAATGTTCTTGGTTCAGTAGTCGGTAATGGACATGTGTAACTGGCCCGACCCTAGGCTTAGTAAGACCAAAACTACTAAAAAATTCATAGACCAAGGCAGCATAAGTATTAACATGCACATTATACAAGGATTCCATACCCACAATTTTCATGAAATCTTTAAAATCTTCCGTTAGACCCAATTTTGCTAATAATTCGACATCGAGAAAACGAGTAGGGAGTAACTCACGTTTTTTGAAGCGTAGAAACTTCTCTCGATGCTCATCATCCCGGAAAATGATTTCCGGGTATTGTGAATCTCTTGGGACTTGTGGCGGTGGTGGTGGTGGTGCCGGAGGAGTAGCTTCCCTCCTAGATCTTGAGCCTTCGCCACGAATTAATCGTCTAAACTTGCTTGCCATTGATGATTTATCAACATTAAACCCTTGCTAACACAACTATGGAGTTTGGGTGAGTGATGATTTGTGAGTGAAAAAAGGTGAAAAGGAGGATGAAAGGAGCAAGGGAAGAAATTTTATGGATTTTTGAAGGAAATGAAGGAAAATTGAAGGAGGAGATGTGAAGTTTTAATGGAGGTTTTGAGTGGTGAGGGTTTGGGGAGGTTGAAGATGAGGAGAAAGAGTGAGAGGTGAGATCGAGATAGGAAAGAAGGAAAGGGGTTGAAGGACGATTAAAATCCGGGTAGAAAAACGTCAGCTCGATCGGGCAACAACTGCCCGATCCGATCGGGCGAGGCTTTTTTTGTAGCTGGGAATTTTGTTCTTCACCCGATCGGGCAACCGATCGTGCAACCAATTAATGATCAGGTGCCAGGGTTGCACACCCCATAGGGCGCATGTTGCCCGATGCCATCGGGTGGTGTTCATTTTTTGCTGTTGAATTTTGTGCGTCACCCGATCGGGCACGAAGTTTCCCATCGGGTGGTAGGGTCACGCACCCGATCGGGCGATCGTTTCCCGATGGCATCGGGAGGCCTTTTTTCCTGCTGCTTTCAATTATTTGTAGCCACCCGTCGGGCGGTGGTCGCCCGATGTTGTCGAGCGAGCTATTGTTCAGTAAGTAGCTCGCCTTTTTGCTAATTTGGAGCAAGTATGGGTCAGATTTCTTCCTAAAGAGTATTTCTTCACATCAAAACACATAATCTAGGAGCACATTAGTACCCTCACGCTCTCTCACATTCTACAAACTATGAAACAAATAAAAAGAAAAACTAACTAAGGGATACGGGTTGCCTCCTGCAAAGCGCTGGTTTATGAAGGTCCCGCACGACCATATTACCTCTCTAATCAGATGAATTAAGTGGGGAGGGATCGAAGCGACTCTCCTCCACACAACCCACAAAAGCACCCTCATGGTACAGCTTCAGACGCTGTCCATTTGCTTTAAATTTCTCTCCTTTTTGGTTGACAACCTTGATGGCACCATGTGCCTTCACGTTTTTCACCTCGAATGGTCCAGGCCATCGAGATTCGAGCTTTCCTGGAAACAGTCTCAACCTGGAATTGAACAATAGGACCTTATCGCCAACCTTGAACTCTCTTTTGCCAATCTTCTTATCATGCAACTTCTTCGTTTTCTCTTTGTAGAGCCTGTGATTCTCATTAGCATCCAAATGGAGCTCATCCAACTCATTGAGTTGAAGAAGTCGTGCTTCACCTGCAGCTGTCAAATCAAGGTTAATCTCTTTGACCGCCCACGCAAAAAGATACTCCATTTCCACTGGTAAATGGCAAGCTTTGCCATAAACTATTCGATAGGGTGTGGTACCCAAAGGAGTCTTAAAAGCAGTGCGGAGTGCTTAAAGAGTATCATCAAGTTTCAAGGACCAATCTTTTCTAGCTTTAGTGACAACTTTCTCAAGGATCTTCTTAATCTGCCTATTAGACACTTCTACTTGACCACTAGTCTGGGGGTGGTAGGCTAGACCGACCTTGTGGGTGAATCCATGTTTTTTAATAGGGCCTTGAAGGTGCTCTTATGAAAGTGAGAACCTCCATCACTAATTACAACACGAGGGACACCAAAACGGGGAAAGATTATTTTCTTGAACATTTTCATCACAACCTTAGAATCATTGGTTGGTGATGCTATAGCTTCTACCAATTTAATCAGATAGTCGACAACCACTAGAATATACCTATTCCCACAAGAGGTAGGAAAGGGTCCCATAAAATCAATCCCCCATACATCAAAAGGTTTGACCTCTAGAATCCCACTCTGTGGCATCTCTTGCCTTTTTGAAATATTACCCGTCCTCTGACAAGCATGACAAGACAAACAAAAGGCACGGACATCTTTGAAAATCGAAGGCCAATAGAAACCACTATGTAGGACTCAAAATCCAGTCGCTTGGGAACTTAGATGGCCACTAGAAGGCATACTATGACAATGTAGCAAAACACCTTCCATTTCCCAATCAGGAATGCAACGATGGAACATTTCGTCGGAGCATTTCTTATATAGGAAAGGATCCTCCCAAAAATACATTCTAGCCTCATGATAAAACTTTTTTAGTTGCTGATATGTAAGAGTGGGAGGATGGGAACCGCTAACACAATAGTTTGCAAAATCAGCATACCAAGGAGATTTAGACGACACAGAAAACAAATGATCATCAGGAAAAGAGTCATCTATAGGAGGGTAAGAAGGTGATCCAAACCTCAACCTAGAAAGGTGGTCGGCGACCACATTCTCAGCACCCTTCTTATCCTTTATTTCCAAGTCGAACTCTTTTAGTAAAAGAATCCATCTGATGAGTCTAGGTATGGCCTCCTTCTTGGACATCAAGTACTTCAAAGCAGCATGGTCAGTATGTACTATAACCTTCGAACCTATCAGATAGGTTCAAAATTTGTCCAATGCATAGACTATGGCTAGCAACTCCTTCTCTGTCGTAGCATAATTAACCTAGGTTGGATCCAAGGTTTTGCTGGCATAGTGAATAACATGGAGTAGCTTATCCTTCCTCTGACCAAGTAATGCCCCTATCGCATAGTCACTAGCATCGCACATAATCTCAAAAGGAAGATTCCAATCTGGGGGTTGTATAATAGGGGCAATGATCAATGCTGTCTTTATCCTGTCAAAAGACTCCAAACAATCATTAGTAAAATGGAACGTGGCACCCTTTAGCAACAATTGAGTGAGGGGTTTCGCAATTTTCGAAAAATCTTTGATAAACCTGCGATAAAACCCCGCGTGACCAAGGAAACTCCTCACTCCTTTGACATTCATTGGAGGGGAAATTTCTCGATCATGTCAATCTTTGCTCTGTCCACTTGGATGCCACGCTCAGAAATCAAATGACCCCAAAACGACACCTTCATTCACCATGAAGTGACATTTTTCCCAATTAAGCACAAGGTTTGCCTCAACACATCTTTTAAGCACTTTTGACAAATTATGCAGGCAAACATCAAAATTAGAACCATAAACACTGAAATCATCCATAAACACTTCCATGATATTTTCAATAAAATCAGAGAATATGGCCATCATGCAGCGTTGGAAAGTAGCGGGAGCGTTACACAATCTAAATGGCATCCTACGATATGCGAAGATGCCATAAGGACATGTAAACGTAGTCTTTTCCTGATCATCTGGATGGATGGGGATTTGGAAAAAGCCAGAATATCCATCCAGATAACAGAAACAGCTATGTTTGGCTAGCCTTTCCAACATCTGATCAATAAAGGGAAGGGGGAAGTGGTCTTTTAGAGTGGCATTGTTAAATCTACGATAATCAATGCACATACGCCACCCTATGACAGTCCTGGTAGGAATTAAATCACCTTTTCATTTTCAACAACAGTGGTCCCCCCTTCTTAGGAACCACTTGCACAGGACTTACCCACTTCGAATCAGTAATGAGATAAATGATCCCTGCATCTAACAGTTTCATAATTTCTTTCTTCACCACCTCTTGCATATTAGGATTCAAACGTCTCTGAGGTTGAATGCAAGGGTGGTGATCCTCTTCTAGATTAATACGATGCATACAAAAATCAGGACTAATGCCCTTCAGGTCATCAATACTATACCCAATAGCCTTCTTGTGCATACGAGGCATGGTAAGCAAACTTTTCAATTGGCTATTTGTGAGTTTAGTACTGACAATCACATGACATTCTTCCTTATCATCTAAAAATGCATACATCAAATGAGAGGGTAGTGGTTTGAGTTCCACCTTAGTTACCTGAGGAGTAGAACTAGAGCATACACTTTCAAGTACCACAGTTTCCTGTTCCTGTTCTGCTCCATGGCCCTCTAAATCAGCAAGGCAGGCATCGACATCAGTATAGAAGCCTAATGAATCACTATCAGTCAATGCTACCTCCAATGGGTCAGCATCACGTATCTGCTGAAATGCAGACATCACAGCTTTGTTTACCACATCAATCCTGCAACAAGACTCTTCAAGCATAGGAGACTTCATAGCATTGGTTAGTTTAAAAGTGACAGTATCATCACCAACACTCAAAGTCAAAGACCCAGACTTGACATCAATAACAGCACCTGCAATGCACAAAAATGGTGTGCCCAATATAATAGGAATTTGGGCATCCTCTTCCATATCCAACACATCAAAATCCACAGGAATGTAAAACTTTCCCACCCTAACAGGCACGTCTTCTAAAACACCTAGAGGATATTTTATAAAACGGTCAGCCATTTGCAAAGTAATTTGAGTGCACTTAAGTGCCCCCATATTCAGTTTAGTACAGATAGACAGTGGCATGACAGACACAGATGCACCTAAATCACATAAAGCTTTATCAATAAATAGTGCACCTACATGACATGGGATGGAAAAGCTACCAGGATCTTTCAATTTAGGTGGAGATTTATTTTGCAAAACGACACTACACTCTTCAGTGAGTGCGACTCTATCTAACCCACCAAAATCTCTCTTTTTGTGATCATCTCCTTCAAAAACTTAGCATAAACAGGCACTTGAGAAATAAGTTCTGTGAAAGGAACTGTTACCTCAAGGTTCTTGACCATAGCCAAGAACTTACCAAGTTGTTGATCATCTTGGACTTTTGCATTCGATGAGGAAAAGGCAACCTTGGTGTAAAAGGTGTATCAGAAACCTTCTCCTTCTTCTTTCTCCCTGTTCAACTTCCTCAGACAGTTCGACATCAGACGTCGAATTCGTCTCTAAATCCTTCTCTACTACCTCCTTCTCCTTGCTACGGGCAATATCATCATCAACGGTCATAGGATAAGCAGCATAAGCAGTGCCACTACGAAGAGTAACGGCGTTTGCTTGCTCCCTCTGTAATGCTTGCTTTGGCAAGTGTCCTTGCTGCCTCTGAGCATTATTCTCTGCCAATTGAGCAATCTGAGTCCCGAGAATTTTTATGTGCTTCTCTTGGGCTCTCTGTGCATCCTCATTGGCTTTTTGCATAGCCAACAACTGTTTCTCTTGAGCTTTTGGTGCCTCCTCATTTGTCTTTTGCATAGACAATACTAGTTTCATCAGTTCAGATGTGCTAGGCTCTTGTAGGGCTGCATTTTGTGGTGCTGGCTGGAAATTCTGATGGGCAGGTCTTTGGAAACCAGGGGGATTGTGAGAATTCCCTTGGTTTTGGTAGTAGTTGGGTTTTGGGTGATTTTGTGAGTGTTGATAAGAATTTTGTGGTTGTTGGTATGAATTTTGTGGCTGTGGGTTCTGAACATCGTTGCTTCTATAGGAGAGTAGTGGATTTTCTTTCCAAATAGGATTGAATGTGTTGGAGTAAGGGTTATTTGGCTGTCTTTGCTGAAAAACATTCGTTTGCTCCATCTGATTTTGACCGAACTGACAATCATGGCCAAAGTGGCCCTGACTACCACACACCTCGCAGTAAGATGAGGTGATGGGTGCAACTGCTGACATATCATTGATGCTCATAGGCGGAGGTGTCGAACTAGAGGACTACATTGTTTGTAACTGCTGAGTCAGCTGATCCATATGAGAAGTAAGCAATGAAATAACGTCAAATTCAAGTACCTTCTTAGTAAGACTCCTAGATGATGAATGGTCATTTGCAGCGAGATTTGCTAGGAAGTCATAACCCTCATCAACTGCCTTGTCTAGAAAGACTCCTCCTGCAGACGAATCAACAATACTCTTCGTCTAGGGTTGCAGACCATTGTAAAAAGTCTGCGTCAGAAACCACTTGTCCATATTATGATGTGGACATTCCCTCTGTAAGTCTCTGAATCTAGTCCACGCTTCCATCAATGTCTCATCTGGCTCTTGGGAAAACGTGGCCAACTTGTTTCTAATTTCTACTGTTTTTGTGGGAGGGTAGTATTCGTGAAGGAATGCAGCAGAAATCGCCGACCATTCTGTCTCAGTGATGTCGCCGAACCACCTCTGAGCTTTGTCTCTGAGTGAAAAGTCAAATAACATGACTTTCAGCTGCTCAGGACTGACTCCTTGATTTTTAACAGTTCTGCAGAGTTGTTGGAACCTCTGCAGATGGTTGGCCGGATCTTCAGAAGGATGCCCACCAAACTGATTTTGCTGCACCATATTAATTAGTGCAGGCTTGATCTCAAAGTTGTTGGCAGCAATAGTGGGCATCTGTGGGCCTGTGGGTATGCCTTCAGGATTAGGCACCCCATAAGATTTCAGCGACTTCACCATTGGTAATGTAGAAATCTCTAAATCAGGTTTCTCTTGATCAAATTCTGCTCTAAGATCCCGAAGTATTGCTTCCGTATCGGGATCTCCAGGAATTATATGAGTTTTCTTTTGATACATGGACATAAAAGAGAAACAATAAGATAACCGTGAGAACGACCTAAATTGGAATGGGAGGTTCCAATGAGGCAAAAAGAAGTACGCTAATTAATCGAATAAAAACTAGAAAACTAGTCGTCTCCCCGGCAACGACGCCAAAATTTGACAGGCTAAAATCGTATCACCTATCAAAGACAATTCCTACAGTCCTCTAACAATGGTATTCAATGGAAGCAGGGTCGAATCCACAGGGAGATAGAGTTTCTATATTAATATTCAACCAACTAACTACTTCAGATGAAATCAGAGAAGATTAACTGAACTAATAATTAAACTAAGGAAGATGAGAATTAAACTGAGGATTTAACTATGGAATAAAAGCCTAGGGTATTAGGTCGGTCCACCATGCTTATACCACTCAAATGGGGTCAACCACTATCAAAACCTTAGTCAAGAGTGGAAGGATTAGAGCACGTGCTGAGCTATGGTTAAGTATCAACGCTCATAGTTCAACATACCCGCATGTTCACTAACGTAATCAGAACTACTGATGTGTCCCAGGCCTCTAATCGTAAGACGGATCTGTCCAAACAACTATTAACCACAAGTAATCAATGAAATGGGCCACTAACATTAATCACTAATTAAGAACAAACCACACCACAATCACTCTAATCAAGCCCTAGAAATCGATAGGAATCTAAACAACAATCATGATATAAACATGGCTTCCCTATCTAACACCCTAGAAAGAGAACTACTCAGACATGATGGAATTGACAATAACAAAACTAATTGGAAACCCTAATAATTGCATCACGAACTAATTGAATAATCAACAATTAAACTAGAGCAATTAAGAAATAATAACAAAGCAATAAGAAGTAAGATTACCAATTTGACAGAAAGCAATAACTTTAATTGAATTGAATCCAGGTTCAATCGCCTCTACAATGGAAACTAATGAAAACTAACTTTAAGAGTTCTCTAATTGTTCAAGATAATGAAAGATACATGTAAAAATAACCTAAAAAGTATTTATAGTCTTCTAGGAAAACAATAAGATAGAATAGGAAAAGACGCAAATCGCGTCTTCCGTGTCTTCCCACCCGATCGGGCACAGGGCTTCCCGATCGGGCCTAGGAACAATAATTCAGCAGCTGCTATAATGTGTGCACCCGATGTAATCGGGCGATGAGCACACGATCGGGGCTGCAACACCAACACCCGATCGGGCAAGGCTGCCCGATGTCGTCGGGCGAAGCTACTTCTTTAGCAAATCCAAAATCAGCCAAAAGTCTAAGTATAGGCCCACCCGATGGGATCCAGCAATGCCGCCCGATCAGGCAGAGAATCTGAACGTTTGGGGCTAGAAGATCGTACCCGATCGGGCGGTGGTTTCCCGACCCGATCTGGCGGAGCTAATCTCTGGCTTGCTTCATACTTAGCTTCAGACGCCAAGTCTTTTAACAATTCTTCTTCACAAGGGGGTTCGAATACCATCTCGAGACTGCCTGTATGCCTCATAACCTTTCGCTATAGTGTGGTGATCAAAACGCCATGTAAATAGGGAGTTTTTCCCTAAAACCTGCAAAACGATATGAAACAGACAAACCAAAACTATATCTAAATAGTTAGCATAAATAGCTCCGAAGAGCATCAATACCACACAATTTAGCTTGTAAAGGAAGGGAAAAATTCTATAAGAAATCAATATATCAGACACCTAGTCCACTCGATAAACTTCTTAATGATTTGGAATTCCCTAAAGCTTCTTGATAAAAATGAAAGCAATAGCATCGTCATGCTATGCCAATGTAGCAGTATAGTTACACACAAACTCCCTCCTTATGTTCAATACTCATGGGGGATCCTACCCAAGAGTTTTATTGCCAAAGTTTGATATGTGACACACACACAAAAAATACAAATAAGCTTATAAACAAATTTCTTATCTTCCTTTAATAAGTGATGACAAACAAGTATCACAAACAACCTCAATTCGTATTCTTTCGAGCTCTTGCTCAACTTATTACTTAAATGACTCCTTGAGTCCTTTCTTCTTTCTTAAGGATCCATGATCCAACCAATTGAGTCTTTGCTCAATGGTTAACTATTTATGGGACCTTGCCCAATACTTTTAACTACTAGTGAGACCTTGCTCAATAACTTTAACTATTCATGAGACCTTGCTCAATAAAATAAACTACTAATGAGACCTTGCTCAATAAAATAAACTACTAATGAGACCTTGCTCAATAAATACTCATGCAAGCCATAGCTTCAAGAATAACATAAATAAACTTTAATCATGCTCAAAAGGAATAAACATCAATAGCATAATTCTCAAATGACAGGAATAACTCAAAAGTTCCATTCCTAATCTCCTTTCTGTGTTCACAACATAAACCTCAACCAATCTTAAGGCATAGGCCTCTCCTTACTTCTCATGCTCAACAATAATCCTTAAAACAACTAAAGTCAAAGGTCAAAGTGTATGTACCTTGCTACTATAATGGAATCACCAAATAAAAGCGTTAATTACTTCTATAATGCTTGGAACCTACCAACAAAGAAGTACTAAAAATTAATACTTAACCACAAATAATTCAAGGCTACTAATTAATAAAAATCAGTTTTTAAATAACAATAATAAATCTGATTTTTATTTTAAAATACTCTAAAAACTCTTTTAGATCATAAAACCTGAAAACCTTTACTAGTAGACAAAGCCTAATACAAACTAGTGCTTAAAACCTCATAAAAACTAATATTTTATTAATTAAAATACAGCAGTAAATTAATTGTTAAATAATAAAATAATTTTTTTTTATTTAAATAGTGGTTCGAAAACCACAAGGGACAAACAACCCACTGGACGGTCGCCCGACCGGCAGCCACCAAGGGTTGCTGACACCACTGCCCAACGACAGCAGCGCCAGCACCACTCGCTGGCCACCAGTCGGCCACCAACAACAGTGGTGGTCGGAAAAACGCAAGAGGGCGAAGGGAGAGAAAAAACGAGGGAAAGGAAGAGAAAGAAAAAGAAAAAGAGAAAAAAAAAAAGAGAAAGAAAAGGGAGAAAAATAGAACCCTTTGCTTCACTTGAATGCTTGAATGATCCTCCTACAAAAATCAATGGAGAAAATTAAATTAGAACTTGCATCACTGGAGGAATTGATGGAGAATGAAAACTAGGGTTTGAGAGAGAAGAGAGAAAAAGAGGAACCCTAATTATTCCTTGCAATGATGGTGGCTAGTAAATGATGGAGGAACCCTAATTCCTCCTTTTATAGTGGAAAAAGACTACGTTTTAGTGAAAAGACCAAAACACCGTTAATGATAAAATTTAACAAATACCCTTCTTGAAATTACTAAAAACCCTTGTAACTACAAATACTAATTTTTAAATAGCTTTAATACTTCAAATATGATTAAAACTATTTAATTAAATAACTAAAAAATATGGTTGATTACAGTCTACTCCCCTTACTCGGGAGTATTATGCCCCCATAAAGTAATTCTTTCTAAAGAAGTAGCCAAATAATACGCTACTAAGTAAAATAAGTAGCCAAATAGTACGCTACTAAATAGAACTTTTGCCTTGAATGCTCAACTGAGAAAATCTTACTTTGTTTGATAAGTTTTCCTTGAAAACTCCAAAAATCATGCAATAATGCAACAAATTCTTACTAATTTCTAGCAAAACGCACGCGCGCACTCTACCCCCCTTAAAAGGAGTTACGTCCCGGAACTCAACTCACCTAGTCGAAAAGTTCGGGATACTTCTTCCTCATGACATCTTCGGCCTCCCAGGTAGCCTCCTCAGTACGCTGGTTAGACCACAAAACCTTGACTATCTTTATATCCTTATTTCTTGTACTTCTCACTTTAGAGTCCAAGATGTTTACTGGTCTCTCTTCGA
Organism: Patellifolia procumbens; assembly: GCA_947645195.1. NCBI lineage: Eukaryota > Viridiplantae > Streptophyta > Magnoliopsida > Caryophyllales > Amaranthaceae > Patellifolia > Patellifolia procumbens. The sequence continues at coordinate 32,387 of CANSGD010001267.1, read as the reverse complement.
ATGAAAGAGTCTCATCCGCTTCTATAATCTCGGGATCTAATATGTGAGACTTATCAGGCACATATCTCTTTAGTTGGGATATGTGAAACACATTATGCACCTTTCCCAAGTTATTTGGCAAATCCAGACGATAAGCCAATCTTCCAATTCTTTCAATAATGTCATAGGGACCTATAAACTTTGGGCTAAGCTTTCCTTTTTGGCCAAAACGCATCACCCCCGTCATAGGTGACACCCTGAGTAACACCTTCTCTCCCACTTGATACTCACTATCTCTTCTATTCTGATCAGCATACGCCTTTTGACGATCCTGGGCCGCCCTCATCTTCTCGCGAATATATTTCACTTAATTCACATTATCTTCAATCATTTGCGGTCCCGAAGTAACCGTTTCACTGCTGTCATTCCAACACAATGGACTACGACATTTTCTACCATATAAAGCCTCGAAAGGATCCATCTTAATGCTCAAATGGTAGCTATTATTTTACGAGAACTCTATCAAAGCTAACATATCACCCCAAGTCTTAGGATAATCCAAAGCACATTCTCTCAACATATCTTCAAGGGTCTGAATGGTCCTCTCTGATTGACCATCAATTGCTGGGTGAAAAGCCGTACTCTTAAGCACGTCGGTCCCAAAAGCCTCTGTAAAGCATCCCGAAAATGAGATAAGAATCTCGAATCTCTATCTGACCCAATTGTGGAAGGGACTCCATGATGCCTCACCACTTGGTCCACATATACTTTACCACACTGCTCCATCGACCAATTATCTCTCATAGGCACAAACTTGGCTACCTTAGTTAGCCTATCTATGATCACCCACACTTCCACTCAGGCACTGGTAACGGTTGAATAGTCCCTTGAGGTATCTTGTGTTCACTCTTGACCTTTTGGCAAGTCAAACATCAAGCAACAAATTCAGCTGTTTCTCTCTTCAAATTGTTCCACCAGAATATTGTCTTCAAGTGCTTATATAACTTATCCCCTCCAGGATGCATAGAATAGGTCGTATTATGTCCTTCTTTCATCACTTTCTCTTTCAACTCGGTGCAACTCGACGGTATACACCACCTTCCATTGAATCGGATACTACCATCCTCATAGATACTAAACTCCTTTGTCTTCTTCTCCTCGATCAACTTCTTAATCTTCTCCATCTCCTCATTTCCTTCTTGAGCCTTTAAAATCTCCTCATTTAGTGTTGATTGTATTGAAATAGCATTCAAGCATGCTTCCACTCCACCACTTCCAACAACTTCAATATTAAGCATCCTAAACTCCTCACACAACTTTTCTGGCAATACCAAAGTACTCATACTATGGCTAGTCTTGCGACTTAGAGCATCTGCGACTACATTCGCCTTTCCTTCATGATATATGATCTCGATATCATAATCATTCACCAACTCTAACCACCTTCTCTACCTCATAATCAAATCTTTTGAGTGTATAAGTACCTCAAACTCTTGTGATCGGTATACAACTTCACCTTCACTCCATACAAGTAGTGTCGCCAAATCTTCAAAGAAAACACTATTGCGGCTTATTCTAGATCATGGGTTGGGAAATTCACCTCATATGGTTTCAATTGCCTACAAGCATAGGCTAATACCTTTCTATTTGCATCAAAACACATCCCAAACCATTCTTCGATGCGTCACTATATACTTCTAACTCAGCATTTTCCTCTGGCAACGTCAAAATCGGAGATGTAGTCAACAACTCCTTAAGCTTCTTAAAGGCTTTCTCACACTCTTCGGTCCATATGAACTTCGTCTCCTTCTTCATAAGACTAGTCATCGGCTTAGCTATCTTCGAGAAATCCTTCACAAAACGCCCATAGTAGCCAGCTAGACCCAAGAAACTCCTTATGTCAGTGACATTCCTAGGTGTACACCAATCACTAACTTCTTTTATTTTGCTGGATCCACAAAAATTCCATCCTTCGACACAATGTGGCCAAGAAACGCCACTTCTTCCATCCAAAATTCACACTGCGAAAACTTTGCGTACAACTGATGCTCTCTAAGTGTAGACAACACTAACCTTAGGTGCTCCTCATGCTCTTCTTTTTTCCTCGAGTAAATAAGGATATCATCAATGAAAACCACTACAAATTTATCCAACTATTCTCGAAACACTCTATTCATTTAGTCCATAAAGATCGCTGGTGCATTGGTTAACCCAAATGGCATCACTGTGAACTCGTAGTGACCATACTTAGTCCTAAAGGCAGTATTTGGTATGTCCTTCTCTGCAATTTGCAATTGGTGATACCCTGACCTCAAATCAATCTTCGAAAATATCGAAGCTCCTTTCAACTGATCAAACAAATCATTAATCCTTGGCAACGGGTACTTATTCTTGATAGTCACCTTATTGAGATCCCTATAATCGATACATAACCTCAAGCTCCCATCCTTCTTCTTCATGAACAAAACAGGTGCTCCTCACGGAGAGTAACTAGGTCTAATATACCCCTTCTCAAGTAACTTCTCTAGTTACTTATTCAACTTCTCCATCTCCGCTGGAGCCATTATATAGGGTGCTTTCGATATCGGTGCAGTTTTAGGAACTAGGTCTATGGTGAACTCCAACTCTCTCTGAGGTGGCATTTCAGGTATGTCTTTAGGAAATACGTCTGGGAACTCATTCACTACCTCCACATCCTCTACTCTAAGCTTTTCTTCTTCCACCCTCTGCACATTACACAAGTGTAACGGTTCTCCCTTACTCACTTGCTTCACCAAACTCAGACCTGAAATGATCTTGATCCTATTCCCTTCCAATTTTCTCTTAAAAATCACCTTCTTTCCACTCTTATTCCTCAATCTCATCTTTTGTTCTCCATAAATAATCTCCGCTTTATATTCTTTAAGCTAGTCCATTCCCAAATAACCTCCAAGTCTTCTAAAGGAAACTCTATAAGGTTGGTTTCAAAGTCTACATCCCCAATTCTCACAAGGACATTCTCATAAACTCTAGAGCAAGTCACTATTTCCCTAGATGGTAACATAATAGGTATCTCCACAGTCCTAGGATTCTCTAAACCATATTTAGAAACAACTAACTTTGAAACAAATGAACGCTCAGCTCCTGACTAAAATAAAACATTAACAGAAGTGGAGTTGATAGAAACATTACCCGAAACTACGTCTTTTGACGCCTCAAGCTCTCTAGCACTAATCACGTTCAACCTCGCAACAACAGGCACACTCGGTCCAGCTCCACTCGAAACTGTCTTGTTGTTCCCATTCTGCTTGTTCCCACCTTGATAGTTGCTTCCTCCTGGATGGTTTCTATTGCCCTGACCACTCTGGCTTCCATTCTTTCCCTTAGTCCTCAACTCAGGGTTCTTTGCAAAACATTCATACTCTCTATGACCTGATTTGTGGCAGTAGTTACACTCCACTGGTTTTCCTTCACAATCCTTCCAAAATGATTGTAAGGACACTTCTTACAGAAATACACTCTTTCTCCTCCTTTCTTTTCCTTATTAGAGCCATTTCCACCCTTCTGTTGCTGTTGATACTGGCCTCCATTCCTCTGGCCACTAGCTTGTCCTCCTTGGTGAAAGTTGTGTTGGGGCTTGAACTTCTTGTCGCTCTTCTGAAAGTTCTGACTTGGATTCTCCTTCCTCTTACTAGTTGAGTTCTCAATTCCAGCTTGTTTCAAATAGGAACCTAAATGAGCATCCCTATCGTATACTTCCTCTAAGGTCTTGAAAGTCGCACCTCCTCACCCAAGCTTCACCTCAAGATTAAGACCAGTCTCAAACCTAATAGCCTTTCTCTCCTCGATTAGCACTAACTCTGGAGCAAATTTCATCAACTCAACACACTTGTCATAGTACTGCTCCACAGTCATGTCCCCTTGGTTCAACTCATCAAATTCAGGGAAAACTTCTCCTTCATAGGGGCTTCAAAAGCCTCCAGTCAAAGTTAGGCCTCGCTAACAATGTCTCCCTCTGTTGCGACCACCAAAATTCAGCCTCTTCCTTGAGGTAATACGCAGCTATAGCTACCTTTCTACTTTTTGGGCATCAAATAGCATCAAATAACTTCTCAAAATCTCTAAACCAGTTCTAAAGCTTGCTAGGTTCACCCTTCCCATCACAAGAAGACGGTTTCTATCATTAACCCTCTTAAACCAATCAGTAGGTTGCTTCTTCGTAGAACTTCTCCTAGCTAAGTTCGAGGTCGCTCGAACAAAATTCCTTATCTGAGCATCAACTCTAGCGTTTCTGTCGGCCATTGATCTTCCCAAGAAAATAACACGCGATTCAAAAATCCTTCTATTGACCCCTAATACAAGTCATAACTACTAAGAAAACGTCACTTTGACATTTAAACTAGGATTTCCTTCTCAAGGAACTACTATACATACTCTCTTACTAGAGTAAGCAAGAACTAGTACTACCTTGGGGTGACTATACCCCTACGAGTAACTAGAAGAAAAACTATAGTCAAATAGGACTCAGAACATGGTATATAATACTATAAATCACATTGCAATCAAACACTTAGTCACATCAAACACACTAAAAAATACACACTACTAAACCTTAGAAGTCCTTCTACTCTAAGGTAAAGACTTAGTGACTAATGCATATGCAATTCCCTTCCCTTTTGAAATTCCAACTTGAAATACGTTTAAATTTCAAAAAATTTCTAAAACGCACTTCAAACAAACCTTGAGAAATCAAACTTTGAGAAATCAAATCTTAAGAAATCAAACTTTGAAAATTTTAAAGAACCAAAACCTTAAAGCTCTGGTAACCACTTTGTAACACCCCCACAACCCCTCCATATAAAAACCTCTATAAAACAAAGAGACTGTGGAGATGTTACGCCACGTATGATAATACGTAAGGCTAAATAGAGAATACAACGAAAGTCTTTTAAAACATAACTTGAAATACTTTAATAAAATCACAATATAAAATTCAATAAATGAGTTATCAACTCAAGAACTACCCTATAATAGTTCCTTAATTAAAACAAACATAAACAAAAATAACTTAATTGAAATAAGTGTTTACGCACTAAAATTCCCACATTGATGCTCATGATCCCCATGCACAGCACCTGTACCTGAAACTCAACATCTAGGATCTGCCCGCCATTCACAAACACATTCATGAATGAGTCGTCACAGCCTCACAGGGTCATTGAGGTAAAACAATAACCAAAATAACAAAACACATACATTAGCAACGGTGAGTACATAACACCACTAAGCTAATGCAATAAATAATAAAATATGCAATCCTCAAATAATTCGGCTTGCTCTTCTCATGATTCTAAATGCACAACAAAGACTGAACTAACTAAATTCATTCTTTAATATATCTTGGCAATGAACGGGCACCGTCCTCCACTTGGAGTAATATACGGGCTACTATTTCTTGTGTAAGAGATTCCACACCTCATACTAATAAAGTAAAGTTCCATGAACTTTAAATAACTTGACTCGAGAAACTAGTTAAAACCTCATAAAAACGAATATTTTATTAATCAAAATACAGCAGTAAATTAATTAATAAATAATCAAAAAAAATATTTTTTTTTAAAAAAAAGTGGTTCGAAAACCACAAGGGACAAACAACCCACCGGACGGTTGCCCGACCGGCAGCCACCAAGGGTTGCCAACACCACTGCCCAATGACATCAGCGCCAACACCACTCGCCGGCCACCAGTCGGCCACCAGCCACGGTGGTGGTCGGAAAAACGCAAGAGGGGCAAAGGGAGGGAAAAAACGAGGGAAAGGAAGAGAAAGAAAAAGAGAAAGAAAAGGGAGAAAAATAAAACCCTTTGCTTCACTTGAATGCTTGAATGATCCTCCTACAAAATTCAATGGAGAAAATTAAATTAGAATTTGCATCAATGGAGGAATTGATGGAGAATGAAAACTAGGGTTTGAGAGAGAAAAGAGAAAAAAGAGGAACCCTAATTACTCCTTGTGATGATGGTGGCTAGTAAATGATGGAGGAACCCTAATTCCTCCTTTTATAGTGGAAAAAGACTACGTTTTGGTGAAAAGATCAAAACACCCTTAATGATAAAATTTATCAAAATACCCTTCTTCTTGAAATTACTAAAAAACCCTTGTAACTAAAAATACTAATTTTTAAATAGCTTTAATACTTCAAAAATGATTAAAACTATTAAATTAAATAACTCAAAAATATGGGGGATTAAACTAGGCCCTGAAAAATTTATAGGAGATGTATTCCGGACAATGAAACTGAAGATGTGATCAAGATATCTCACTCCTCACCTTGTGGAGGCCATATGAGTGCTAACAAAACGGTGGCGAAGATCCTACAATGTGGCTTCTTTTGGCCGACGATGTTCAAAGATGTATGGGGGTGGTCAAGGCTTGTGACAGTTGTCAACGAATGCAGAACATCTCAAAACGTCACAAAATGCCACAAAACAATATCTTGGAATTGGAAATATTTGACGTTTGGGGGATTGACTTCATGGGATTCTTCCCTCTTCTTGTGGCCATGATACATCTTGGTGGCCGTTGACTATGTTTCCAAGTGGGTAGAAGCCATCGCATCTCCAACCAACGACTCCAAGGTCATCATGAAATTGTTTAAGAAGATCATTTTCCAAGGTTTGGGGTGTCGCGTGCCATTATTAGTGATGGAGGATCACATTTTGCCAAAAGATCCTTCCAAGTACTCCTTGCAAAGTATGGTGTAACACACAAGTTTGCTCTAGCCTACCACCCTCAAACAAGTGGTCAAGTTGAGCTCTTAAATAGGGAAATCAAAGCTATTCTTGAAAAGACAGTAGATCGGTCTAGAAAGGATTGATCTCTCAAGTTAGATGATGCTCTTTGGGCGTATCGGACCGCCTTTAAAACCCCCATTGGAACTACACTCTATAAGCTTGTTTATGCTACAAGTGTATCATATAGTCATAATACCACGTATCCTTGTGTGCTAGTGAAGTAAGTCGTTGTTGAAATAGAGTTGTAAGTGAAGGTAAATCAAAGTGAGAGTTTGTGTTGTCAGTATAAAAAAAGAGAATTGTAATGAAAAAAGAAAAAAAAAAAGAAAAAGCAAAAACTTCAAAAACAAAGTGCATGGAACCCCAAAATTAGAGTTCAAAATAAAAGTTTGATGATATCTTGGTAGAGTATGGTGTTGGTCCTTTGAGTAGCTAAGTGATATGCTTCACTTCACTAGCACAAATTTAAGCACCATAAAGCCAAATTGCATCCTACCCTCTAATTAACCCACTTCCCTTCCTTCTAACCAGTAAAGCCCTCTTGATACTTACTTGTGGATTGGATCTTTGTCGGATAAGAGAGTCACATTTTAATCATATGGACAGGATACCTTATGACAAGGTGATGAGAGACCCCGCTTTCTCGCCTACATGCTACTTTTATGGCACCCTCACGGTCGCCTAGTGAAATTGTCGTGTAAGGTCGATATGAGCTTGGGGGAGACGCGGTAGATTAGTTGAACCATCTAAAGTCGAGCATTGTTCCATTGGGTTTTCTAGGTCGAAGTTGCTACTCTCTAAGTTTATCCTTTGGCATCCATCTCATTCACTATTTTTGACTATATTTGGATTGTTTGAATCATGCATGTGCACCTTCTTGAGCAAGTTTTTCCTAATCCTTTCTCTATCAGCATTTTTGAAATGCTTAGGGGCAAGCAATTGACAAGCTTGGGGGAGTTTGATAAGTGAGCTTTTAGCTCACTTTAGATGACCTCTTTTAGCTTATTTCATTTACTTTCATCCTTGTTTTGTCTCATTTATTCGCCTTTTTCACTTATTTTTGATTTGAACAAGTATTCCACCTCTTTTGACAATTGTGGCCATTACGCCTCTCTTTGGATGCTTTTTGCACGTGTTTTCTTTGCATTCCGTTTTGCGGGTGAGGTAGGGGTCGTGCTATTGGTCGTGATTATTGAAAAAGTTGAGTTAAAGAACCTCTATACCCCCCTCTATACGTATGCATGAGAAGAAGAGGAGAAGATGCCTAGCGGATGTGGAGCGGATGCTCTAGGTTGTGCACTAGGATCAGTTTCTGACCAAAATCCTGGAGCAGGGGCTCCAGGTGCCTTTGGGAGCGGGCGCTCCAAAGGTTTTCTGAGCCTATTTTGCCCGTTTTTTGCATGTAATTGGGGGAGGTATAAATACCTCTCCCTAACCTTCGGACATAATATTTTAACACTTTTTCTCATTCTCATAAACCCTAACTTAGTTTTTATAAGGTAGAATTTATTTATTGCTCTTAGTTGGTGATTTTGAAAGATTGAAGCTCCATTAATGGTAGTTAATGTTTGTAAGTTGATTCTCTAGCTTTTATTTCAAATAAAGCTACTTCTTTTTGGCATCTTTTCATTCATTCTCCTCTTTTAGGGTTGAGCCATCTCTTTTACAATTATTGTTGCTTGACTTTGTTAATTTCCCACTCTACTTTAACTTTTGAAATGGAATTTTTGTTTAAAATGCATATTATTATTAATTGTGAGTAGTCTCTTTTCTAGGGTTTGGGCAAAAACCCACATTAAGGCCCTGGTTTGTGCTTGAATTTAGAGATTTATGTTTAGGGTTGGTTGTTGAACAAATGGGGTGCTTCATTGTATGCTTTTATGATTGATCACTATAGGAGTTGTATTTAGTCTCCACAACGAAGGATCGAAAGATGAAGTTGTGTGAGATTCCCCTTTGTTGACTTGACTAAATGACCATGAAAATAGGGAATTCTAGTCTTAGTATTGAGTTGACCTTGTCACTTGTGCTTAATCCTTAGGCTAGGGCTATTATCATGAAAATAGGGATTAGTGTTTTGCCTAAGAGCCCTTCCTTAGTTCAAAAGAGTAATCAAGGGAACTTTAATTGACCAACTACTTCCACCCCCAATCAATGTCTCTTTTGGTTTCAAGCATGCTCTATGATCTTGATGAGCGGTGATGCCCTTGCCCTAGTGCTTTTATCATATTTTAATCCTCTTGCTTATTACTTGTGTTAGTTGCTAGTCTAGTTAGTTAATTTCGTAGTCATAATCACCTCAACCTTTACACCCATTGGCTACCCTTAGATCATTTGACTCTAGGATTTCCTTGATTGACCTTACCTCTTTGTGGACACAACCTTGACTTACCCTAGCTACATAAGTAGAAAGCACGAGATGAGATTCTCTTTGTCGAACGACCTATCACTAGTGTATATACTTTCTCCTTTTTTTTGTTTGTCTGACTAAGAATCTTTCCTTTTTATGACAATTTTCTCCAGTTTAAACTTATTTTTCCACTCATTGATTCCACAGTTCTTTTTTTAACATCTCTTTTTCTCTTCTTACCATCATTTACTCCCACATGACAATAACATCGTATTTTCATCATCACCTTCTTGATACAAAATATTCAATAATGAAGCTTCATAAAACAGTACTCAAATTTATATCATTTGCATTACTTCAAAAGCAATTGAAAAGTACAACTCGGAGAGTTATTGCACACTTTAAATAGTTGCAAGCATTTATTTAATATTATAAGATTGCAAATTATTTAATCATAGCTTCATTACAAGGACGTCATCTCATCGTCTTTTGGCTTGAGGTGCCTGCAAAAGAAAGATGAAAATAAAAGGCAAATTTGTCGAAACAACATTTTAAATACACTTTTTTGTGAAAAACAACATTTAAATTTTTTTTTGCGAGAAACAACCTTGTAAATTTTTTTTTTGCGAGAAACAACCTTTTAAATTTTTTTTTGCGAGAAACAACCTTGTATAATTATTTTTTTGCGAGAACACACCTTATCACTCTTTTCCGGCGTTGACCACAAGTTTCCGGCCTTGACCAAGTCAAATTTGCGTGGAAGAGAAAGAACTTTTTGGGTTTTAAAAACATGGGATTTATATAATGGGGAACAAAGGAGGAAAAAGGAGTGTGGAAATAAGAAAGGAGTGCAAATAGAAAATTTGACTTGGTCAAGGCAGGAAACTTGTGGTCAACGCCGGAAAAGAGTGATAAGGTGTGTTCTCGCAAAATAAAAATTATACAAGGTTGTTTCTCGCAAAAAAAAATTTAAAAGGTTGTTTCTCGCAAAAAAGTGTATTTAAAAGGTTGTTTCTGACAAATTTTCCAAAATAAAATAAAAATTTGAGTTAAATCTCCATAACATTACATTTAAGAGCATCATTACTTATGACCAAAAAATAAAGACATCATCCTTCTTTTACCACTTTTTCACTCATCCTACTAAAGTTAATCATGTCTTAAGATTAAATGCATCCCACTGAGAAATACAAAAAAAATGAGTTGGTTTTATAAGAGACTGCCTAATTGTAATTTAAGATTAGACAACAATATAGAATGAAGAGCATGAAGCACATTTTTGAATAAAGTGGTGGGGTTTTAAAATAAAGTGATGAGTTTAAGTTAGTCTCATTTTAATGTAATGTTAGACCGTCTCTTTTGATAACTTTTGCAAAAAAATATATCATCTATCTCTTACTTTTTACTATACCTGACCTTGTTTCTCTCTTCTATTCCGATACAATCATAAATAACTAGATTCTGAAAGTACACAAATTTAATAACTAGATTTATAGTTAAGCAAATAACAATATATGTAGAAATAATTAATCAATCTAAGATACTAAAAAGTTATTAGTTTTGTATTTATAACTTACCTCTATTTTAGCTTGAAGATCCTATATTTTTTTTTGTAGTAACCCAATTAGCTAAAATCTCCAAATAAAATTTTAAAGTGTGTCAGAACATATCAAAATAGATACCTATTTATAGATCTCGAAAAAAATATGATCGTTGGTACTCTAATTTTGGCCCTATTTGGCAAATAGAGTATAGAGGTTTAGAGTATAGAGTTTGCTGTAAGAGTTTCAACTTTCTGTTTAGAAGATTTGACTGCTGATTTGACTAATGGTGTTTGGTAACACTTATCTGATTGATGAAAGATGATTTGTGTAAAATGACATTTATGGACATGTGTCTTTTGTAATATATCTTTTCCTTTTTAAAAATAAGAATTAAATTATGGGTAAACATGTCATATTCCAATGTAAATTTCAATCCTTTGTCAAAAAAGTTGGGTTCCCCAGCTTTTTAGAAATTAGAGTTTCAACCCCCAAAATTCTATCGATCAAATCAGCCTTTTTATCAAACATCCCAAATAGAGTTTTGACTGGTCAAAACTCTATTTAGGGTACAAAACTCTAAAAACACCCCAAACCTCTCATTGCCAAATACAACCTTTGTTTTTTACTTTTACTTTGTAGATTTTGAGGTTAGCTGTTATAATTAACTTTAGATACATTCAGATGCATGACACATTGCCTATCGCGAAGCACGCCTGGCGCCCCTAACATGCATCAGGTCTAGTGTATTTTTTTCTTTCTCTGATGACTATGTAGTTTTAATCTTGAGGTTTACACCTTTAGATCAAACCTCGTAGATTTGATATGTAGAAAGCAAAAAAAAAATCGGAATTGATAATTGCACAATTGCTCATAATTGATGAGTTGTTTGTGAAATTGATCACAATGTGATCTATTTTTGAGCATAGGTCAATTTTTTATTCATGCCTCATGAACTTTTTTATGACCAAATAATCCATGAGTGTAGATGGTTTAAGTGCCTAGTACGAGGTATAACTTTGTTAGGCTATGTTCTTTTCAACTTATTTAAGCACTCCAGTGCTTATTTCAGAAATGATCAGATCAAATCAGAAAAATTCAGATCAGATCATATCAGATCAGAAAAAATCAGATCAGATCAGATCAGAAAAAATCAGATCAGATCAGAAAATAATAAGAACAAAAAACAACTATAATAAGCTTAGATCAGATCAGATCAAAAAAGTTCAGATCAAAAAAGTTCAGATCAGATCAGATCTGAAAAAATCAGATCAGATCAGAATAGTTCAGATCAGATCAGAAAAATTCAGAACAAATCAGATCAGAAAAGTTCAGATGAAAAGAACGGACCCTTAGTTAGAATGGGCTTTGTCGTTGCTCCCACACTATTTTGGGATAAGTCATTCCATAAACTTTCTCTTTTTCACTAAAATTGAAACACCTGAGTTCAAACTATGTTTAAGGAAAGAGGACAAAACTATTGTTTTGTCGAAAAAAGAAAAATGGGAGAATTGGAAAATTACGGAATTCAGAGATAATAGGGTTTGTTGGATTTGACAAAAATTGAAATGTTGAAATTGCAAATTTATTGGAATATTCAATTCTTCAAAATATGGAAATTATAGGTAATTCAATTTCTAATGATTTGCAAATGCCTCCATGAAAATCAATCTTGTTAAAACTACAATTATTATTATTCAACCTGGTGTATTATGATTATAGTACACCTAAAACCATTTTTTTGAAAACACACGTAGAATTTTAATTGCAATAAAGTAAAATTTTCTAGGGAAAGTTAATTAACATTTTAAACAAACAATACTAGGTAGAAATACAAAAAATAAGGTGTTCCTTACTAGAATATAAAATAAGCTACTGTAATTGCTTTTAATCTTGACACTACATCTTTAGGGACCAATCTCATCCTTTATTTGTTTGACCATATAAATTCTAAAATTTTCGTGGCGACAATATACGAAGCATTGGGACGAAAAGGGTGGTAACTGGTTTTCTCAACTTTAGAATTCGATCCACTCAACTAAACAATGTAGCAAATCTCCATTAAAATAATAGAGGCATCAATCAAAGTCTGCAAATTGAAGTTTAGGCAATTGCGTTTGACACATCTTACACCCTAATTTTCAATTTGCGTCACTGTTAGAAGTCCTCTATGCATCGTCTACCCCCTTAGTGAGGACTTATTGAGTCAGGAGTGTCATTCAATATCCCACATCAAAACATTTTATACTATATATTCATTGGTCAATTACATAATAAAAATTGTTACTTTTCATTTTTGCAATCCTAACTAAGCAATCTTTAATTTTGGATTGAGACTCGGATATTAAAATCCTTTTTTTTTTTTTTGGCAGATACAACAAATTAATCCAATCCAAGGATACCCGTCCTAGCCCTTGTAGTCAGGTCATGGGCCATAGCAACATTGTTTCTAGATACCTTAGTACAGACAAAACTGATACACTTAGAAATTTCTAGTCTGCAATCCTCAATGATAGTTAGAATATCGCCGTTCTGGCTACCATAGAAGATATAATGTGAGGATTAAGTTGCAGATCGAATTGTCAGAAGTATTATATAAGAAACTAATTATTTGAATTTTTTAAAATGGAACTGAATTGATAGATCACTCCCTAATAGAGTAATAGACTTCATCCTTTATTTATTACTTGCATCATAACCCATTTTTAGTAGTAGCAAATTACTTGCATCATTTTATTTTAGGGCAATTTCTTTCTATCTCACTCCAATTACATGAGGCTCTTTTCTCTCTCTATCTCTCCTCTCCCTGATGATTGTGTATAAGTTCAATAATACAAATATAAGAAAAACGGATTTAATATAATTTTTCAAGCTATCTGCTTCATATTGTCAAAAAAAGAATTTTATGGGTGATGATTAAGTCCACTAACTAAATGGCCATGATTTGATACTAAATAAATATCAGTAGTTTAAATTGAATATTACAGTGGCTACAACTTTATAGTAGCTATTGAAAATCCGTACTTTACATATATTTTAAGGAAGTTCAAGAAAAGAGAGAAGAGAAAAACATGGGCCGTTATTGAATAAAGTAGATGAGTAAAGTTGTTTATGTTACCTAGTACGAAAGCTAGTTAATTATAATAATAATGATGATAATAGCAATAAGTATTAACTTAGGGTTATTGCAATGAGCTTAATAAGACTTCATACTCTGTGGATGAGGAGCACACAACCTTAGCAAGGCCTTTGACATTCACATCTGAGAAAAGGTACACACTCTCCAGCAGGCCAATTCTCTTGGTCACAAGCCTTCTCACAGTCCGCATCTCTACCGCAAGGTCCTTTGAAGTACTTGCTTGGTTTTTTGCATGTTTTACCATCGACCTTAGCCACCATATTCATCTCTGTCATTTGTATACAAATATCGTAACGTAAAATATTGGAGTTTCAGTATGATGGGAAATTTTGATTCTCACAAAATATAACATGTTGAAAGAATATGGTCGTATCGTCCACATATAGATTGTTACTAATGGTTTCAAAATTTGTCTACTTAATACTAGTATACGAGATAGAACAACTTTATATTTTTTATTGGTAAGGAGAAGGGTCCTGACCAGATCTTAATTAACTCAGCTTCTTGATCTGGTATTTGTTTGGGAGTAAGGAAAATAATAAGGGAAATTTCCACCCCAATGCTCATAGTGGGATTTGATCTCATGACCTTGAAGTCATGAGGCCTAATCCTTAACCACTCGTCCAAGCCTTGTTTGGTAGAACAACAATTCAATTAAGTAAATAAGTTTCTCCACTCCGTAGGAAGCATGAATTCAAGGAAAATCTACTCCCAACTTGTCAAATTATACACCCGGTTAGTGAATAATCAAAATCCCATAACAATAAAATAACCAATGTATAGTTAATATGAGTATATGAGATAGAACAACTTTACATGAGAACATTCAATTAAGTAAATAAGTTTCTCCACTTTATAGGAAGCATGGATTCATGGAAAATCTACTCCCAACTTGTCAAATTCTACACCCGGTTAGTGAATAATCAAAAATCAAAATCCCACAACAATAAAATGACCAATGTATATATATTACTATTACTGTGTAGTACTCCATATGACAAGAATATTAAGAAAGGAAGAAGTGGTTACCGGAAGCAAATAAAACGAGTAGCAAAAGCAAAAGCCCAAATAATTTCTTCTCCATTTTTTCTTGGTTTATGTTTGAAACAAGTACGTATATTCTGGCATATATATAGATACAAGATGAAGCGGTGGAGGTCAGAAAAATTGATTACGTCATGAAGCACACCATAGTTGAAACTTATGAAAGCTGCAAAAAATAGAGATAAGTACGTAAGAGGAACAAGATCACTTAGCTACTCGCAACTAATACCTCCTTCGAATGAATTTACTGCGGCAGTTGAGAAATATCCGCATAACCTTTAATTAAGGATAAATTATCACTAATTATTTTAATATGTAAGATAAAAAGTTTTAAAATATAATAAATAATTTGTTGCAAAGTTCAAAAAAAAAATCATATTTATTGATACTATCTAGATTAATGGAAAATATAAAAATAAAATTTTTAATATTTTTACAAGTTAAAAAAGGCAAAATTCATTATCTTGTGTGGCTGAATGGTTGGATGATATTAATCCTTCATTAAAATGTTGTGGTGAACATTTCTCAAATGTGCACCTACGTCATGTCCTTTTTTTACTCTCATCTGCAACCTTAATTAGTATGCTGCTTTGACTATTAATATTTTCGGTTATATATCTGTAAAATTCATAAAAAATTGTTATTAAAATCCTCCATATTGAAATGAATTAAATAAGATCTCATATGTTTAATATTTTTCTTATTACATAATGGTGAGTATCCGTGGCCAAAATTTATAAAATTAGACCATAAAAATACAAGTATTACATGAAATGAAGTGGATATAATAGTTGCAACAGTTGTCTTTAGCATTATTCACATACTCTACTTTGTCCGTTGTTAGTAATTTGTTCGAAAGAAATGAACAAATTTCATGTGGGATCTTATTTAATTCGTTTCAATATCTATTTCAAATTATCAACTTTTATAATTTTTGCTTATCGATTATGAGAGATATAAAGGCTTCAAACGTTTTATTGTTAAAAAAATGAAACGTCAAGTGTTCCGGTCAATAAAGAACGAGTTAAGATAGAGTAGATGAGTTATGGAATCACCAATAGCCAATGCCACGACATAACTTAGTTAAAACGTGTTTAATACGCGTTTTAAAACAGTTTTCGTTGTTTAAAAAAAAGGCCAAAATGTATATTTTTTGAGCCTCTTCCATCTGAAAAGCATAGAAGACATTGTCTCGTATTAAACGTTTACAAACGGCTAAAAGACCTGTTTTGCATGACATTTTAGAGTTTCAGTTACATTCTCCCACACACACTCACAAAATTGTAGCTCATCTCAAGCTTCAGCTAAATGTGATGAAGCCGCTCTTCACTGCCGACAACGGAATTTGCCACATTGCGATTGCCATTTTCAATTGCCCGCGATACCGAATGTTTTTAAAATGTTGAAGTTGTAGCCTATAATTTCAAAATGTAATTAGTAGCAAACTTTCAGAATATTTATAGGATGTCAAATTGGAAGTTGGAACCTATAAGATATATAAAAATATACGGTTGTGGGCCTTGTATTGTTGTCGGAATTGTGTTGTTAATATATCAAAAGGATTGTTTTAAGTCTTTCGTAGTGTATGTTCTTTGGAGACACTGATATGTCCTTATGATGCGTAAGCATATAACCATATGTGTTTCAATTAAATCATAATATAAGTAAAATGCACAAAAAAGGCAGATTTTTCGGCCGAATTTTATTGAAATAGAGTTGTTCATATACACATGTACTGTATTATAATAGTCAAAGTGTTTTTGTCGAATATTTTGCTATATTTAAAAAAAATTGTTGTTTTAAACTCGTTGAATTTAACTTCGTCTAATTTCTATACCGTATCTAATTAACTAAGGGTATAAGAAGTGCTACAAGTCTAGTAAAAGAAATTGTGCCCATTCCAATAGTCCAATAATACATTCATCATAGTATGACAATGCTAGTGTACTCGATTGGTGACGCATAGGCGCATACTATTAGTATTAGCCATCTTCGGTTGAGAACATCTTACATACCCGCTGTGTAAGATTTATAAGAGTTCATATTACTTTTAAAGGGGTGTATGTCTTCTTACATCAAAGTTGTCAGTATTTGTAAAATAGGAAAAATTGTCAAGAATAAATCGGCCTTTGCATTGTCTGCTTCTAACAAGTCAACCTTAAGATATTCCACGAACAAGTAGACCTTGTTGCCACTTAAACTTTTAACAAGTTTTTTTACGGGTTACCTATTACTAACTTGTTATTTTAAGTCATCTGTCCACATGTCTTGTTTCTATTAGCTTAAAATAATTAATTATTTTAAATTTCATATATCTCCCTCCTCTCCCTTTTCTTTTTATCTCTCCTCTTCCTTCCCCTCCACAATAATGATCACCACCACCCTCTTACTGTTTCTTTGGCACAACCACCACTAACACCACCCAACCCAACCACGTTCTTCCCTTTCCTTTTCCTTATGCTTCTCTGCCCACCGTCCAACACCACCACCTTACCCCACCTCCCAATCCATCTCCTTCATCTCCCTTTCATTACTCATCAATTGAGCTTACCAACCTCCCAAAGGTCCCACGTCTTAAACCACCACCAGTACAATTTTTTGTTGACCGGATCTAAACACAAACATCAATAAATTAAAAGAAAATGTGCAAATTCAAATTACAAAAATACATAACAGTGAATCAAATAATCTTATAATTGAGGCGAAGAGGTAACGATTGAAACAAAATACGAAAGCAAATAAATAAATTCAATATAACAATTCAAATGATAGTAGAAACTTTAAATTTGACGAGAATTAAGGGAAAAGGTCGAATCGGAGCAGAATCACATCAGATCTAAAGGAGAAATAATGTAAGCTAGAATGTAGTGGATACTTCAAATCACCGGAATTCTCCCCGGAAACAACCACACCACCATAACTCTTCTTCTCTTCTCTAGTTTCGTCGTCGTCCTTCTTACCTTCTCCGTTAGTTGTAAAGCTTTCATCTTTCATCTTTATTCTGCTTCTTCTTTTTTACACTTTCTTCGTTCAATCCATTAACTCCTTCATTCAACTTTGACCCAATTTCATCCTCCTTATTTTATTCTTCTTCTTTATTTGTCCTTTTTGGAGGATAATATTAATGGGTCTTTGCCCAATTTCGCCATTGATGCGAGCCTCTTCATATTGTTCTAGCTTGCTATTTCCCTTTTTCTATCTTTGTCATCACCTGAGCCCAGCAAAACTGCTCTTAATCACATTGACCAAGCTGAGAGTCACCATTGCGGTATCGTTAGCTGTTACCTCTGTTGGTTTTGAGGTGGGCGAGGGAGTACTTAAGGAGAGGGAATCGGTGGCAGACTGGTGGTTCCTGAGAGGAGAGGGAGTCAATGGTGGGTTTGGTGGTTTCTGAGAGGAGGGAGTGAGAGGATGCTGCCATGGAGATTGTTGAGAGAATATTGGTTTATATATAATGTTTATAATGTAAATTTTAGAATGTTCAATAATGTAGTGACATGTGTCACTTTAAACTGTCAAAGAGGTTAATGAGAGGTATTAGTCGGTTTTGACTTGTTAAAAGCGGAGAGGTATACAAGGTCTACTTGTTCCGGGAATATCTTAAAGTTGACTTGTCAGAAGCAGTCAATGCAAAGGTTATACAAGGGAGTAATTAATGAAATATGCGTACTCTTTTATGCCTCCTATGTATCCTTGTACCCCTGTTTTCATGGTGAAAACATTCTTCACGAGATCCTATTCATATTATATATAAGGCCCTTGTCGTGAGAAGTGAGAACAACTTAGAGTTATAGCGTCTCTTACTTACATTTAGAGTTATACCCAAAAATATTCGAGTAACAAAATTGTTAAATTTTTTAAAAACATTTTTTTGCCTTTTTTCGGTTAAAGTTATATCACTTTTATTAGAGTGATACCTCTTCTCACATCTCACATGAAGAAGCCTTCTCACATTTCTAAAAATATATTTATGTTATTAAAACAACGTTCATGTGAGGGGTAATAATCAAATATTATTGAGTAGACATCTGAGTTAAGTTTTTCTTATGTAAATGCATGGATTAAAAAAATAAAAATGTAACAATGAGTTTAAAATCTACGAGTTTAAACAATAAAATATTAGGATATTAATCTGATATTTCTTAATCACCTATATAAGTTCTAAACTAATGAAAAGTTTGCATCGTGGACTCACCTCTAAACTTAAAAAAAGTAAAAATTATAATGGTTTTCTTTTGGATTGAGTTTCATCTGATCCGATATTTAAAGCTATCCAATGACTTACACATTGAATTTTTTTAATAGAGCTATTTGTAATCCGTACGATTTGCACTGAGTATTAAATATTTTCATGCATTTTGCGTAAATATTAGATATTCTCAAGTATTTTAAATTTTTTTTGGTAAGGTCCGGACCCCGCTCGGGTCCTATTGGGGGCAAGACGCTTTTTGAGAGAGGGGGAATGGTAAGGAAAATCCTACTCCCAAAGTGCTCCTAGTGGGAATTGAACCCCCAACCTCAAGGTTGGGGAGGCTCATTCCTTTCCACTAGACCAAGCCTTTCTTGGTTCAAGTATTTTACATGGGTCTAAAGGCTAGGGCTGAGCATGGATTGGGTTGGTGCGGGTTGGGACGTAACCCAAACCAACCCACACAAAACGGTTTGAGGTTTTTCCAAACCAACCCAAACCAAACTTAGGTCAAACCAACCCAAACCGCGCCACATAAAACGGTTTGGTGCGGTGCGGTTTCCGATTTGCCCATATTTATTTAATCTCTAAAATATATTTTCTAATTCGAAAATGTATTGACTACAAACTCGCTATTAAACATATAAATGAGGTACAAAAAAACTAGATTATACAAAAAAAAGTAATAAAGCTACTAATAATATTCCACTATTAAAGGTGCGAGATTATGATATATGTCATAACTAAATGAACTAATACATAATCGTGTATCTAGCGGTTTATGATGCGGTTTGGGTTGAAAAATAATAAACCAACCCCAAATCGCAAACTGCGGTTTAGTCACAAGCACAACGCAACCCATTTTTTTAAGCGCATAAACCAACCCCAACTGCACCAAAACGATTTACGTTGCAATTTGGTGCGGTCCGACCCAAGTTCTGCTCAGCCCTATAAAGACTATCTGAGATACACGAAAGGTCAGTTAGCTACTAGTATTTGATAAGATGAAGTAGATAAGTTGTGGACTTATTGGTATCACCAACAGGGCAATGCCACAAGTACAACCGCACAAGTCCCAACGTAACCAAAAATCTTGCTGAAATCTTAATTCTACAATAAAGTCAACAAGGGTGTGCCCCATCCCATCGGTGCAAATCCAATAATACAATGGTTTGACAATTTTTTGATCATCACAGCTATAGAATTGATAAATGGTTAGGCCCTATTGGACAATACTTTCCAATGAGGTTTTATTAGCTGGGAAGGGGCCATTACGTATCCAGATAAACTTGGAGGCAAAATTGCAAAAAAAAAAATTTTACACTTGGATAGTTGGATCAAATCCTTCCGCGCCATTGCTCTTGACCTCTTGGGACATTTTGCTTAACACCGACTAGATCTGATCTTAATTAAACTGAATTGAAAAAAAATTAATGAAGCTGAAAAAAATTGAATTGAAGTGAATTTAATAGAACTGAACTAAATTATTTCACTCAGGGAGGTGAACTCAATTGAATTAGATTAATTCTAATTTTCATTAATGCAATCCCAAATAAAACAAGGCCTTAGAACACTCTCACTCATGGTCAAAATAAACCTTAGAACACTCTCCCTAATGGTTCATGATCACTTTTTAACAACTGCATCTCGCGCTTGGTCAATAAAAAGGTTGTACATCCATCTCTCTCTTACTTTTTACATTCTCCACTATATTTTCTTTCTCTTATTTTCCATAGATTTATACAGTATATAATGAATTTACATACGTTCTTGCAATTTTTACACCAAATAACTAAAATATTATTTTTAAATATTGTTATTTTCATCAAATATTGTGAATTAATTTCATTGATGATTAACTAATTTCAAAGACTAAAATGTGAATGGTAACAAAAGTCAAAAAGTCCCTATTAAATAGAAATGGAGGGAGTATATACTAATAATTCCTTATAGAATGGCATAGTTCAATCTATTAAATATTACTTGTGGAGTTAAAACGTGATTCCATTAAAAAGGCCCTTTAGGGTTTTCTGAGTCCCTTGGGGAAGTTCGTTCCTTCGTCCCTTTTTTAGGGTTTTGTCGTGATTTTCACTCCAAATTCCGAGGTTGCTCTTCCTCTATGTGATATGTGCTTCCTGGCATGTTATTCTCTTTCTGCTTGCTTCCTTTTTCTATCGTTTTTTCTTCCTTCTTCTTCCTTTTTCTGGCCCTAGTTTGTCTTCGACAGCTGCTGACCTTGTGAATGATTGGGAGAAACTCAAACCTCCGAAGGATGAAAAAGTGGTGATAGGTGGTGCTGCTAATGATTCGCTTGACTAGGATAACAACTCAAAGATCTCCCTCATGCTGGTCGGGAAACTGTTTGACAGGAAAAACCTTAAATGCTGAAGCTATCAAAAAACCCTAATTTTTGTCTGGAAACTTATAGGGATGAGGTTGTTAATAATCCCATCGGTACAAATTTGTTCGTTTTTCAGTTCTTTTGTGTTACGGGGCGAGATCGTGTGTTGGAAGGTTGTCCTTCGTCTTTTGACAACAACTCCTCCTTGTCAAGGAGATTCAAGGGGATGACCAACCCTCGGATGTTGAATTCAAGAATACGCCCTTTTAAATACGCTTATCTGATGTTCCTTTTGGGAAACATGATGTAGCGGTAGCTTTTGATGTTAGGGAAGCCTTGTGTGGTTTTCTGGAGTTTGACGAATCTTACCCTCTTGGCATGGAGGCGTATATGCGTGCGAAGGTATCTTTGTCCTTGTCGAAGCCTGTCTGCCGGGGTCTGCAAATTGCAATAGGGGCTTCAACCTCGTAATGGGTTGATATCAGATACAAGAGATTAAGCTATTTTTGCTTCTTCTGTGATCGACTTGATCACGTTGATCGTGACTACACTCTAACTTATGCTAGCAGTGTGATATCAAAGTTTTATATTAATATGGTCCTTGGTTGTGGGCTTCCCTCCTCCTAAGAAGAAGTCCTCCTTTGCTGCCAAAGAACGTGAAAGATTTTTGGCGGATACGCTTAAGAAAACGCCACTTTGCATCTCCCTCGTTATGGCGATCCGGGTACTATCCATTTGGGACCCCCAGTGCAGCAGGAAGCTTTTGTTCCCACTCTCTTCTACTCCATCTTCAGGTGACAACAATACAAGCAGTGCAATATAAGGAGTGGGTATCAAACTAAGCAGTCTCCTTTGGCAGTATGCGCCCACTTGCTCAGCCTAACCCTACCAAGTCACCTTCTCTTGCCACTCTCTCTACAAGTAAGTCTTCACCCCTCTAGTCAATAGATGCGATATTCCTTCACCTATTGTTTTCGAGCTTACTCCTAGGTTAGCTAATAGTTCGGGGGCAACTTGGAAAAGAATTGTTTGTCTTGTGGTAGAGTCGGGGGAACTTGCTAGCATAAATTTGTGTGCAGCGGGGGAGACCAGAAAGATAGAGCATGTTCTATATGATGATGCTAGGGTTACTATTCTTGGAGATCTACCGAGAAGGTCAAAGGTCATCTCCCATGGTTTGTGATGTCACTTATCCATTAGCAGGTCGTAGTGATGACAACCCCCAAACAGTTGAGCACTCTGTCACTGGAGTATAACTCTATGCCTGGATGCGGTTTTTCTTAGTGTAACGATGACCAGTAAGTCTAGTATAGAGGGTTTAAAACGACGGTTGGGTTTTAAGAATGCTTTTGGTGTTGATAGCGAGGGTCGTTCTGGCGGGTTGTGTTTGTTTTGAAGGTAAACTTTAATTTTAATCTTGCTTCTTTCTCTGCTCACCATATTTTTGGAGATTTTATTTGCGGTGATGGATTAGCTTGGAGGTTTGTGGGAATTTAAGGTTGGGCTGATTCTACTTTATGACGGAACACTTGGGACTTGGTCCATAACTTATGTGGAACTTCTTCTCTTCCTATCCCATTGAGTTGTGATTTTAACGAAATCCTCTTCGCTCATGAGAAGGAGGGTGGGCCTCCTCGCGACCAAAGGTTTATGGATGGTTTTAGAAATGCTTTGGATGACTGTCGGTTCTTGATTTGGGCTATGATGGTGATTGGGTGACGTGGGAGAAGGGTCTCACCTCGGCAAGTTTAGTCTAGAAATACCTTGATCGGTTTGTGGCAATCAATGATTGGCTAGGTCTTTTCCTAGGAGCTCATGTCCAACATCTAGCAAGGTTTAAGTCCAATCATTTGGCCATCTTGCTGGATACGAAATGTTGTAAAAAGGCGGTACATAGCGAAGAGAAAGCAATACATTTTTGTTTTGAAACGAGCTGCTTACTTGAGGAGGGGATATAAGAGGTGGTGAGGGATGCGTGGTTAGGGTCTAGTGCTCTTATAATGGGGGGTCGTGTTGGAATTGTCAAAGCTACCTTGGCTGCGCGCAGTGGTGATATATTTGATGGTTTGTCAAAGGAAATCTAAATGGTTGAAAGACAACTCAAATCAGCGCAATAACGTGCGGCCTCCACCTGCAATTTTGAGGAATGTGCTGTTTTAGACAAGAAGCTTGACGAACTTCTTAAGAAAAATGAAGCTCATTCATTTATTCGGTCTCGAGCAACAGAGGTGAGAGATGGTGTCTGTAACACGATATATTTTCATCACAAGGCCTCTTAACGACGCAAAAGAAATTTTATTAAGGGCCTTTTTTACCACAAAGGTGTTTAGAAGATCGAGAAAAAGGATGTGGAAGATATTACCTTCCAATACTATGAATCTTTGTTCCTTTTGTCGTCGCCTTCTATAGGTTCCATTGACGAGGCTTAAATGGGGTGATGCAAAGGTTGACGGATGATGTGAAGGCAACATTGAATAAGCCGTATTATAGGAGGAAATTCACTTTGGTCTTATCTCAAATGCCCCCTGCATGGCCCGTGGCCTAGATTGTATTCACGCCATTTTCTACCAAACATTCTTGAATATTGTAGGTGATAAGGTAACTTCTTTTGTTAATGGGCACATTAGTGGGTGTATTCTTCCTCAACGGATAAATCAAACACTGGTTGCGCTAATTCTAAAGCTGGCAAATCCGACTCATGTGACAGAGTTTCGCACATCTCGTTGTGCAATGTACTCTACAAAACTGCTACCAAGTCTGTAGCAAGTCGCCTGAAGCCTTTCCTCTAATCTATTATATTTGAAAATCAAAGTGTGTTTCTGTCGAAGCGTGTGATTTCAGTTAATGCTCTTATTGCTCTTGAATAATTTCATTCCACGAAGAAGTGGTCCCAGCCTAGAAAAGGTTTAATAGCTATGAAAATTGATATGAGTAAGGCTTATTACCGCGTCAAGTGGGAAATTCTAACCTGGTAGCAACCGCACCAACTGGAACAAGAACATTTTATTTAGGATGGATGGAACTATTTCTTGAGAAAACTAATGATTAAGTTGGCTTTTGGCGAAGTGATGACTTTTGTAACTTTAGTCCCTTACTCGTACAATTGAATGAGTGCTCGTCTTCTATGCTTACCCCCTCTTTGGGTCTTCGACAAGGGGACCCTATATCCCCTTATTTATTCATCTTAGTTATTGATGCTCTCTCTGGTCTCCTTTCACATGCGGCTTAAAAGAATCTGATTCATGGGGTTTTAGCGAATTGAACCGGACACACCCAATTATTACTCACCTTTTCTTTGCAGATGATAGTTTTCTCTTTGGTATAGCAACCGAGAGGAATGTTTAGTCATTTTTTATATTCTCAACAAATACTAAACAGCTTTCGGGTAACAAATAAATACTCAAAAGTTGGAAATATCTTTCAGCAGAGGCATGAGTAACAGTTCATGGGTTAATCTGAGTTTGTTTTTTGATATAACTTTGGTTTCCGCCCATATGTGATATCTAGGCCTACCCACTGTGGTTGGTAGGTTTAAAATGGCGGTCTTTGCAATGCTTAAGGTGAGGGTGTGGAAGAAAATGCAAGGATGGAATGAGAAGTTACTTTCAAGGGCGGGAAAGAAGGTACTATTGATATATGTGGTTCAGGCAATCCCAACTTGTGTTATGGGGGTCTACAAAATCCCCATCACCCTGATTTAGGAGCTTCACTGGGAAAATTGAGATTTGTTGTGTCAACCCAAGGTTATGGGGGCATGGATTTTCGTGATTTACCGATTTTCAGTGATGCTTTTCTCAAGAAGCAGATTTGGGGCCTCCTACAAGTTCAAAACTCTTTTGTTGCCCGGTTCTTAAGCCGAAATATTACCCTCTCACCTCTGTCCTTAAGGCGTCTCTGGGTCCCAACTCGAGCTATTCCTAGCTAACCATTTGGAGCTCTGAGGTGCTCGTTAAAGAAGGTTTGCTGAAGAGGGTGGGAGACTGAAGGAATATTGACATTTGAAGTAACCCATGGCTACTAGATGAAGGGGTATTTTCTGACGACCCCTAAGCCACTTGAACTCGATCTTCCCTTGGTGGCTAATCTTATAAGCGAGGAGGGATGTAGTTGGAAGGAAGACGTCGTGCCCAGTGTTTCCAATGAACGTGTTAAGGGCCTGATTTTTGGTTTCCTATAAGCGAACGTCGGTCTTGCAATTCATGGATGTGTGCATGGTCTAACCACGGGCGCTACGAGGCTAGTTCGGCTTAGATTTTGGGAAAAACATGATGCAACAATGATTTTTGGAAGTTTTGGGTCAAGATTTGGGCCGTGGATGCCTCTCCAAAAGTTTGTCACTACCCAGGGTGTTGCTCGTGTCCATTGTGCCTATAAGAGCTCTCTTAAAATTTTGTCATTTGTTGGACAATGACTCTTGCCCGGGGTGTGGTCTCAAATATAAATCTTTCAGTCATGCTTGGTTTCTTTACCCGCTTGGTTCATGAGTGTTGGAGGAAGCTTCGGGTGGAGGAGGCTTTAAATGTGGAGTTAAAGCCTTCCCTTGGTCAGATTTTCTTGACATGGTTGAATTCTTCGGAGAAACGACACCTTTAGACTTATCTGCTTCTTAATGTGGGGATTGTGGTTTGTCGGAATTAGTTGGTTTACAATGAGCATCTCCACCTTTGGAGGTGTTTTTGCATGGCTTGGGTGAATGGTGGATGATTTTGAGACATACTCAGAGCACATTCCAGGGGCATTTCTTTCTCACCCCCTACTATTTTGTGGTGGACAAGTGTGGGTTGCTCCATCTAGATGCGTCGTCCGGCTGAACATATATGTTAGGGTGAATATTAGGTGTGGTGGGTTGGTGTTGGTGTGGTGGCTCAAAACTGTGTAAGGGAGGTTCTGTTTACTGCGGTTCGAAGGATGATGGCTTGGTGGAGTCCGTTGATTGTGCGATGCATACCTACAGTTTTTGGGCTTAGGAAGGCAAAGTCTCATGGACTCAGGGATGTCAAAATTACCAGATTGCCTGAATCTGGTGAATAAAATCAAGAAAGAGTCATTCGCGTTTGTTGAGGTTGATAACATTTTAGATGATTGTTTTTCTTAGATCTGATTTTCATTCTCTAGTTTGGTCGCATTTTAGAAACGGATGGGAATAGTGTTGTCCGCCACCTTGCAAAGTTAGTGCCGCTTGGCGTCGAACAGTATTGCGAAAACACTCTCCTCGTGAGGTTTCTGTTGTGTTAATATTTACCATGTTTTGACCCCCATTTCATTAATGAAACGATACATTTCATGCATAGTTCCGCTATATTCCACTAGATTGTATGCTTGTTTGTAGATTGGTGTCTTTTGAGCTATTTCAGGAGATTAGAGCTTTTTGGAGGTGGAATGGAACATTCTGGAGCATGTAGATGATCGTTAGAGACTCATGATTGCATTCAAAGTTCATTTGGGTGCATTTAGAGTGTCATTTGGGATCCGTTCAATTAGGACCCGATCGGGTTGAACTTTAACCTGATCGGGTTTGTGTTGAATTTAGCCTTTTTTGGGCTCCTATCTTTATTTCATTAGTAGAGTATAAGTAGGTTTCGATTATCAATTGTAACCGATTCTTAATTACTCAGTTTTAGACTCTGTTTCATTTATAGTTTAGACAAAGTACTCTTAGTTTCTATCTCAATTACATTGTGATTACTTAGTTTTGAAGATTGAAGACTTCGGATTCATCAATTAAATTCAAGTTTGATTTCTCTATTCCCTCTTTCTATTTCTCAATTATGTTCTTGATTATGCTTATCGTTTTTATTGCCATGATTAGTGAGTAATGCTAATTCTAGGATTGAGTTGAGCCCTAGCATGAGTTTATCGCTTTATTTCTATTAGTTCCGTGTTATTGAATCGTTCGATTGGGGTTTGATAGGTTTGTTTTCATCATCAATTTGCACCAATGTTTTGCCCTAGTTTTTATTATCAATGAAAGTTGGAGTTGAAATTGGGATTTTATTGTAGCAACTTGTTATCTTGTCGATTGAATTCGTCAACGAAAGTTGGGATTCAATCTAGTTTAACTTGTCATTCGTAGGGATTTGCACATATTTATTGTGAGAATCGAGAATTTCATTGGCATTGATTCTTAATGCATCTAATTTTGTATGTTAGTCGTGAAAATAGGAGCATCCATATTAGTTAGGCCTTTTGTAGTCACGAAAGTGGTCTTAAGGTAGTTCATCCTTGAAAGAATGTCATCTCTCCTAAGCGTTGATTCATTGACTAGAATGTAGGTTGTGTCTGATCAATTCATGTTAGTGGTGATGCTCAATCTTAGTACTTTATTATCATAGTTATCACTATCATTTCATTCTACTTATTAGTTTAGAAATTAGTGTAGTAGATCTTACCATTGATATAGAATTGTGTAGCTATTTCATAGTCTAGACTCAGCTAGTTTTTATTTTGCACCTCCCTGTGTTCGACTCGTTAATGCTACGGCACCGTTCGCTTGCGATAATAAAATAAAGCCCTAACAGTTTCCTCGTATGTACTTATGGAAAATTATCAATATAATCGTTGTTAACTTCACCTCAAGAAAAAAACAGTTCAACTTCAACCTATTAATTTAACTTCAGTTTAACTTTAATCATTCCTCGTCAACCAAGAGGCCAAGAGCAATGGCGCGGACGGATTTGATCCAAGTGTAGATAAGTTTTTCCTCCATGTTTATCTGGATACATATTGGCCCCCACCCAAATGACTTAAAACCTCCTATGGCGACGTTCTGCCCAATAGGGCTTACCCATGTTCAATTCTCCAGCTGTGACGATCGAAAGAATTGTCAAACCACTTTGTATTATTGGATGTGGCCCGTTGGAATGGGGCACACTCTTTTTGACTGGGCTTAATCCAATTGGAGTAGCGTAGACTTTGTTGTAGAGTTAAAGGATATAGTAAGATCTTTGGTTATGTTAGTGCGGTTGTGCTTGTCCGATAATATTTACTATACATTCGGGCGTATGCTATATAGCTTGTATCCTCTCACAATTTTATTTTAGGTTATGTTATGTGTTTGTGTTTATATTGAGAATATTTACCATACGTTTGGCTGTATGGTGTCCTTCTCACAGTTTCTTTTATTATGTGCTTTGCACGTGAGCACATGGATGGAGAATGTGAGATGGTGCATCATACACCTACGAAATTGTAGCCGATGCCCTATGGCATTACGGCTAATTGGTGATACAATAAATCCATAACTCCTGTATCTTATCAATACGTGTTGCTAACTAGTCTTATTTATTTATTATCTTATTAAATACATGTTGCTAACTGATCTTTTTATCATCTTACTAGTCTTTTAACCCGTGGAAAATACACACAACTGGATCAAACTTGTCCGACCTTAACTTATGGTCAAACGACACATTGGTTATCCGATGAAAACTTTGAATATCTGATCTGAAAGTTTGATTATTTGATATTAGAATTCGAATATCAGGCTTGAAAATTTGATTATTTAATAGAAAACTTTGAATATCTGATTCTACACTTTGAATATCTAATAATAGACTTTAATTACCTGGTGTAGACTTTATATTAATTGAAATTATTTCATGATTATCTAATATAGACAATTGAATAGCTGATATAAACATATGAATATCTTATTTCCAATATTTTAATTACCTTTGCTACTTCTTGTAACACTTGTATTTTAATGGTCTAATTTTATAAATTTTGACCACGGGTACTCACCATTATATAAGAAAAATAATTCACATATGAGATCTTATTTGATTCTTTTTTATATGTAGAATTTTAATAACAAATTTTAATATTAAAAGAGTATACTAATGTTACAAGAATTATAAAGCAAGGAGAGCAAAAAAGGACAGGCAGTAGTATTAATTGCGAGTAGCTAAACTAAGTGATCTTGTCTCTCTTTTATAGTCCTTTCATTTCTAATTATTCTTTTTGTTTTCTTTTTACGTTTAACGATCATATTTTATATTGAATATTTCTAACTCCATATTGGTAAAAATTATAAAAATTATATTCTTAATGCACTCGTCGTGAAGAATTAAACAAGACCCAGAATAGATATTTTCTTCTTCTTATATATAGGAAAGAATTTGGAAGATTCACTCTACTTTCTAATAGTGTCAAGATCACATATAAGGAAAATAAAAGGGAACGGGGAGAGAGTAGTTATTATCTCTGATTTTGGCAGCTTTCATAAGTTTCAACAATGGTGTGCTTCAACCATGACTAATTCATTTTTATAGACTTCCACCCCTTCATTTTGTTTCTATATATGCCTAGTAGCTGCGTACTTGTTGCAAACATAACCAAGAAAGATGGAGAAGAAATTCTTTGGGCTTTTGCTTTTGCTACTCTTTCTATTTGCTTCTGGTATTCATTTGTTCCTTTCTTAATGCTCTTATATATAGATGTATAGTGGTCATCTTACTGATATGAGTTTTGGGACTAACTAAGGGATTGACTATTGCCACCCCATTTTGGTCTAATCCCACTCCTTTCTAGTATAATCAAACACAAAAAGCAGTGGATTTTATTTAGATAATTATGGAGTGGTGATAGAAACTCCCATTAACTACTAAATGGTATTATAATGTACAAAATGGGGAGTACAAGTTTCTATGAGCAGGCCTATCCCTCGGGCAGGGCAGGTGGGGCGGTTGCCCTAGGCCCAGGGAAGGAAAGCCCAAAGTTGCCTAAATTTGTACAGAGTAATGGGCATTTTCAGTAATCACGTAGTAATGAGCATTTTCAGTAATCATGCGGTAATGAGTATTTTCAATAATTTATTTGATGTTAATATATCTATGAAATTCCTCTTTGAACTAATGGAGGAGGAACTTATTAATCTAATGTAAATTTATCAGATGTAAATATGTATATCTAATGTAAAATTTTCGTGAAAAGTGACTTCTTTCATCGGCAACTAAACAACTTTTAGAATTATCGATGAGTTTTATTGTGAAAACTAATTCCTATGTTAGCAAAGCAAGCACATTGTTTCGACTATCAGCTTCAACAACTTCCTAGTCTGTACGAAGTAAAACTTCCATATTTGTGAGAAGTAGTCCTTTCCGTGAAGTTGAACCTTCTCTAATTTTATTTTAGCCAACCAAACAACATCCCCAATCCCGATTCTTAGGAATTAGAACTTGCATATATTTTGAACAAAAGGCAATCGACCATACTGAAAGCTATTATGATAAATGGATTTTGTTGTGTTTGCATGTCAGAGATGAACATGGTAGCTGAGGTTGAAGGTGCAACATGCAGAAAACCAAGTAAGTATTTTAGTGGCGCTTGCTTTTTCGATCACAAGCTGTACGAGCGCTTGTGGCAGAGAGAATTGGCCTAAGGGAAGGTGTTTAGTCGGTTTCAAATGTGAATGTCAAAGGCCTTGTTAAGCCGTGTGCGCTCTGAGTACTCTATGAGGTATGCCAACAATTCATTCTAACAACGCACAATTAATCATTTGCCACTGGCCGGGCCCTTCTCACTCACAATTTACTTTTCTCATCTCGCTTAATTCATGCTAAATTGCTAAGGTCTATTTTTAATCTTATTTCCAGTTCAGTTCATTTAATTCAATTGAGTAACTTTCAATTCAATTCAGCTCCTAATAATACTTTCATCCGCACATATTAATAGTCCATTCAATTTAGTTACGTTTAATTCAATCTAGTTTAGTAGTTCAATTCAACTATTTTGCATTTTTGTTTGGCCCAAATTAATTTTCTTATTTCCTTATTTAGATATAGTCTACCAAATGTCATATTTTTTTGTTACAGAACATTTGACCACACGCTCTCTACTTAATAAACAATTTTATAAATACCCGTTACTGTACTTTTTAATTATAAAATAAAAAATTAGAACCACATCAAGCTTCCTTGTTTTAACTTTATTTCTAAAAAAATAGGAATTAAGACACCAGCAGAATGTATAACAACTCTACTCATCTACTGATTATTCATGCAGAGTTTTTTAATCTCCCCCTCTTTATCTTCCATAAAATATATGGAGTAAAGTTTACTATTCGTATTATCTCCTCAGATTTGACTATTTCAGTAGAGGCTTCAACAAGTTCTAAAGCCCCAACTGCCAACAAAAAAAGTTTCAAAGCCAAGTCTTGTAGTAAAACAAGGGGTTTTGAGGACTAATCTATATATATTAAAAAGCGTAGACATATATTGCAATCCGTCGCGTGTTCTCTCCTTCATTTCAGCAATATGTTTATCAGCGTTATGCCAAAAAAATTGTCGGGAGAGTTCGAACCCGCGGCCTTGGTATGTAAATATAAATGATCCAAATAATTTGCGCTACTACGTTATTGTTGCTTCTTTTATCAATTTTAATAATCATATTATATTTTCAATGAAAAACAATAATTAAGTTACATTAATTGCATTTATGAGTAATACTAATTTCTAAATTTTTATTAATCTTTTCTATAACAAAATAGTTGTCTTAAATTCCTAAAGCGGGTCTGAGGCTGTCAGAAAAAAGTACTAAAGTGTAATACAATCAAATCCCGAACGTCATCTGGTAAATCTTAGTGTATACTTTGGAGCGAAGATTTCAATTAGAACTGAAATCAATTTCAATTAGAACTGAAATCAATTTATACTTCATACTTGAAATTTGGAGACGACGTTTTTGAAGTCTATCTTAATTTTTTTGTTGTTTTTTATATCTTTCTTTTTCAGGTGTCGTGGATCAGAGACAATGATATGATGAAGACAAGTATTGTAATAATATCATGAATGAATAAATTTAAATATTGAATAAATGGTTGTCACTCTTAAATATAGGACGTATTAACTCTCTTGTGAGTTGGACTTTTTTATAATAGTTGTATGTACCAAGAATGATCTGCTTATAATTCTGGATACGTTTTGTTTATTAAGTTCAACGTTAAATATTCATATAATTTAGGAAAAAATTGTGATTAATTACTTCGAATCGCTTATTTTAAATGTACTCGAATTAATTTGCGTTTAAATAACCAC
>CANSGD010001266.1:600000-790103 GCA_947645195.1 Patellifolia procumbens | reverse complement strand
GTAATGCAAATATCTAATCATAGAAACCAACCTTGAAACATGAAATGCTTCACTTTTGATGGCTGTCATTGGTCTTTATTCATGCCCAAGAACATCATCAAGCTGAGATATTGTACAATAGCAAACACCATATGGGAGTTTATATATTAAGTAGAGACTATTAACCCTTAGAAGATTCATGAGTATCCTTAAATTTTCCCTCGAGCTCACATATTTTGTCATGGTTGCAGCATTGCTCCGATCAAGTAACATGTCTGCCAAGAGCTGCCACCCAACACAAGAAAAGGTCAGCAAAGAAAATGGTGGCAGCAAACCACACTATCATTATACTTCCTGGATAAACAAAATTTGTTACGAACACTTGTTTTAGAAATTTTAGGTACATCGCAGAAGGCAATTCACTTATATACAACAGTAGATAGACCAAATTCCAAAGATAATAACTAATTGCATAGCTATCAATAATGTAATACCTTGACTGCTTGTCTTCTGGTGATGTAGTTGCTAGATTCCAGCAGTTTTGAGTTATAATCAGCGAAAAACTGAAACATGCAATAGGAGCAGAAACCCAACCAAAAAGTCAAACTCGACTATATTGAACAAAGGCAGATTAAGGGGCTAAAACAACCAAACTCTAAGAACATTAAGATACAGCAACTCTCACGACTTCCTATATAAGACTTGAAACTCATGAATGAAGCCCTTCGAAACTCTTGTCATTCATGTATTTTTGCAAAAATACCATTCATTTGAAGGCGTGGAATTGCACTAATTGGAAAACAAACATTAACCTTTTTTGTAGTTCAAATTGACATGAAGGCACAGACATGTAGTCGCACAGTATTTGACACTTTAATCTAACTGCCATAAAAAAAGAAAAGGAGTATGTTGTCCAACAGCAATTACCCAATCATAGTTCTTAGAAAGAAATTCAGCTACTGTAGATTTATGCCTTGTCAAGAGTTCCTGCATCATGGCCACAATAGCGTCAAATTTGTTGCATAGAAGACATACAATTCAAAAACTCTCTAGGGAATAGTAGAGAGCAGATTAAACCAAGTCCAGAAAAGATTTCAGGCGATTTACACATATAATATAGCATATAGAAAAGCCTGTACTTCACCTTCACTTTTACGACATGAGCGAAGAGTACAAGACCTTCCATTGTTACAGATAATTCATATAGATAACTACATCATGTTCGTGCCGAGATCAGACAAACTCCAGATAGAAAAGAATGCCAGACCTTAAAAGTTGCAGCAGCATCAGCAGCAATGTCAAAAAATTGGGGAGCTGAATGAATCCAAAGAACTTCTTCAAGTGCTCTGATTCTAATACGATCTGTGAAAGAGATACAATAATACATTAATAGTGTCAGAGATAATCAGGACTCTAAAATGCATTAAACCAAGCAAAAACATTTAGTACTGCACTTCTAAAGCTAATGACATAGCAGGCTGATCCTAGTAACCAAAGCACAACAATGTTCAATATAGAGGTTAAAAATAACAGAAGATTGTATCACATTAATTGTTACAGGCGTATACTTCATAAGACAGGACATAGAAGAGTTACAGAGAATTTAAAGAGGAACCAAAGGTAGAAAGTTTATCTTATGAGGTCGAATTTATATTTCCAAAATCCGTCTAGAAAGTTCAAGGAGGCAAGGAAGATGAGAGATTCTAGAGTTTCATTTTATAACATCCAGCAAAATCCACTACAAGTCATAAGCTTCAAGTACGATGAGAAGGAAAAAATTCATCGTTAAAATTATATGCGATAACTCAAATAACTCACTTAGCCACAACTTGATGACGAATGCACCCCCTCAACATGGAACCATAATGTAGGGCCATGTCTGTGTTTTCATACCTGCGCAAAAAGAATTCAGCGAATCAACAAAGATGTCATAGGAAAGAATATCCTCCAAGGATGTTAGATATGCAACTAGAGGAGTAAAACGAGCAAATCATGCAGGTTTATCCTCCCTCACATACTACCAAATTCCAGGTACTACTAGGAGATTAGAAAGAGTTATATGCACAGTCTAGTCACCCCCAAGAAACATTATCTCCAAAACAAGAAGGTATAGGATATAATTGCAAACAATTAAAAGGACAAATCAACACCAGAATACATTTATCACACTCAAGAAAAACTGTCAAAGAGAATCAGCTCTAATTTTCTCATCCCTTTAACATACCCAGCTATAAGAATATCCATCAGATCTTTGTTTCTTTCCAGGTAATCAGATGCAATTAAACGAGAATGAACTTGTTGCCTTTGCAAATTAGCAACAATTTGAGTGGCATCTTTACGAGCCTGCAAAATATTACCCTCACACAATCAGCAAAACTAAAGGGAACAATCTAAAGTCAGAACTTCACGTGTCCCAAAGGCATTGTCTGATCAAGCGAAACTTTGGCACTGCTAAAACCCAACAAGAGAAAGCTATACACAAAGCTAGGATTACACTGGTGTTCAAATTAGCCATCCTACACGTAGACAAGAGACATACCTCCAAGTTCAATTTGGGAAGACAATTAACCACCAAACGAAGTGTGTTCTCTTTGAAGAACTCCTGGGTCAACTGCGTGCAAGCCTCTGCAACTGGTTCCGATTCACTATTTCCATACAAAATACATTTCAGTTCTCGAATGAGTTTGCTTAGCTCTGCCATCTGTAGGAGGAATGTTCAAAAAAATGGTGGTTACTAATTGGCTCTGAATTCTGATTCACTAATTCCATACATAATACATTTCAGCTCTCGAATGAGTTTGCTTAGCTCTACCATGTGTAGGAGGAATGTTCCCAAATAAAATAGTGGTTACTAATTAATTACCCCCAAAAAGTTGAAACTTCATCACATAGCAACAATGAAACAGTAGCATTATTTATTTGGAGAAGTAACTCCTTTTTGAGCAAACAAATCCTCCTTTCCAAGCTATAAATTAAAAGCAAGTAGTGTGATAGACGGTTTATCCACATACTGTATTTAACATAAAACTTAACGTGTATAGTGTTAAAATTTTTGAACCTCGAAGTTTTAACTTAAAAAGTTATATACAGTCTATCCATATAGTCATCGATAGGCCGTCTAACACAGTCTATCCATATAATCATATTATCATCCCGCCTTCCTCTCTCCTTAAACAAAGCTAGAATTATCACTCTTTTGCACAAAATTAACAGATCAAAGTATCCTAATCAATACCAAACATAGTCATATTATACAACACAATATAGAAATAAGATGATTCAATCAAAATATTGGCATAAATCAAATCAACACAATACTGCAGGTAAATTGGATCTAGATAAAATCAATTATCACCAAAAAACACATTCAAAAGCAGAATAATTCAATTCAATCAATTACAAAACAATAAAAACAACAAAAATCAAAAAAATTAAACCTTCTCATCACGCTTGCTTTCGCGAATAGTATCCATATCAAATTGAATAAGAAGATCGCGAGTGAGACGGACAATCTCCGCCGGAGTACGAGGCTTTGATTTGAAAAGCCCCTTCATTGAATCTGTAAATTTCGATTTTTGATTTTGAGTTAGGGTTTGTGAGTTCAAACAAATTTGATTCGATTTGTATGCTCAGTGCATTGAAACAAAAAAGGTATATAATGAAATAGAAGAGTATGATATGATGAATTGATGATGTATATGGAGTATCTTTTTCTTTTTATCTTTTAAGACGGTGTGTTATTTATTTGTCCCTTATCTTGTGTGTGTTTGCACATGAAAAGGAAAGAGGGAGTTATTGGGATTTTGTTAGGATTAATAATTTTTGTGGAGGTCAACTACTCTCCCAATCAAAGCTTGTTTTTTTAATTGGTTTAGGGTTGTACTATTACTTTACCCCCATGCTATTAGTTACACTACAACTTGGATTCCCATTAGCATTTAGGGTTGGGGTCGTTTTTTTCTAGACAGAGATGACAATTCAGTTCTAGTTCGATTTGAAGATGAAGATATGATTTGACTGACAACATAAATTAGAATGAAGTTTAATAGAATATGGGTCTATTGTAAGTTCATATTTGAACCAACTAAATTCTGATTAGTTGATTGCCCTTTAGCGCAGATGTGTATCTTCACTCTAGGGTTGATAAAAGTAAATTTCGTGTGAGCCTGAATGGCGAATAAATTGTTAGCGAATAAGTGAGAATGGGTAATTTGGTTGATGTATTTGGTTTGGATCTTATATTAAGTCCTCTCACTTGTTAATGGGTGAACTTGTTTTTCATCTCGTCCTTTTGATAATAATGTAAGAATAATACGAAACAGCAGAATTAGTGTATTAGGTTATTTGGCACCATTGGATTACATTCAGTACTAGTTACGTAGATTTTTTTCTCACCGTTGGCACTAAGGCAGGCAATTAGGATTTTAGGAAGTGCATTAGATCTCTTGAATGGATCTTTTGTTTAGGTATAAAGGAGATCAAAACCAAATTAGGGAAAAACTTAAATGGTATAAAACTGGTTAAAGTTATGTATCTTAATACAGGGTCAAATAGATTGGTAGATTATTTGATGAATTGGGCATCTCCAAACTGCGTAAACTCCAATCCTTTCGAACTTTTAAGATCTTTAATAGAATGTCAACCACCTTCTCATTGTTGTTCACTTGTTGCATGACTTCTTTTAAATAAAAAATAAATCAACTGTTTGACTTCAACATACAAAAAGGAATAAAAATTAAATAAAAATATAAGCTAAGGTGGATGGACTAACTTTTTTTGTCTTTGAGGTTGAAATTCCATGTCCAATTTGAGTTTTTTTTTCAATTGGTTCATACGTACACTTGGTTAAAAAAAGATAAATATGGTGTATAGATAGAGTTACATATGAACTTATGATATCAAAGCGTTTTCAAACTACATATGAAATCCGTTAGAGTTCATTCAAATGCAAATTATACTTCTATATAGAAACATACAAGACCATTTAAATTTATGTGCAACATCTTTTGGAGAGACATATCATACAAAACTCTCATTTCAGTGACGATTTCTTTCCTTTAGATTTCTTGTAATAATAATGATAAGTCTTAATCAGCAAATATTAACCTCATTTAATTCATAAAATTTATTAGGGTGTTCATAGTGTTTGGTGTCTCAAAATTCTAGATAGTTTAAAGAACGGAGAAAAAACTATATATCTATATCATTTTATATTTTATGTTTAATATTTGTATATGCATTATATTATGGTACCTATCAACCAAATAATTATGTCATTTCTTATTTTTGGGTCCAGTTTATTACATTAGCACAAACCCGTCTTCTCCGTTGAAACGACCCTAATAAGGTTTGACGTAAAGTTTAACAGAATCCATTACAAGCTAGTGGTGTTGTACATATTAACTTAAAGATAAGATGGTCACCGTAAGATAGCACTTTTGAAATGTAGTTTTTCTTTTAAAAAAATATCTAGTATTAATTAAAAAAAAAGCTCACTAATAGTAATCAATGACCATATAGTAAGATTTACTTAGTTAAAACTTTTAGAATTAGAAAGACAACAGATTTTTTGTAGCGAATGAAAGGGGTTCGCAACGACACCTATAATATCACAAAAGGCATAGAATCACCTAACAACAACAACTTTATCTAGAGACGATTTCCAATAAATTGAGCTCATATTGACGATTTGAACGGAAAGAATTAGCATCCTGTGTACTCAACAAGCTGACAAAATTTTAGCAAAATTTAACGGGAGAAAATAAGCATGACAACCTCTAAAACTCTCTAGTTTCCTCTCCTTTTGTGTGTTTTATAATCTCTGAAAAACGATGCTTCCTTCACACTAAGTGTTAAGTTGTCAACACACTAATCTCTATAAGCTTCTCTTACAAGCCACAAGACCCATGCTAAAATGGAGCAAAAATAAGACATAACAAATCTATCATAATATGCCCATAATACATATATCCAAAAGCAATAAAAATATTGCAAGGTGACTGGACCCATGACACTCTTTACAATTTGAAATAATAGAAATTATATGATCTTCGGATCAGGGTCTACATCATCATTACAGGGCCTTAGGTAATGGCCTAAATTAGACACTTCACTTTGTCTGCTAATTAAATTAGTCTATAGTTTTCCACCAACGATTTGAAAGCAAAATATAAGTACATATTGGGCCGTTATATCCTATGATTTTATTGGGCTTTTTGACCCATTACAATTTGAAGTCAAATCTTCGTCTTTGTTCCTTACGGCCGTTTGTTTAGATAGATAAGGAGAGGGGATAGGGATTATTAATACTCAAAAAGCAATTCCCTTGTTTTGGTTATAAGTCAAGGGATTATTTGTGGTAATGGAGATGGAGATTAAAACCCTCCTAATCTCACTAAAATAGTACCTAGAGGGGCAGGTATTATCAGTGGGATTACTTTTTAAGTTTAAAAATCCATTTAATCCTTATTATATTCCCTTGATATACCAAACAATGAATAGGGATTTTTCTAACAATTCCATCTCATTCCCATCATCTAATATCTGTTTTATAGGTATTACTTGTATAAGCATTAGATTAGTAGTAATTTCTATTCCTCTTTGATAAGGATAACAAGTAAGGTTCCGTCTAGGTTTGATAAGCTCCAGACTCGAACATTTTTTAAACGGGCCAAAACTACTAGCATGTACAATGTGCCTGGACGACGACATGTATTTGAGCAATATGTAAATTATACATGGGTACATGGTACAATGTAAATCAGGTATGTAGGTGTTAGCATGCACGACTAAAGCAAGACGAGCTTTTTTTGTGGAAGTATATGCATAGCTTCTTCCGTTATTAACGCTATGACCGCCTTCTATGATTCAAAAAAATGAAAAATGCTTTGAGGAATAAAGAGAGAATTTCAAAACGCCCCTTAACTTTTTCTCCAGCTAGTCTTGTAAGAGACCGCCTACTTTTAAAATATAATTATGTAACGGCCCAATAGGCCCAATAATAAGAAGAGAAAATCAATAAATCGTCTTTTGAAAATAGGGATTAGTTTAATCCATTTCGTGACCTACTTAATTCATTCTTTGACAAGTTTAGTTCATACAATACTCAGTATTAAATTTATTTAGTGATTAGTTTAATTTTCTAAGTCATATTTTTTTAGGAATCGCTTGTTATATTTTGAAACCAAAATTGAAATACAGAAAGGAGAAGAAAAATGAACAACTATAGTGGTGTCAAATGTATAGGAATTGTATTGGGCTAAAGTAAGATAAAATGGACTTGTTAATAGAATGTGGGCTTTAATTGATCTGATTTTATGTAAAAATTAAACCACCTCTTTTAATAATTTGTCTTTTTTCTCTAACTTGCCAAAAAAAAGGATTTACAAATTAAGCAAAGTTCATACCCAATACAACCCCTAAATAAAATTCATTATACATTTGCGTATATCATAAACAAAGTACACTCGCGATAATCTTTTTTTTCTCGTTACTCGTTTCGACGTCTCCAAAACAAACAAGTATATCGTAAAGTTTGTACATTGACAAATGACATTATGGCCCCTCTTTACTTTTCCCTTATACCAAAAATACAAGTTAAGAACTTGACTCATCGTATATTCGTATGGTTGGCATTTGTTTGTAGCGTAGGAGTGGGGGCAGCAAAGAATTTCCCTCTTTTGTCAGTTACTTCTTGAATCTTCTCCATCCCTCCCTAATCAATTTCACCAAATTCTTCCCCCAAAACTCAAATCGAACTAACAATTCTAATCCCGTCCAAATCACTACATTTTATCACTCTTTATTTAACAAATCAAATCTAATAAACAAATCTATTTGCATCTAAAATCATTCCACTTTCTCGTTCTCTAAGTCTCTACCTATCCGAACGGATGTAATAAACAATTTTTTCGCGCTCTACCTCAAGAAACGAGTCTAATAAACAATTCTAATCATATTTAAATCATTGGATTTTGTCCTTCTAAACCACCATAAAAACATCAACAACAATTCTAATCGATTGATTGCACTTTAGCGCTCTACCTCACAAAACAAATCTAATAAATAATTCTAACCACAATTAAATCAGTACGCTTTGTCGCTCTAAACCACCATAAAAACATCATCAACTCAACAACAAAAACAAATCAAGTATTATTACAAAAACACAAACCTTTTATTCAAAACAACGTCAAATCCACTCATCAAAAACACCAATCTTATCACATTCATTCTCAACAACAAAACCCAAAAAATTACATAATTTTTCTCTCTAAACAGATTTATCAAACGAAGTGAGGCTCCTTTGATGCAACCATGGCTTATCATAAACAACAGCAACATACTGATGCGAATCATTAGCGGATATCGTAATACGATAATTAGTACCCGAAACAACTTGGGATTCACCTTTCATAACCTTAACAAGTTCAAGATGAGATTTTTCTTGTTTATTGTGTTCAGTTACAGCGAATTTTGCAACATCTTGAACGTAAGGATCGTTGATGTCTTTAATGGGTTTATAACCGCCGAGGATTGCGCCGTGGTGTGCAGCGGAGACGGTGGAGATGACGGCGAAGAGAGAGAAAATAAGGAAGATGTGGTGGGTGGACATGGTGGTTGTTGTGGTGGTGGAGAGATTGGGTGGTTTTGTTAGATTTGAGGGGAGGGAGAAATTGTGAGTATATTTTGATGTGTTGGGTGGTTGTGGGGGGAGGATTTATAAGAGGGGAAAACGCGGGGAAAGGACACTTGGGACTTGGGAGCTGGGTGGATCATGTGTGATTTTTTTTTTTTAACTTTTTGTTTAAAGCATATTTTTAATACTTTCTCCGTCTCGCAATATTTTCAACGTTGCTTGTTTGTACACTGGTCAATGTAATACTTTAAACTTTAATACTTCCTCTGTTTCTTTTCAATTGCAACAAACTCAAGTTGGTGGACTCCTAGGCAAAATTTTGGTGTGAGTATGAAGGGATGGAAAGAGAAAGTAGAGCATGTGATAAAAAGAGATAGAAATAAATGACTTGTAAAAAAGGAAAAAAACAGTTGTTACAATTAATTTGATATTTCCATTTTTGGCTATTGTTGCAATTAAAAAAAAACGAAGGAATTATCTCTAATTATTTGGTAAGTAATTACTATAAAAAGCTGATATTATATTAGTATGTATTGAGATGAATCAAATAAGATTCCACTTGACTATAATTTTTGTTATACATTGGGAAAAAATATAATATAAAATTGATAGATGAATAGTGGTTATTATGCTGATGTTGGGAATATTGCGAAACGGAGGAAGTATTGTTTTTGAAAGGGGATATGATTTAATTAAAATAAAATTTATTAAAAGAGGCGATCTAATTTAATTAAAATTGGATCAAGTAAAACGCATATTTCATTAACAAACACGTAAATATAATGTTGGACTATATCTAAAAAGACGGTTTATTCTCTTCATAATGTTGGGCTTGGACCGTTGCCTAATTTTAACTTAAAATTAGGCGGTCTCTTATAAGATCAACTTTAATTAAAAACAAGGAAATTTTGTAGAAAAAAAACTTTATATATGACTTTCTCCGTTCTTTATTCATCACTATATATAGAGTTTCACGTCTTCTAATGCATAATTTTAAGGAAAAATTGCCTAGAATAATGCAACCTTTGGGCGATTCGCAGATAATAATGCAACCTTTCGATTATTCTGGAATAATGCAACCTTAATACCCCATTTATTTTAAACAGGACAAATGACCGGTAACCTGAACCAGTGATAATTTTTTATTTAAAACTTTAAATTCTAATTAATATATTAAAATAAAAAAATAAAATAAAATAAAACCCTCCATCCCCACCCCAGCCCCCCACCCCAGCCCCACCCCAGCCCCACCCCAGCCCCCGCCCCAACCTCCCCCACCCCATACGAGACCTGCCCAGCTCCCCCACCTCACCCCAACCTCCCCCACCCCAAAACGAAACCTGCCCAGCTTCGATCCCCCACCCCCTCCCCCACCTCCCCCACCTCCCCTTACCCACGAAACGCCACTCCTCACCATTCCCTTCTCACCGGACGACCGCCCCTCCTCGTCGCTGCGCTTCCCCTCTTCTTCTCGTGGCTACGCCACCACCGGACGCGACCCCTCCCTTGCCTTCGCTTCCCCTCTTCTCCTCGTGGCTGCGCCACCACGTGAAACCCCCTGCCTTCTCTCCTCCTCGGTGCTCAAACGAGCGTCGCCGGCAAAAAGGGGTGGGGGGAGATTGGCGGCGGCTCTGGTGGCTGAGAAAGGGAAGTGGTGGGATGTGGGTGGGAGGAGAAAGAGGATTGACGGGGAAGGGGTGGTTTGATTTGGTTGGGTGAAGCCGTGAAGGGGGATTCATAGCGGGGAGGGGGGTTTCTGCTGGGTGAAGGCAGTTTTGCGGTGATAGGGGAGAGGGTGGCAGTCCCGGTGGGGGGAGGATGGTGGCAGTGGGCCCAGTGGCTGGGGGTGGGGTGGGGTGGGTGAGTGTTTTTTCTTTTGTTATTTTATTTTTATTTTGCTTTTTAAAAATTGTTTATGAGAGCCAATCATTATGAGACAAGTGTCCCATTTTACCTATTCTTCAAGTCATAATCGGTTTTGCCCTGTCTAAAGTAAATGGGGTATAAAGGTTGCATTATTCCATAGTAATCGAAAGGTTGCATTATTGTTTGCGAATCGCCCAAAGGTTGCATTATTCTAGGCAATTTTTCCTAATTTTAATTAAGTATATAATGAGACGAATCTAACAAGATTCCACATGACTATGTTTACCCTTGTGCACAAATTATTATAGTAGGTTAAAGGGAGATGAATGAATAGGATAAAAAGAGAAATGTGGTGATTAGTAAAGAACGGACGTAGTTTAAGTTTTGTGAAAAAAATACGTTTTATAACATTTTTTGTGATAAAATACTTTATATGTCATTATTTAACAAATTACACACTTCATTACCATATTTAGGCCAAAAGGTAAAACCTTTGGGTTTATTTTTTCCTCTTTTTTTGAGTGTGAAAGTCTCGCAAATTAACCTAAATTTTAAGACCAAATTCCAATGCACAAAAAAGGGAGAAAAAAGTCAATCACCCAAAAGGTTACTTTTTTTTACAGGAATATGACAACAAGGTCTGTAATTTGCTATAAAATGACATATAAGGTGATTTTTCAAAAAGAATTTATGAAATGGATGGCATAAAAGATAGAAAATAAAATAAAAATATATGCCTCGACCCCACTACACGATTTATCGTCTTTAAAATAAAAGGTAAAACATAATATGTTCAATTTTTTATTTTCATATATTACCAGATTCTTTTCCTAATATGATGCTATATGAACTTATGAATTCTTCATTTAAACAATATTTTGATTTTGTTCCTAAATTGTTGTTTCTGCCTATGAACCCATTTTGATTTTGTTCCTTAATTGTTGTTTCTTATCTAAATTTTTATAAGTGATAAAGAGTTTCGAATAGAATAAATATGTAAAAAAGAGAGAGTTATAGCAAATATGAACTAGCCTCAAATGCAAGCAATGAATGCGAAAAACATATATCTGGTTATTTGACGAGTAAAGATAAAGAAGATTATGGAAATGAATCGTAGTTTGTGTTAGGGTTTTTTGAATTTTTTTCAAAAATAAAATTATTATAGAGAGGGTGTTGCGCAATTCAATTAGGGTTTTTTTCAAAAAAAATTGATGTCTTTTTTGATGCCTCTATAGACCTTCCTCCTTCCTTATAAAATAGAGAGTATTTTAAGTTTAATAATTTTCGAATTTTCCTTTTTAGATAGACTTTAATTACAAAACTATATAAATAAATATATAAGATCGTTCAATTGTTTATTTAAGGTGGAGAGATTTCAAAAAAAAAACAAGCAAGAAGAAAAGGGTTTTGATTTCGTTTTTTGACGCGTTGATTAATCGAAACGCTTTCATTATACTCACTCCGTTTCTTTTTATTTGTCCAACTTTTCGTTTTTGTCCATTTCTTTTTGTTTGTCCTACCTTTTATCTTTTTGTATATAGGAAAATTATATCACCTATCTACCGCTACCACATGTACCTTACAATTTTCTCT
This sequence comes from Patellifolia procumbens, assembly GCA_947645195.1. Lineage (NCBI taxonomy): Eukaryota > Viridiplantae > Streptophyta > Magnoliopsida > Caryophyllales > Amaranthaceae > Patellifolia > Patellifolia procumbens. The sequence continues at coordinate 778,027 of CANSGD010001266.1, read as the reverse complement.
CACCTATTTTAATCACCATAATTACTATAAAATAAGTGTACTCCTTAATTGTTGTTTCTATCTACATACATATGGCATCATCTTCTTTAATATTTGGGGCTCGTTTGGTATGTTATGGGGATAGGGATATGGATAAAGGTTGGGATAGGGATAAGGAATTGGTAAGTGGGATAAGGATAAAATCAGAGTAATCCCATGTTTGGTATAGGTTGGGATAAGATTAGAGATAAATAATGAAGTTACTTAAATAACCTTACTAATTTTCTCATTCTCTCCTCCGTCATCCCTTTTCATTAAGGATATGTTTGTAAATTCACCTCATATACTTATCCCCATCCCTTATACCACCCCTCGTAGGTATAATTTTGGTGGGATAACTTGGCTTTTTATCCCTATCCCTATCCCTATCCCTATCCCACTAAAATTTACTAATTCCCTTAAATAAACATAGGATAAGAGTAAGGAGGGACAAAAAATCCTTATTTCTACCTCTTATCCCCTAAACAAACAAGCCCTTGAAGTTACAGTGGAACGGAATACTTTTTATTTGGTTAAGATGGCACACGGAACAATGGGTGGGAGATGGGAAATGTTTTGGTTTGGACTTTTGTTGATTTGGGTTGGACTTGGGCCCTCACAAAAACCTTATGGTCACCCCCATGTCCCCATTCATGTCAGATGCTTGCGGTGATATGGGTGTTGACTTTTGACATTAGTGGACTTGTTGTTGAGTGGGGTCCAAACTTAGATTTTTCTTATCTATATTTATGGGTATTATGGCCCATTGGATTGAAATAATATACTCTTATTTTGTATTTGAACTTTTTAAGAGTTGGTATAGAGAAATATTCTAATGGATAAGAAATTTGTGCAGATTAATACAGTTTAGTTTAGCTTGTAATGATTATTTGGAACTTGAGAATAGGTGGAAAAGATAAGGGTATCTCCTAATACTATAGTGCCCCTAATGGAATTTGATTTTAGTTTAGCCCGTAATGACTCTTTGTATATTGAATTGTGTTTTACAATTTTTAGAATTTCTTTACCCTTTTTCTGTAACTACTTCTTTTCAATTATCAGATTAGCCAACTAGAGTTTGAAATAATGTTATTGGAACTTTTAGATATTTCTGAGTAAATAATACATACATTGAATAGTTGAGAATATAATTGACTAAACCATATTTTTCTAATATAAAATGTAGATGATCGTTAATGCAATAGTATACTACTAGTTATTGCAAGGACGTTGTATAATTATAATTAGGGTGTGGGTTAATTCAAAATAATGATAGATGGAACAAAAATTAAGATATCACATAGCTACAATGTCTCCTTGACTTAGTTTATATATATATATTTTTGGTAAGAAGAAGTGGTCTGGACCCTGTTCGGGTCCTAATGGGCCAAACACTTTGAGAGAGGGGAATGATAAGGAAAATGCTATTCTCGGAGTGCACCTAGCTAGTGGGGATTGAACCTCTAAGGTTGGAAGACTCTCGTCTTTCCACTTAGTTTTTTTTTCTTTTACTTTCACCAAAATCAAAACAGAAAAACCATAAGAAGTAGTTTTTGATTTCCCCCGGAATTGTTAGATTTTTGATAAAATGTGATGAGTAAGAAATCATATGTGAGTGTAAAATCAATATACCTTTTATTACTAATGTTCTATGTTACATGAAAACGTATATGGAAATCGAACATGGAAACATGAAAAATTCTTACAAAAAATCACAAGTTATACCACATATCACTAGTGTATCTAATTCGAAGTTTATTTTGATGAAAAGTAAATTTATTGAACATGAATCAGTAGACTTTTTAATAAAAAGCATTTCATTTCTGGCCATGGACATATTGTTATCTATCAAGATACTAATACATTTTGAAACTCATCATGATAAACTCTAATAAAGAGGTCCACTGATAAATTACGGGGAGACAGTAACATGCATTGGACTAGTGCTCTAGCCTATAGGAGTAGTTGAGTACATGCATATTGGGAGGATGAATCTTCTGATTCATTTTTCTTGGCTCATGTGACTTTATGTCCAAGTAATAGTTCTCATTTTTCAACAACAACGACCAATACCTAAACATGCATCGGTAGAAACATGACAAAGCAAGGCATGAAAACAAGGTACATTAATTAAATTGAATGTCTTAAGAATGACTTTGCAACTCAATTACATTTGTTTTAGACAATGGTAGTGCAATGGTTGAATCAAACTTATGTAGTCATCTAGCGACAATTGCGGATCCAGAAAAATTATTTAGTGGAGTCGTTAAAACGTAATTTTTAAATTTTTCCGGGGTCAAAATGTCAAATTTTCAGAACAATATTCAAAATTTTTACAATTTTACCAATTCAAGTGGGGTCAAGTGACTCCACTTCCTCCAACATAAATCTGCCACTGTCTAGTGATGCACACTATAAGTATTAGATTAGATTTGGTTTTGGGCTAGGTGATAGCCAAAGGCGATGCTCTAGTCATGGCTATGGGACTTGCAATGAAGTACGGATTTAGAGAAGTGTTTTATGATTCCGATTGCCATAGTTGTTATTATTTCTCGCTTATCTCTTATTTTCTTATGAGTTATCAATTCCCGTTCAAAAGGTCCAAATTTATATAGTAAGTCGTTTGTTTTTCCTCGTTGGAATTATATAAAAAGGGATGGAAATACGGTTGCTTGTCATCTTGGTAGACTCTCATACCACATTCAGTATTGCTGTGTAGAGCAACGTTTGGGAGAACAACTGCTCTGAAGAGGTCTCCTCATATGTACTTAGAGACAACTTCTCCGTTGAAGTAGTGCACCAGCCCATACTATTGACCAACTTGCAATCATAATACCAAGATATAGTGGCGGAATAATAATTTGTTTCCTATATAAGGGACGAGGCTAAACAGACCCTGTATATATAACATTTTACTAGGAAATGATAATAATACTCTCATTACCTACCAACTTTCAATGGATATCCAAAATAATACTTCCTCCGTTTTTTATTAGTTGACCTGTTTCTTTTATCACGTTTGCCAACGCGTGATTTCAATCACTTTTATCTTGGAAAATTGGTTAGTAAAAATTATAAAAATATGATATTTTGAAAATATATAATGAGACGAATCTAACAAGACCCCACATGACTATATTTTCACTTACGTATAAATCACAAAAGATAGTCAAAGTAGATTATGTGAATAGTGTCAAAAGTCAAAACGTGTCAACTAAAAAAAAACGGAGGAAGTATAATAGAACATGGCTTATGCCAATCTTAATTCCGCTTGTGCTAAGGCCCAAGGCAGTAAGGCACTCTCATTAGTCATTAGCACTATTACCAGCTGAAGCTTGTAGGTGGGAATGTCAATGGGTAGGGTCTGGGTCGGGTCTGACCAGACCCAGACCCATTAATTTATTCTAGATCCAGACCTGACTCAGACCCATTGGGTCTGGAATTTTCAGACCCAGACCTAGATCCCTCGGGTCTGATGGGTCAGGGTCCTTACATGGTCTTTAATGGGTCATTTTGAATTTCATGTTTAATAGATTTTTTTTATCTAATAAATTTATTTCACCTATTTTATAGGTTTGAGTGAACATGGTTAAGGTTTGTTTCGAAACAATTAACAAAACATAGCTCATTAAATTTTAATAATGTTTCAACTTACATCATTACATGTCTTAAAATGTAGTCACAACTACTTATAAAGTCGTAATTTATAATTTTAATTTTTTTTTGAATTCTTTTATATAAATGGGTTTGTGGGTAGGGTCTAGACCGGATTTGGGTCTGATATATTTGGACCCGAATCCAGACCCACCTGATAACCTCTAGACCCAAACCCATTGGGTCTAAAGAAGTTGGACCCTTAAACCTTTATAAATCGGTATATTGGTCTGGACTGGGTCCTATTGCCATCTTTACTTGCAGGTTCATAGCCCAACATGAAACTCTTAGATTAACGGATGCGTACGTGATATATCTAAGAGCATTATTAGCAATGCTCTTTTGGTAAAGTTCATGGCATGAATTTTAGTTTTTGCTTATTAGCAATGACATAAAAAAAGTTGTTGGGTAAAAGTTCATAAAACAAGGTCATGTTATGACCCAATGCAACAAACGTTCATGAAGCCAAAAATAAAGCTAAGGGAGAAAAAAAAGCTGAATTTGCAAAGAAACAGGTGCAAACGGCACTGTATACGCATGAAGCCAGGAAACATCTCTGACGCGCGTCAGTGAGTGGGCCAAGTGGCGCCTCTTGATTGGCTGATGGAGGTGAGAGAAAATATAACTGTTTAAAACTTTAAACGGCTATTTTCACCAAAAATAAAATTCAAAAAAATAAAAAAAAATTACCAACACGTTCATATTTTTTTGAGATCTATAAAATGAGACCGATTTTGATATATATTGGTAAACTTTTCAGAAATCTATTTTTCTCCTTATTTTCTCTTCCCAAATAGGTTATTGTTAATAAGAAAAGGTTCAAAGATGACATTTTAGGACAGAGAAAAGTAATGAATAGTGCCATGAACTTTTATAAAAAGAGCATTGCTAATAATGGTCTAAGATAGATTCGTCCTCTGTCAGTTTTGTCCCATTAATTTTTTGCCGAAACATTAGGTACATTTAAAAGCATGTGCCGTTAATAAATGCAATGATGCGACTATATGTATGTACACTTAAGGTAATGAATTATTAAAAGTATACCCAATAATTTTCACATTTTGGCAATCCAATTAACGTAAGTACTACCATGTATTAGCCGTTGAAAATGATCACAGATATAGGTGTCCTTTGATTATAGCTAAAGATTAATACTCTTAGGTTCGCCATGAAAGCTTTTTCACTAGCTTTCAACGTTACCTATTTTTTGGCAACGATAAAAAAGAACGAATAATTAGGTCTCATCACTAATCTTCATGACCAGATAGTAGTAACCCACTAACCCCTACTAAGATTACAACATTGAGCATAATAAAGATTATCACAACTACATTGAACAAATATATTATTAATTAATTAGTATGAGAAAATTAGTGTCTAAATTACACAATCAAATCATCCATCATACATTGAACAAACATTAATTATATATCAGATTAGATCACTTAATAAAACATCCAAGGATTACAAGATCTTACAACTTACAAGCACATATCATTCAACCCAAATTTTTATTGCAAACAAGACTAGATACATATAAAATCATACATGTACTTTTCCCAAACTATGAAGCATAAAAACTTCTAGGATGATTAGTTCTCCTTGTTTTCATTTTTATTTACGAAACCCCAAAAGTTTCCGTACTACATAGGGCTAATACGAGCAAAGTACATTTAATTACTTGATTAGTTTGAAGGAGGTGAGATTCATGGAATTCTTCCACGGGATCTCATACACCACAGCCTCATAACGATGGACAGCGGCTTTACGACACATCGGCTTCGCGGTGATGATGAGGCGGTAGTTAATGCCAGCAACAACCTGAGACCACCCTTTAAGGATGCTCAAAAACTTGAGCATGTGTGCATTATCTTGCTTGTTATTCTCTTCCACCGCAAAATGCGCCACCTCAATCACATGTGGATCACTTAGGTTCTTTATTGGAGTGTAGCCTCCGACAAATGGCTCAGGTGGTGGTTGCGGTGGTTGAACTTCACCGGCGGCAGAGACGACGGTGATTAATAGAAGAGAGAAAAGGAAAATGACGTGATGAATAATCTTCATCGTGGGATAACATATGTGGAAGAAAATAGCTTGGAAGGGTAGAGACTTGTTAAATGTTATGTACGTTGATTAGTTATAGTACATGAAATGGTATTGTTTATTAGGGCAAATTGTATCTAAAGAATTAGTGATGGTATTTGGGATCTATCGTATTTCCCTTGGTTTAAGCAAATCATCGTGGAGGCCTTTAAAAACGAACGTGGTCTCCTATGTATCATGGGAAGATGCATATTAGTCTATTAGATTTACTAGGTCATATTTGAGCGTGGTGCTCGATTTTCTAACTAATGCATATAAAGATCGAGATTAGGTAATTTAAGTAAGGGTGAGCATGGATCGGGTATTAGAGTCGATATTAGGTATCCAATTATACTTCTTTCATTTCAAATTAATTGTAACATGTAGAAATTCACGCTTTTAACACATAACTTTAACCATTAGTATTTTCAATTATATATAAGTAAAATTTATAAAAAAATTGATATTTAGAAACTATATATATCGAGACTTATCTAACAAGATCTCACATGACTATTATGTTTATACTTATGTATAAATCACAATAAAAGGTAAAGGGGAGTGTGTGAATAGCGTAAAATGTCAAACATTGCAACTAAAGTGAAAAGGAGGAAGCACTTATTAGTAATTGTTACTATTTATGAACTCATCAAGTAAGTTTGCACCAAAAAATTGAATTAGGTCACTGATACAGTTGTAGAACTAATTATAATAGAGTTAGGAGGTTAACATATAATTATCACATCGTCTAATATTAATTTTTTCCATTGTTACCTAGTCTTATATGCATGGGACGTGTGCGAAAACATGTTTATAGTGTAATAGAGTACTACCGGGAGTTTCTAGGAAACCGCATTACAGTGTACATTAAGTGTAAACATTTTTTCCTTTTTTTGGAAAAGAAAATTGGTAGAATTCAGTCGTGTTGTGTTGTATGTGAGGGTGTAATTGTCATTTTCTCAATTTGATGCCCCGCTCTTTTTCCCTTATAGAATAGAGATAAATAAAATTGTATAAACTCAATTATAGTGTATTTCATAATAGAATGGAAGTAGAATAGAGATAATTACCATTAATTATATTATGAATTCCTAAATTGAAGTTGTTATTATTCTTGCGATCATGAGTGAGTAGTTCGTTTCTAGGAGTTAGTGAGGGTATGAGGGAAGACATGTTTATTTATGCCATGGTCTTGATATTTTGATTCTCATTAGTAATTAGGTTTTGATGAGAGCAATTCTAGGTGATTTGATTTTATTGTTTAATTTATCTTATTGTGAAGCTCCGTGAATTATAATCTGGCTAGTAATTGTTTGAAAGATCATACTTTTAGAGGTCTAGAACACATGGTGAGTCTGATTATGTTAGCGGTCGTAGTCCTAATGTATATATTAATTTAAGAGCGTTGAGACTCGGTCGTAGAATAAACCCTTGTTCTAATTGCTCGACCCTAAACCTAGTTATTGGTGAGTTATCTGATTCTTTTGATTGGTGTAATTAAGCATGCATGGTGGACCGAATGAATGCTCTAGCCTTTTCTTAATTGATTTATCCATAACTTAATTCTCATTCTCTAGTTTAGTGTATTAGTTTAATCTATGCTTCTTTTCCGTCTGAAATAGTTAAATAGGTTAAACATTATATATATTACAAATTTCTTAGTACGACTATATATAAGGGAAAGTATGGGTCGAACCCACAGAGACTACATTATTATCGTAAGCTAATTATTTAATTATATATATATATATAACTATTATTATGTAATATGGGGGATTCGAAGATATAATCTATACTAAAAACTAACAGAACTACTAAACTAAAATAATGAATATATATTGCAGAATATAAATTCTACTGTATTTTAAAATATATTAAACAAGCTAATATGAGACATGTATTCCTTTGAAATGCAATCAAATTTAATCTATTGTTCAAACTAACTAAACTACGTGAACTCATACAAGTTCTAGGTAATCAAATATATCAATTTAACAATGGAAGCATGTATAAAATTATAAACTTGACTGCTTTGATAACACCAATCATTCAATTTAATCAAGCTAGAAAGCAACAACTAAACTAAAATTAACATCATACAAAATTCTAACAATAATATCAGAAAATCAAAGTTCAACCTAAGAATATTACCGTTAATCCAAGCAAATAAACACGAATAAAACCCTAAGTGATCAATCTAAAAGTAACATCCATAAGTTATATAAATGGTGGATTTAGTATGTCTGGCCGTTACTTCAAGCTCATAGTAGCTTTCTGTAAAGGGGGTGTCTTTAACTGTCGCTCATTGAAAAGGCTAGCCTAGGCATAAGATGTAGCATTCATTAGAACATTAGCTCGAAATCAACCCTTGTAGAAATCTTGGTAAGCTACAACGAAAATGGATGATATGTTGCTTAAGCAAGAGTGCGTAATTTGAGGAGCAATGCAGTTTAAAAATGAACCCCAAGAAATAAATGGAACTTATCATCATCTATCAAGAATTTCCTCATTTATCATTCCTTTTTATTTTTTACATTCCGGATATAGCTTGTAATTGCACCAACAAAAACAAATAGAATGGTCGATGTAGTGGTACCATGGGTACATAGATCTACATACCCTAGTCACTTGCACCCCACAGGCTCCATGAGTCCGTTCACTTAACTAGGACAAATTTACATACTTCCTCCGTTTTTTTTATAAATGTGACACTTTCTATTTTAGGAAGTTTTAAATTAAATGTGACACTTTCTTTTTTGGTCAATAAACTCTCTATCTCTCTCCTCTCACATGGGTCCCCTTATTTTTTTCTCTCTATCTCTTTCCTTCCCAAAAATTGCTTAGGAGTCCGTGAATTTAAAAGTGTCACATTTAAATAAAAACGGAGGAAGTAGAAGTTTAAGAAAGCATAAAAAATTGAAGCTTACCATGGATTTGGGGCATCCATGGCAGCCCCTTATTGGAGGTTTTTTTGGGTTATTTGGTAGAGAGAGAAAGAGGAGTGGTGAAGTGGGCCCAATATCTATAAAAATTAAGTTAAGAACCACAGAAGCACGTTGGCAGTTCTGTACTTCTATAACAAAGTAAGAGGAAAATAGAATAGTTTTGTAATATAACTTGTCAAATTATAACTAAGCATTTCAAGCAAGTCTGCAAGTGGGTTCAAACTGTTCACACTATAAAGGCCCATATTGTTTTTCCCAATATTATAACAAGATTTTCATTTTCTTTTACGGTTTTACCAAGTGGCGTCTATAGTAAATCCGTCCCTAATCCTCAGCAGCATCCTTCTAGTTTGCCAATAATCAATATCTACCTATCTAAAATACCTTTTAAAAAGGTCTTCTCCCTTATAATACTTTTTTATTACATTATGAAGTTCAATTAACATGTGAAGAAATTTCGTTCGGTAATAAATATCTACCTCAAAGCACGGCCCTAAAAGCACTTGAACGGTTGACTCAAGCTGGTCGTAGTGAACACAAGTATTGCGAATCAAACGAACAAGATCAATGACTCTACGAGTGTCATACTTCTTCACATATACATGCTTGGGATATGTGATCAACATAGGGTCAATTTTGGCTCTCCAACGTTTTTTTCCGCCAAAAGCGACCGCCTTAATCAATTTGATATCATTCAACATATTTGAAGTGTTTGCTACTTTTTTTCCGCTCCAACTCTAATCTATTGCTAGCATCTCTGATAAATGACAATCTTGTTTCAGAATTCCAAAAGAGGGGGTGACACAATATCTCATCTGCTGGAGGCCTACAATTAATACTAACAATAATGAGATATTTTTAACAAGTAATATGAAAGCCAATAAGCAACTATATCATATATCGGAAACCCATAACCAAGCAAAATAGAGATCTACTCCAATTGAGAAAACAGCGAGCCTGCCCGATTTTGCCGGTCTGTGTCATGGGCCGACTACCCAACTACCCGGAGAGCCTGGTACCCGCTTTGCTGGGAAGTACATTTGTCCATAATCTAATTTAATAAGAACAAGAAAAGGAAATTCTAACCTCAACTCTGGGTTAGGATCTAGAAGAGCCGTAAGAAGATCTAGAGCTTCTGGAATATCTTCGACACATGACAAATCCTTCTCGTTTTTCTTAATTCTGGAATCCTGTTCAGAAGGTTCACCAAAGGGATGCTTACCTATAATAAACCATATTTTCAGTCATATAATTAGTCCAAATAATCTAGGCTCCGTTTGTTTTGGTGAAAAACCATTTTTTTGGAAAATGATTTTCCTCCATCTTTCATTTTCCTTTGTTTGTTTTGGTTAGTGGTGGAAAACAATTTTCCTAAAAGTGGAAAGTACTCTTAGAAGAGGAAAATCAATTTCATTTTGTAAATAAGGTATGCCACACTTTCCTCTCTACTCCTCTAGATTCTCTCCTTCTCATCTTTCCTACTATATTGCTTCATGTACCTTTTCTCCCTAAGTTTTCCTCTACTCAAACAAACAATGAAAAACCTTTTCTAAAATCATATTTTCCATTGAATATTGTTTTCCTTGAAAAGTGATTTTCCATGAAAATGGTTTTCCATTAAAACAAACGGAGCCTAATATGTTCTATTAATACAATGCATATTTAGTATAACAGATATATTTAGAGTAATACGTAGTAATTCAAATGATTTTTTTTGCCGGTTTTTGCACCATTTACTGTGAGAATATCCAAAATTCACCATGTACCCATGGTTTTTTTTACAGGTTCAGCATGTTACCCAATTCAACAGTAAAATACATTATAAGCCATTATTTGCCAAGGCAGTTACTATATTTATGTGGGTGTTGCTATGGTGTTGGTTGTCTATGCTGTTACTTGGCAAATAATTCTTTATTTTTTATTAGCAAAATATTTTAAAGCTTCAAATCACGATGAATAAGTTTCTGCTTATGGAGGTGAAAAATAGGTTACAAAGAAGAATTAGTGTGAGAAAATACAATCTCGACTCCTTCAACTTGAAAATTTTGAATACAAAGTAAATAAAACAATAAATAGATCTCATTAGTTTTCGCAACTCAGATAAAGGAAAACTATTTGACTTCTACAAATTTAAATCATCATCAACTTCAATATCTCTGAGTACAAGTTTCAGTGTAGGTAAGCGGAGCATGAAACTTCCCGGACTTAAACTCAATCAAATCCATTAAAGTGCAATGACACTTTTCTAACGCAAGGTATATAAAGTTTGCATCCCTCTCCATGCCTTAGTACTTCACTACATTAGAACTTTGATCTGAATGTACCAGATTTGAAATTTCTTTTTCAACTATGTTATAGAGTTTGCGTACGAATCTTTTGACAGCTACGGGGCGCTGCATTTCATAAGAGCCCTCGTATATTGTTGTGCCGTTGCTTCCTAATGCAATAAGATTGCTAGATATCCAAATTTTACCAATTTGGTTCGAAGAATTTGCAATAGATTCTTGCTTCGGGGAATCTTCAACAGATTCTTATTTCGGGGAAACTTTAACATTTTCTTTTTTTCTTTTTTAGTTCTTTTAGGAGTTAGCTCTTTTTATTTGCCCTTTTGGTGCTGGCATAAACCTCTTCATAGAGATGCAACAAATTACGACTACTAATGCTACAGCACCACATAATAAGGACCAATTACCAACACTATGGTTTGATGAAGGGAGCAATCCTACATCTCCTAACTTGGACTCATCACGGAACCTAACGACTTGTTCTCTTGTTCCCAAATTCGATTCAAATTCAGAAATCGATAAGTTCCAAATTATATTACTCAATGTATCATAAGCAATAAGTGCGAATCAGTTCTCGTAATGGATATATCCACTGTAGAGACACCAGCTAATACGATCAATTTCTCCTCAAGAGCAAGCCCGAAACCAAATCTATATTCGGAAATTTTTCCGGTCTCAGGCTCAACCAGGATTACCGTTGTCCCCATTTGCCCAACAACAGTGATCCCGTCCTCGGACAGTTGAGTTCAATGGCGGATCTTGAAATTTTTTGTATAGGGCGCCAAATTTTTTAGGATATATAATTTAGATAATTTAAATAATTGTATACGTGATAAATGTAATCGGATTAAAAAACTAACTCGATCCAAAATAGACGCAATATCCAAATAACTCAAAAGAAATTAACTCCAACCGATTGTTACCTGAAATCTAAATGATGTCAAATCGAAATCAAACACAAATTTGATCGACATAAACTCTATTTGAATAAGATTTTTTCATTACTCAATATGACCCGATTAACATACTCATGTTTTACTTTTCTCAAATGTGTAAGTCAAAAAATAGACACAAAAATATATATTATAAGAGTGTTTAATACTAATCTCTATTCTATAAGTGAAGAGTAGGGGACACCAAAAATACTTTAAAAATAAATCAAAAATAAAAAGAAAACTAATTCAAGATAATTACCATGATTACTAGCGTTCAATGCAAAAAATCAGAAAATAATATATCACAATTCAAAAGATAACTGCTTCCATAAAAAGAGGAGAGAATTTGATCAATGTATTTTCATTTCTAATTATATTGTAAAGTTTTCAAGAAACAAAAAAAAAAAAATAGTATGATTACGATCCTATCTTTTAAATTAAAAAAAAATAATCCTATATCTTTCAAATAGGCATATCTTTTAAAGTTGTAAAACTTTTAATTCAATCCTACATTTTTTTTATATCTTCTAGGAAGATAGGATTTTTTTATCTTTCATTTCTAATTATTATAAGGTTTTCAAAAAAAAGTTAAAAATAAAATTGTTCATGCATTTAATATAATATGATTTTCATCGTACTTTTTCAAGTTAAAAAAGATTTTAATTCAATCCTACACTTTTCTAATATGATTAGTTAAAACTTAAAGGAGGGAGTAAGATCTTTTAAAAGTTTTTTATTTCTAATTATTTTAAGCTTTCCAACAAAAAACAAAAGTTGAATTTTTTTTTTACTCCTAATGATTATGATTATATCATTAAAAATTAAAAATAAATTTATCCTACACTCTCCTATAATTTCGATTATGTCTTTTAAAAGTATATAAAAAAAATCCTACACTTTTCTAATATGATTAGTTAAAACCTTTTAAAGATAAAAAAAATTAACTCTTTTTTAATAGGATTACTATTATATCTTTCAAAGTTTAAAAATAAATTAACCCATATACTTTGAAATAAATGAACCCCTAACTATATTCTCTAAGAGAAGAGGAGGGGGACACGAAAAATCAATATTTTTCTTTTTTTATTTATTTCTTGATTAAATGGAACAACTCTTCATAACTAACTGTTTTCACATTTTTAAATTTTGAATAAGATAATATCAAACACTCTAAATAAAGTAAATATTATATTTTTATGAAAATTTTTACATCATTCAGCACGCAACGCGTGCATATAAAACTAGTATTCTTTAAGTGAAGAGGTGGGGACACCAAAAATCCATATATTTTTTTATTTAATTCTAATTAAATGGAAGAAAACTCTCTATAGCTAACTTTTTCATTTTGAAAAATACATCTTAAGCAAATTATCGAATTTTCCTTTCTACTTTTCAATTTATATGTTTTCGCACGCATCTCGTGCATTTAATACTAGTGTAAATTATTGGAGGAGCTTCGTAGTCTGCTCTTATAGGCTATAACAAGTCCTAAATAAGGTAAAATGAATTTAGTCCAGGTGGTCAGTTAATCTGTTTATCTGTTCTCTTTATCTTGTTGGAATATAAATCAACTAATTACTTTTGGTTCTGCACAATGAAGATTTATCTACAAATTAAACATACGATATATGTACATATGCAATATATGCATAATAAATATAATGTTTTTTGCATAAAAGTAACTTTAATAAAAATAACTTCAAAATACTAGAAAGATTTGGATTAGAATATTAGATAGAGGAAAGTTTTTACTTCTTCCTTACATGAAAGTTACAAGTGAGAAGAACTATGAACGACAATTACAATAACAATCACTACAATAAATTACTCTGTTTTTTTTATACACATGCATCAAAGATTTTAGGTTTAAAATTATACAAGGGTCTCCATGGTGGTTCTTTGTCAAAATGATAATATAAAGGCTAAATTGATAAGAAAGGTATAAATTATTGTCCATTTTCTATAAAAGGTCTGTAATATATATTGATAGTCTATAAGGTCTGAAGTATTACCCCAATTTGACAAAAACAATCCCTTGACCGGTTTAGGGTAATAGTTCAGCCCTTTTATAATAGGTAAACTGGTCAATAAGATTATTTTTGTCAAATTAGGGTAATAGTTCAGCCTTTTATAGATTATCAATAGTACAAAACTTTTATAGAAGACTAATATTTTGTAATTTTCTTATTAATTGTTCCTAATATAAAAGGACAGTGATTTAAAACGCCAACCTCTTGTCCAATCTATGTGTACACAATAATTTTTCTATCTATCTCAAGCTTTTAGTATGGTAAAAAATCTTCTCTTGGCCTCCAATGCACACACTCAGCTAAAATATTAGTGCGCCTTCTAATATATGGGTGTGACAAGGTTACTTGACTAAAGGAAATATGATGATTTAGAGTTTTAGACTATTCCTATTATTTTATTTTATATGTAAACCAAAATTTATAATTCAAGACATATTCAATGCCTTATACCACATAACTGCAAGAGAGCATTCACCGTACTCCTGGGTATATGTTGCACCCTTTTACAGTTTCTCTTCTCATATGCTTTGTACATGAGAATAAGGGGAATAAGGGGAGATAGTGTACGGTGCAACCGGGTGTATAAAAAATTGTACAATTGCAAAGTCTAAGTAACAATAGAAACCATGCAATGCGGTATTATTTTAAAGCCAATCAACAATCATAAATCATAAGGTTGTCCAAGTAGACTTGAGGAGGAACAACCAACAATAAAAGTCTCCTCCGGCCCCAACCAATAGTGAGGCTCCGTTGTTAAATGAAATCTTCGATATGAATTAGGTCATGTTTAGTTCACCTTCATGAACACTTCAAATAATAATATCAGTTAACATAAGTTTAGAAATAAGTTCAGTTCAACAAAAATAAATCCAATTCAGTAAAAATAAGTCCAGTTCAGAAAAAATAAGTTCAGTTCAATAAAAATAAAAAAAACAACATAAATCAGTTAAAATAAGTTCAGTTCAGCAAAAATAAATTCAGTTCTGTACAAATAAGTTCAGTTCATTAAAAATAAGTACAGTTCAGTAAAATAAGGTGAACTGAATAGGGCCATATTTGTCAATTGTCATAACATACAACAGTCTAAATTATGCCATCAACAATAGCACGACAATAATTCGAGAAGGGAGACAATTTTTAGGTGAATGAAAAACTACAATTTGTAGATAGAGAGAGCTCCTTTTTCAGATCGCTAGCTCGAGAGAGTTATCTTGCCCAAATATGTTCCACGAACTATTCTCTCGTATTGTAATTTATTTCCAGTCATCTTGTCCATAAAAAATCAATTATTGAACTAGGGGAAAAGAAATTAATGCATCATCATTATGATGTTGATTGTTGCCAAAAAAAATTTATGATGTTGATCAAAAAATGAATACCCCTTATAATTATACAAAAATGTACATAATTGATACAAGAGATATACATGGATCCTCTAATTAGACCATTGCCATTTACAAGGTCCTCCAAGTAGATTTTAGGGGACTTTCAAGAAAAAAATGAAAAAAGTAGATTTGAGGAGTCAATAATAAAAAGTCAACACGAGGCTGGCTAATAAATAATTTATTTTTATGTATAAATTTAGTCGTCCGATTACCAGTTTAAATTAAACTGCAATTTGACAATCAATTTTAAAGGGGCACGAGGTTTTGCAGGAGAATGGAACATGCATCTCGGATCTTTCTTATGCTCTTGTCGATATGCCACTATTCATCAAAGAAGTCAAGCTCTTCCCTACGAAAACATATCTTTTACCAAGGATTGTACAATAGATTGTCCAATGTAACATGCTTATAAATTGTGCCACGTTACTGGATATTCACCAATTTGTTTGTTCCAAAGATGTAAGCTCCTGCTCAAGAAATAATAGTGAAATTAGATTGATTTCCCTTACATTACTAATCTCATAACTCAAAAAATAAGCGCCTACATAAGAAAATATTAGGCTATGAAAAAATCAGGTAGGAAACACTATGATAACTTATTGAGTGATTGAGGCGACTTTGCTGTTTTAAAGTATGCCTACTTATTTATTTTAATCAATATTGCTTATAAGTTATTGTAAGTTTGTCTCATAACACTCATTATTTCGGTTATGCTCACATCAATTACAGATTATGTATTGATCCCAGAATCATGGGTAAAAGTAGATTGGAGTATATATGTTGTGTTTACTCCATTTGAAGACGTGCGTGCTTGATGGGTACGTAAGTATATATGATGATGTGAATGATCGATGGTTACGAGGGGATGGTATAATACTAAGTACTACATTCCAACAATTATAGCGAAATTTGAAGTTGCTTACCAAGAGTAGGCATTAGAAGAGATAGAACAATGGTACCACCAATCTTCAAAGGGAGGCCAACCTTGAGCATATCCTTGATATCAATATGCCCAGTAGAAAAACCAACAATATTGGAGGGGGTCCCAATAGGAAGCAAATAAGCAAATTGGGCTCCAATTGCACCAGGGACCATGAGCAAGAGTGGGTGCAAATGCATGGTTTGTGCAATTTCGATGAGTAAGGGAACTAGCAATGTTGTTGTGGCATTGTTTGAGGTGAACTCTGTTATGGTTCCACCAATGAGGCATACAGCGGGGGTGATCGCCCAAAATGGGACGGCCCCGAGGAAGTCTAAGGCCTTTGAGAGGACATTTGCAAGACCGCTCGTGCGAACCCCATCCGCTATGGCGAATCCGGCCCCTAGTAGGAGGACTATGTTCCAAGGGAGCTTCTTGCACTTGCTCCAATCCATTAGTTTTTCTCCCTTTCGCCTCTTATTTGGTATTATGAATAACAAAGTTGCCATCAACACCTATACACATATGAACATATAGTCATATAGAGTCTCATGAGCCTCATACTAAATCCTATAGCATTAACGTTATTGTTATTATTATTATTATTATAAGTACTTACACTGGCAGTTCCATCACCGGCTCTTCCTTTAAATAGGGATCCCCATCCAGGAAGGTCATCAGTCAAGTTCCTTGTCATCCATAGAACAATTAGCCCCTACATACTCCACGATAAAAACAAATAATTAGAAATCACGTAATTTCTTAAAAATACTTAGATGTATCTAGCTAGGGGTGTTAATAAGTTAAGGCAACTCACCGATAGTTTGAGCTCGAATCAGTTAAAGCTCGATTAAATAATGCGAGACTCAGGCTCAGTTCATTTTGAGACATTAACAATCGAGCTTGAACCTAGTTTAGCTCGAGAGCTCATGAACGTATTTGATTATTATTTAACTACAATATTTATTTTTTGAATTTCACTTTAGTTTGTTTTAAGTTAAAATTTGATATTTCCTATGCTAAACGGTCCAATTCAATTAGAGTATAAAAATGTTTCAAATTTGATAAGAATCACCGTCGACAGGAGATGAACCTAGCTTGCTTGGTCTCGGTACGGCTTATTAATATCCCAAAAATTTAGCAGTAGATACACCAAAATCTTCTCTCATTATACTAGTTCAATTGAGACCTAGTTAGTTGCATTGACTAATTAATCTTGAATTGAGTTACATGATTCCTAGTATTATTATTATCATTATAAATAGCAAGGAGTAATTAAAAAAAATTAATGAAAAATTAGAAACTTACCGAAAAGACAAACAACACCATCTTTTCTGCAAAGGACATTGGACCTGTGTCCCCAATAAATCAAAACAAACACTCAAATTATCGTTTGACAAGATTCAATGGTCAAATAATCAAATTGCATAAAATATGACTTATGAGGATGACATGTTCATAGTTTTGGATAAGATAGATGTTTTACTCAACCCCTTCCTAATCCTACCTGTCAACTACTTGATCAAATCCATAAGAGTCGTGGAGAATTTAATAATGATCACTTTATCACTTTCCAATTTCCACGTATGGTTGGATGAAATATGAATATAATATGTGGGCTACCTCCTAGATGTTTGAATTATTATAAGGATTTTTTTGTCGAAATTACCCATTATAATGCACGTAGAAGGTTTACATATCTAATATTATTATCTTGAATAGTTTTGCGTCAAATTACAATGGAAAAAAGGTTGGTTTCGGGGTGCTTTATTTTCCAAATTACTGGTTTTAAGAGTAAACCAAAGTTTTCTCTTTTTGAAAATTACGGTTTATAATTTGTGAGTTAAATCGTTTAATGTGAACCAAAAATCATCTATTTTGATCGAAAAACCCGTTTTGGTTCTGAAAGCTACTAGTGTTGCATATATAAGGTAGTTAAATTTAATCAAAAAATAACAAATGATTTTTGAACCTGCAAGGTGTATCGCAATAGGAAGTTTTTGAGAGAAAATCCTTTATTATACATATAGTTCACATAATAAAGAGAAATTGATATCATCGGTACCAATTATGTGTAGTATTCTCAAAACAGTCAAAACTAGTAATTAACCAACAACTATGAGAGATTATCTCTCAATGAGTTATGCATGACCATCATAAAATTTTGGAGCATGTACAATATTAGAGATTTTTAAAATGAATTATATTCTTTTATAGATGGTTATTAATCTAATGTATGCCATATTGTCTTAAACAAGTTACCATTTTCAAAAGCAACCAAGTAGTAATAGAATAAAGGTATAATTTGGAAAAAATAAGAGAGAAATTGTTAAATGACATCTCCATCCCTTTTCATATAATTGTTATACCTAAGTTTTTTTTAATATCAAGTTCACTACTTTGATCAATTTTATCTTGTTATTAGTTAAAATAATCAAATTCCATCTGTCAAATTCATTAGTAAGAGTTCAGTCATCAAATTTCGCTTTTATGACAATGAAAAAATATGGTCAAACTAAAGTATGTGAATAACGCGAAAGTTAAACTATTACGGCTAAAACGAATCATTGGAAGCAAGGACTATACCTAACAAGTCAAGTTCTCTCTTGAGATGAGCTTTATCCAAATAATTAGAAAGAGCTCTTGATGCTCTTCTTTTGCAATACAAGCAACAAAGAACACCCCACATCAAGAAGAAAATGATGAGGGCCAAAGGAAACCCAAAGAAGAACCAAGTATTGAAGCTAATGGGGCCCGCTTCAGGAAAATAACTCTTCCACATTCCCACCAATATGAGGTTGACACCTGTCCCAGTCAACGTTGACATTCCACCAATGGCTGCAGAGTATATTACTCCTAACACTACTGCCCTACTAAACATGTCCACGGCGTCGTTTTGCCCCGTCCTAGTTGTTGGAAGTCGTTGTAGAATCCCTGTGGCTACCGGCATCATCATCACGGCGGCTGCCACGTTGTGCATCCACATGCTCACAAACGCCGTTGTGGCACATATCCCGAGGAGGAGGAGGGGCGGGTTTACAGGGTCCCCACAAAATAGCTGAGTTATCTGTAGTGACGAGTTCAGAAACTGTCGTTAGTAGGGACAAAGTATAGTTTAAAACATATCTCTGCTTCCATGGGCGGCATCAAGGAAGGATTGGCGTAGGCCATGACCTTTACGATCATTTTGAATATCTATTAAAAGTTGAAGGTAAAAGACACCTATATACTCATCTAAGTAAATAGTATGCATACTCGGTCTCCTCAATGGAAAATCTTTGATTTCGCTATTGTTTGGTTTAAGTGGTCGACTATTCTATCGCTTCTTATTTCTTCCCTTATCTCTCTTCCTCCTTCAAAAATCTAGCGTAAGAATTTTTTTTTGATTTTAAGGCTATTATCGGCATTTAATTCATGATAGTTCCTTATTTACAATAAATTTTCCTACTCAATATTATGTTTCTTTGCCCATATATTGGGTTTATGCCTCCTTGTGATAGAGAGTTGGATTTACATTTGTTTAGTTAATTCGGCGAAAAAAATAATCTTATTAATGAAGATTAGTGCGATATCGTGGCAGATGCAGTTCCATATCATCAATTGCATCAAAATTAGTTCAATTATGATAATAGTACAATGGATCAAAAGATTCCCTAGTAGAAGGTTGTGTTAAACAATAATAGTATAAAAGAGAGTATTTATCTATGTACGATGATTTTGCCAATTTAGAATAATATTTTGGGAAAAAATATTTTTTATTATGTGACTATTTTATTAATATAATTTTATTTTAAAAAATATAAGTGATTGATTATTTAAGAAAATTTGCAATTTTTTTTAATCATATAAAGAGTTACAACTAATAATGGAATAATAGATTTGAACCCATGGTTATCCTTATCCACAACCATGTGCAAGTGAGTGAAATAGATTATTGATGGTATCTATTCACAGGCTCCACACCATTTTTTTGAGGCTAGAAATTAAATTAGGCTCCACTACATTATGCAAGTAATACTAACTGTTGTTTTTGCTACAATTAGTGGTTAGGGTTCAATTTGTTAGTATTAGAATGAAAATAATTCATAGTGGTAATATATTGAGATTTTATGATGAACTCATTTGACATTTCATGTTAATAAATAGTTATTATTGGTAGTTATTACTTTGTTCACATTAATATCAATTTGGTTATAACACTATAATATTATAGTAAGTTGGTACGTGAAAGGCACACCCCTAATTTACTTCGCAAGAAGACCACATCCCAAATTTTCATATGAGATTCATGGTTAAAAACAAAATAAACGAAAATTAAATAAATCTAGAAAACTACAGTTAATATATCTATGGAAAAGTGAACGATTTTACTCAAAATTGTAATATTAAATCGTTAAAAGAGTTACTTGTAACTTGTACCTTAAAATATTCTATGGCTTCGTACAATATAATATTCTTTAATAATTTGATCAACTTTTTATGAATTGAATTGTCAAAGTTTGTTACCAAAGTATACTAAGTTTCAGATTTTCACCTGACAGAAACTCTTGGGTGGACCTGGTCCACACTAAAAATAGTGTACACCACCTAACTTTTGATCGTAAAGCCTTAACTTTCTATTACAAAAATCTTAACTTTTAAACAAACCTTAACTTTTCATTTATAATACGTAACTTTTGATTACAAAACCTTAACTTTTGATTGTTAGACTTTAACTTTTAATTACAAAATCTTAACTTTTGAATTTTGTACTGAATTTATAATAAATTTAGTGTAAACATGATTTATATTAGACTTAGTTAATCATACATTCAAACACGTACACAAACTGAAGATACTCACACACATGACACATACTATAAGTCTATAACAAATTTAAAATAGAAAGAAATTCAAGAAAAGGAACAACTACTTGCGTAGTTCATTTGCAAACATAAGAACCACTTTTTCAACTTTAGGATAAAGTAAACACGTAAGTTTTGTGAATACATCTTACTTTTCAACTAGGTTGGAGTATATAAATCATATTTCTATTTTCGCTACATATTCTTGCACTGATTAAGAAAATCGTCATATACCGAAATTGTAGTTAATCAACTTTAAACTAACACGTTCTCAACTTCTCCCCATCAAAGACCCAAAAAGATGGCAACTGATTTAAGTAGGTAACAACATTTCTAATCCTCGTTAGTAACATCTCATGGGCAATCGTATTAGATCTATTGTAATATTATCTTTAACATATGATTTTTAATAAATTTTAACGGTCAAAGATTTGTCTACGATCTGTGTTTTGAGTAGGGGTGATAACGAGCCGAGTCGGGTCGAGTTTTGTATAACTCGAATCGACTCATTAAGATTTGAGTCGAACTCGATTCAAGTCCGTCACAATGGAGTCGAGCTTCGATCGAGTTTTGACCAACTTGAACGAGCTCGAGTCGAGTTTGACTCGAGCCAATCTCGAGCTATTCACGAGTTTTTCAGTTGGCTTTACACCTGTAAGATATATTGTATATACATATTGAGTATTTTAATCCTCAATTATATCATTCGAGTTTCTCGTGAGTCTTCGAGTAGAATTTTGTGTATCTTGAATCGGTCGCATTAGCGTCTCGAGTCGAACTCGAGTTCGATCCGAGCTAACTCGAGTCAAGCATTGACCGAGTCGATCTCCAATAACTCACGAGTTGTCTCGCTCGATTAGCACCCTAGTTTTGAGACCGTAAAGAAGCAAATAGGGCAAATAATTTAAGATGCAAAGACCTCTCCTCTTGCAACAATCTCCAATATAAGCACATTTTTATCCATCAAAACTCCAAAAATATTTAGAAGAAAATCAATCATTTTGTAAGGATAATAATTATTTGGTAAAGTCACATTGAACATAAAAAAATCATGTAGAGTGACAAGAAACAAAGTTAACGACTTACGTTTAAGGCCAACCTCTTGTGAATATTGTAATGCTCAACAGCAAGAGCAAGAATGAAGCTACCAAGCACAAGAGAAATAACGTCATCCATGTAAGATTTAGCAACCACATCGGCCGACGAGATTCCGAGCATCGGAAAAAGAAACAACGGCGACATGGAGGTGACCGGCATGGGAACCGCCTCGGCGAGCCACCACGTAAAAATCCATGCAAGGATACCCAACATATTTCTACTTGAGTCTAATTCACCAACTTTCACAAATAAGCATATTACTCCACATAGTAAAGGTCCAAGGAAGACAAAGAATGTATTAGGTGTGGCAAGGGACAAGATAAGGGATGGGGAAGCCTCTTGATTAACACCATTGAGATTGATTGGGAGAAGAGGTGATTTAAGATCATCGGTGGAGATTTGTTGATGGTCTTGTTTATGGTGGTCATTTGTAACATTATTCATATTGTTAAAAAGTGTAAGAGAAAATAATGGGAGAAAGAAATTGAGGGAAAGGAAGAAAATGGAGGGAAAATAGTAGGAATTAAAAGAATAAAGATGGATTTCTATTTATATAATTTTGGATATTGCTATTGGATAACATGAAAGAACATGGATTGCTTTGTCTTGTCTCTTGGATGTTTTATGACCATTCTCCCATAATCTATTGATTAAAAGTCTTTTAGATTATAAAGGTCAATTTCTTTAAGTTTATGGTGAATGATAGTGATTTTTACTATTAAAATCAAGTACTTGCATAATTACTAAACTTTCAACAATTTCAGTTTTGCCTTATCCACATTACTATCTTTGAAATTAATAAATTTTTATTATAAGTTATTATGTAAATATATTTGAATAGGAGTATGTGTCAATATGTATTTTCAAAATATCAATTTTATATTAATTTTATGAATCATTGTGAATAACCACCTGTCAAATACACTTATTTCAAAATAACCACCCCAAATTCATTTGCGTTTAAATAACCACATCAACTTATCTTCACGTTTTGAAATACCCACCTCTTAACGGAAAAACGTAACACCGTTAATTGTGAGGCTTATTTGCACCCTTTTATATATGTCTGTTTCCCCGCCATTTTTTTCTCAATTTTGACCTTAATATATAACCTTAACATTTTGGGAACCTAATCTAAACAAATTTGGCAAAGATTTATTCAATTCTACTGTTAAGCCTTTTGAAGCACAAAATTTAGGTATGTTTAAAGCAATTTCTAGGATTTAAATGTTTATGTATGGAAAAATTGGGGCTTTTTCTTTAATTCTTATTAATTCTACAAATTCCACCTTTTCTTCAATTTCTAGGGTTGTAAGGAGGTGGCGGATTGTCAGGGATGTGTGGGCAGCCACCGTGGTGCTGCAGTGTAGCAGCAAGCAACAATAAGGAAGGGGAGAACAGAGGGCGGAGGAGTAGCGAGAGAGGAGAGTGAAGGGAAGGTGGTATGGTGGTTAAAGGTGGCTTATTAGCGCCGAAAACAGCCTGAAGGCTGGCCTTTGGGCACTGGTGGTGGTGGTTTGACGTGGCTCTAATGGAGTTTGAAGATAGAAAAAAAAAAGCTCTCTTGGTGTTAATGGAGGAAAGCAGAGGAGAGAAAGGATGAGAAGAAGAGATGGGTTGAGTTGTTTGAACATCAACATCTATTTATAAGTTTGAAGAGAAAGAGTAATTGAAGAGGAGATGGATTGAGAAGAGAAAGAATAATTGAAGAGGAGATGGATTGAGAAGAGAAAGAGTAATTGAAGTTTGAAGAAGAAAGAGGAGAAAGGAAAGAGAGAATGGAAAGAAAGGTTTGAAATGCGTGGTTATTGGAGGGAGAATAGGTCAGTAAAAAAAATGGGCTCCACATGTAACGGAGTTACTTTTTTCCGTTAAGAGGTGTGTATTTAAAAACGTGAACCTAAGTAGAGGTGGTTATTTAAACGCAAATGAATTTGGGGTGGTTATTTTGAAATAAGTGTATCTGACAGGTGGTTATTCACAATTTTTCCTTAATTTTATTAACGAGTCAAAAGTATCAACGACCAAAATTATGCGTAAGAAAAATGGGAAAATCCAAATGTTGCAAAACACTCATAATATAGTACAAATAATACAATTGTTACATAAGTCTTTTCTAGTACTTTGTTTTTTATAATATAAAATAAAAACTTCAACCAGAAAATATTAGGGGCCGTTCGTTATCATTTTTCATTTTCAGGTTTTAGTTTTTTGGAAAACAAAAAACAAAAAACAGGAAACCACAAAAAGTGGTTTCCACTTTTTAGTTGTCAGTTTTCAAAATCATTATGTTTCCAATAAGTTTGATTAACTTTATTTATTATAGGACATATATTATATGACTTTTAACCAAAAAACTGAAAACCACAATGATACCGAACAAGCCCTTGTTATGGTTTTCTATGTGTTGAAACAAATACAAAAATGACAAAAGTTGTCCATTTACAAAAATGTCGTGGATCTCGAATAGTTGCGAGATAAATCTTCCAAAGAATAGGGCTTTTTGTGATGGCGTGAGAGATGTTGCATGTAAGAGAGAACAAGTTAACTGCACTCGGTGTCTGATACAAAAGAAACCATATCTGATGTCACTTTGCTACTTTATTCATTAAATATACAATCTTAATCTTTACTTATATAACTTTATTTATTTTTTTAAGTGTTAAATGTATTGTGTACATCTAATAGTTTGGAACTAGGCAAAGTTCTACAAGACTACGACTCTGTTCTTGTAGACCGGATTAATTAAAAAACATTTCAGTTCAGCTCCATTAATTTTAATTTAATGTTCAAAATATTTCAGCTCAGTTTAGTTCTCTATTTTTATCTTACAGTTATAATTCAATTCACTTAGGGCCTGTTCATTTCAGCTTAATTTCAGTTCAGTTCAGTTCAGTTTAGCTCTAATCAGTTCAGTTCAGTTCAGTTCAGCTCCAATCAATTCATTTCAGTTCAGTTCAGCTCCAATTAATTCAGTTCAGTTCAGTTCAGCTCGGCTTCATTCTTTTATAACCATTTTGTTAAATATTATTATGTTGGTCTAATTTATTTTACTAATTTCTCTTATTATTATTATTATTATTATATTATTATTATTATTATTATTATTTATTTTTATATCATTATTATTAAGTATTATTATTATTATCAGTATATTATTTTGTTTATTATAGCTTTATTCATCATTATTACTATTATCATTAGGGAGGAACATGGTTTAGGTTAAAAGTACAAATAAACCCACGTTTTCAGCCTATAATCCAATCAAATCACGTCATAACAGTTTATGATGTAATTTTGCACGGTGCGATCCAATCATTATTTTATTACTAAATATTAATATATAATTAAATATAATTATTAAAATAGTAATATTAATTTAATTCTTAGATATTATTTTTATTATATAATCATCATCAGGTATTAATATATATAAAAACAAAGACTATAAAATAATTTTTATTAATTATAATTATAATCATTAATCATTAATATTATTAATTTATGATTCTTAATATTATTTATTTATAATTATCATTTAAAAATATCCAAAATACAATTATTATTATTATTCATTAATAATTATTTGTTATTATTATTTATCATTATAATTATTATTTAATATTCATATTATTATTGTTTAAATATTATTTATATATTTATTAAAATTCAATTTAGTTGAGTTCAGTGCAGTTCAGTTCAGCTCCAATCAGTAAAGTTCAGTTCAGCTCCAATCAATTCAGTTCAGTTCAGTTCAGTTCAATTCATTTTAGTTCAGATGTTTTCAATAAATCTAAACAAACACTTAATTCAGTTTAATTCGGTCCAGTTCAAAAGTTCAAAGGCTACAAGCCTACAACCCTTAATGTCCATTTCAAACCCCTCATTCCATTAGGACAACCGAAGATCATCTGAATATCTGATAGTTTGGCTTTTGGGTTGCAAAAAGCAGCTTAATTAGCGACGTCAATGGCCATCAAAAATCCATGATTCCTCAACTCATTTTGCAACTGGTAATCTCTTCTCTGATCCGTTTTTACTTTTCATTCTTCCAATTCTTCAATTTCGCAGAAAATTCTGCAATTAAACTGTACAACTGAAATCTCCATTTCTAACAAGATGGATCCAAATAAATCTCTTCCTATCGATATAATCACTGATATTCTTGTTAGATTACCTACAAAACCACTTATTCGCTTCAAAATCGTTTGCAAATCATGGTATGATCTAATCAGTGACCCTAATTTTGCTAAACGCCATTTACAACGATCACTAACAACTCAATCAAATCGCTATTTTGTTTACCGTGAACGTTTTTATCACATTGCTGAATTTGATACTTTTGATAATGCTGTTGAGCTGAATCACCCTTTTAAAACACATGATCATGCTGATGTTTCTACAATTGGGTCATGTAATGGGTTGCTTTGTCTTGGGAAGTATGATCATGATGGTTTAATCGTGTTCTTGTTTAACCCGATTACTCGAACCCACAAGATGATCCCTTTTTTACCTAGGCCGCCTCATGTTGCTCGTCTTAAACACCATTTTATTTATGGGTTTGGTTATGATAGTGGCGCGGATGACTATAAGTTTGTTAGGATTCTTCAGTGTTTTAGCCACCAGCAGCAGGAGGAGGAGGAGGTTGTATCCTATAGCGAACTTATGGTTTATAGTATGAAATCCAATTCTTGGATGCGGGTACTTGATCATGTCCCTATTCATTTCGATTGTAGGCAGAAAGATGGTGTGTTGGTTAATGAGAATTTACATTGGGTTAATGGCAATGAGCTTGATGAACCACCACGTACTATGGTTAGCTTCAATCTTAGTACCTATAGTTTTGGTGAAGTGGCGGTCCCAGTGAATGAGATTGATGGGAGTTCCTATATGTTTATGCATGCCGGGGTTTTAGATGGGTGCTTGTGTATCTTGATAAATTCTTGGGAAGATAATGAAATAATGGTAATGAAGGAATATGGGGTGGTTGAATCGTGGGCTAAGCTACTTCGAGTTCGTAAAACTGAATGCCTTAATCTTATGGAGAGGACTATTGCTTATAGTATGGAGAGGACTATTGCTTATACTAGGAGCAAGAAGGAATTGCTTGTAAGCCTTTTCCTTCGTAGGTTCGGCTCTATTGACTTGGAAAATATGGTGATTGAAGATTTGAGTCGCTTTCATAATGCTTCAAGGCGACATGATGTTGATGTTTGCGTGGAGAACCTTCTTATGTTGGACTCTTTTAGTGACCTTGTCGAAAGCGAGCAACAAGGCGGAGAAAACAAAGATGAGGAGGAGGAGATCAAGGAGAAGACGAAGGAGGAGGTGATTACACACACTATTTTAGATTTTTCATGTTTATCATATGACTGTTATTTCCTAATTTCAATATATCCATGTTTTAGTCATACTCTTTAGTTGTAAGATACTGCCGTATAACATCAAAGCACAAAATTGTCATTTATGCTTTGTTGCATTTTACAGAAACTGATGACTGATGCGAGGCTTTTGGAACGGACTCAAACTGTAAAGATCAAAGATTGAAAAGGTATTACTAATCACCATATTCTACATTGTTCTTAATGTTTGCTTATTGTAGCTAGTGTTTTTCTTGGTTTTCTATGCGTTTGAGTACTGGAAGTTGCATATGATGCATCATGCTTTTAATTGACCAGAATTCATAATGTAGCTCGTAGCTTCTTGCTAATCAACTGATAGCATGGAGAGTGATCGTTCTGCTATTTTGTTTCTGTTTTCCTGCATAATCTTTGTAATGAATGGATATTACCAGGATAAGGGCACTTTTGGAGGTTATAATAATTTAGGTACTAGGAACTTAGTAGAAGTTTTAGGGTAAATTTATTTATAAAGAGAGCTAAGTAGTAAGTAGGGAGAGACTGAGAGAGTAGTCATGATGAGAGAATGAAGGTTTTTTCATGTACTACTTACTACTTAGCTTGTATTATTTCTTAGGGTTTATGTAGTGTTTCTATCCAATCAATCCCAGTGTGATTTCTAGTTCTTATATCACCATTAAAATCACTACTTCCTTGCTAACATTATCATCTAATCCTGTCCATCATTTCTGGTCTATAACAATCTTCTATGTTTAGTTTCCTAAGCTGCATAAGTGCTTGTCTATGCTGATATTGCCGTTGATGGTCTTGATCTTTTTAGGTGTGCCGCAAACGGTTAGGGTTCAGCTAACTGATTTGAGCTATGCTTTAACTTCCTTGTTGTTGACCGTGTAGGAAATAAGAATTAGGATTGGTTAGTCCCTTAGAAGTGATGGTTTGAAGAGCAGTGAGGCGAGCCTCATTTGCTCTAGCTCTCAAACTTCTGAACTAGTTTTATTTTTCTAGTATTGTCTGAAAAATGGGCTCTTCAGAAAGTGAAACTGCTGCCTGAGATATTACTGATGTCTCTATATCGGAAAGTGTTATTAATCTGATCAGTTGATTATGAGGTATATAATGGTTTCAGAGATTAATTTTCTCCTTTGACTTGTCCATGTATATTGTGATATGTTGAAGATAAGTGGGTTTTTACTCCTGGAACTGACATAAAGGTCTATGGTGAATTATCCTGCTTGAAATAAAGACTGTAAGTAACAATGATTTCAATTAACCGAGAGTTATCAAGTGTAAAACAAAGTCAAATTAGAAAACAATAACAAATTTAGCAAACCAATTAATGGTAATATTACTGTGGAAGAGAAGTCATAAAGGCAACAGAGTCACCTTATGCTACTATATTTATATTAAAGCAAAAGATTCATCCAGTTGTTACTAGTAATCTCTTACATCTACACATTGGTTTCTACGTTACGGTATCTCTTTATATCAACAAGATCTCTGTATAAATAACTGATTGTGTCAGCTCTAACACTTCCAATCTTATTGCTTCTTGGAAATGTCTTTATATCAACAAGATCTCTGTATAAATAACTGATTGTGTCAGCTATAACACTTCCAATCTTATTGCTTCTTGGAAATGTCTTTACTGGATTCTGTATGTGTTTGATAACTGAACCTGCCATTTTTTACTTTGCGTCTCTAGAAGGTCACTAAGAATATGATCTTTGCTTGTGCCTTCCTGCTAATTACCTTGCAAAGTACTTTTTCTGCTATACGATTTCTGTTTTGCTGGATAAGCATCCTTGTCTGTTTCCTAGTACACTCCCTGAACAAACTGTATGTAAGCTGCTATTTTAGCTAATATCTTTGATCTTTTAAGGGGCACGTCAAATGACAGAATTCATACGAATGTAATTTACACAACTTGCTTTTTGTCAGACATGTAGGAACCGTTGTTCAGTTAGAAGTTATGAATGGAAGAGTAGTGAGGAGACCTTGCTTTGCATCAGTTTACCTTGTTCAGACTTCTAAACTAGTGCTATAATTTGTGAGGAATAAGCCAACCTTTGCGTTGACCGCTTTTAACAAGTCTACCATAATTTATTCTATTTAACAAGTAAACCTTGCACACGCTTTTGCTTTTAACAAGTTTTTGTTTACCTGTGACGTGATAAACCTGTAAACCCACTTCTTAGTTCACCCATCTTCGTTTGACTTCTTGACTTTGAAGAAAACTCTTAATTCTAAATTAAATCCACCTCACCCCCCACCCACTGGCCACTGCCACCCTCTCCTTTCCATTCCCCAGACATAACCACCTTCCACCCCCACCCCCACTCCATAGCTGCCTCCTCTCTCTCTCCACCATCATCTCAACGCTTCTTCTCCTCCTCCTACTCCATGAGGGGATCTTCATCTTCATCTTCATCGAGATGCTCTCACAGATCATTTGTGACGATAATAAACGACGGCCATGAATCTGATGCTCATGTCGAAGAAATCTATGCCAAGAAGCGTTCTCTTCGTTCTCAAATTCGTAAACAGCTCAAGAACATGAGCCCAGCTCTTAGAGCTCAAGAAGGTCCGTTCTTTTTCTTAATTCTTCCGCTCAATATAGTTAGATTCAATACCTGAGCTAAGAAAGTGATTCCACAGAGAGTATGAGCTGGGAATTGGAGCAATAAAAAGAGGAATTAGCCCATCATTTCCTTTCTTCTTTGATATAGTGTCAGTAAGTGGAGCAGATTGAGGTGGAAAACTTTGCTCCTTGTGCTTGTGGTTGTGGTTGTCCTTGTTTGAAGATGAATCTGGAGCCGAAATAAGAAGTTTCTGTAGCAGACAGGGGGGCTGTTGTGTCTGGCTGTGAGGTTTGGTGCGGGGTTGCTGGGCGGCATGCAGCGATTGAGGGTGGTCCGAGGGTTAGGGGTGGTTCAGTGGGTGGATATATGGTTGTTTGTGGTGATGAAATGGTGGTTAGAATTTTGTTTTAATGGTGGTTGATAAAAATCAGAAAATAAAGAGAAGGAGAAAGGAGGATTGAATGAGAAATCAGAAGCGTCGCGTGATCTCCAACGAGATTTCTTCAACAGTGGCAGTTTCCGGTGCCTGAAGTTTTATGGGTAGGGGAGGGTAGGTGGTTCGCTGGGTAAGGGTGGTGGGAAAGATGGTGTTTAGGAGGGAGGAGGGATATGGTTTTATTTTTTTATTTTTATGTTTTAATTATAAATTTTAAAATTTAAAATGTTCAATAAAAGAGTGACATGTGTCACTTTAACCTGTTAAAAAGGTTAATAAGAGGTCTTAGCCGGTAAAACTTGTTAAAAGCAAAAGTGTGTACAAGGTTTACTTGTTAATGAAATAAATTAAGGTAAACTTGTTATAAGCGGTCAACGCAAAGGTTGGCTTATTCCAAGCAAATTTTCCTAATTATTTTTTTTGTCAACTTTTATCCTGAATTTGAGCCTTTGAAAACAGAGCAGAAAGTGAATCTGCTTGCCTGCAAGGCTGCAACCATATGTTCAATACACCTGATGTCTTATTTATCTGATTAATTATTTATGAGGTATATGTTTCTTTTTAGATGATTTCCTCCTTAAAGTAAAGTAGCATAAAAACTCATCTAAAAATCTAAGTGGTAATGCCGGTTCCATACTTCCATATCTGATCATAGGAATGGTGCCAAGTTGGAATGATATATGTGAGTACTTGCAATACCGCTTGATTACCTGGAGGCTGGGATATCCTTCCTGTATTCGCCAGCCTAATCCAATCGTCGAGGTGTACCAGTAATGTGTATTACCTATAGTTGAAGAGAACATACTTGTAGCAGTAATTGTTATCCAAACATACTCAAATTCTTTACACAAAACATGCCTTGGAAAAAGACAGAAATTTAATTAGGAAATTATCTCGAAGAGGTGATTTAGGATGCTTGTAAATTCCCCAAAGCTTTTTAATGTTCCAGTAATATTGTGGATGTGATGCTGCCTTAGAGAAAGTAACGAACAGAATTTTGTGTTTAAAAATTTCCTAATTGTATCGACATCTTATGTTAGCCAACTCCAAATCATTTTCGGACCAAGGCTTTATTGTGGTGTGGTTGTCATTTGCAAAATCCTCTTTCTCCATATTGAGTTAAGAGGGTATCACCGCCATGAGTTGTTTTTGTACTAGGAAACAACCACTTTATAATGGCATGAATAAGGCTGCACACTTCAAATTGTCAAATGTATTGCCATTTATCCTGCAATGGGTTAATATAATTAGATCTTTGGTCTTGGTTTGCTTAGCATCTTGTTGATCGTCTGGCACGATGCAGGGTTCTCTTTCGAAGTTACCTGTGCTTTTGGAGTTACATAGTACTTATTTCTTAACTTTTTCAATAATCATGTTTTGTTGATATCGTGATCATATAGGTGGCTGAAGACGTCTGTACTTCCACTTTTTCACTGCACCACTGGAGCATTGAGCAACCTTGTTCACTCAAATGTTACGATTGGAAGAGCGGTGCGGGAGCCCAACCGGACCGCGTTAGGTGTGGGCATGGGATCTGGGAATTCGATATGAGTTTTAAATTTGGACCTGGGCCGGGTGTGTGTAACATATTGTAACATTTTGGATCCATAACGTTTAGGTTAACGTACCGTTACATAACTAATTGCAACCCTTGATTTCAACCACCATTAATTCCTACTGTTTATGTGCCTCATCCAAAAACTCTCCTTATGTTTTGCTTTTCTGTGCTTTTCTCCATAGCGTAGATTGTTAGTGGTAAAATTGGGGAACATTCTGAGCATTTGCGGTTACCACCTTTGTCGGACTGTAATGTTTTCAAGTAAGTGGTCTCCTACCAAGACATTGTCTTGAAATATGTTCTTAGTGTAGCCATTCCAATCATTTTACTCAAAGTCAATAAGAAAAGTCCCAGCTACACGAGAGTGATCTAAGACCTCTCTGGTAAAGGCCGATAAAAAACCACGGTCGTCTCCAAGGAATTACCAATTTTAAAGGCTATAATACACGCTTTAAGTGCATTTATCGGGTCTTAAAAGAAAATCTCATGTGATACATCTTGAGTTCATAGATGTACATCTGGAAACATGTACATGACTAGAAATGGACGTCGGGTGAGAAATGAAGCACTTTAGTGCTATTTTGGGATTAGACCGAAAGATAGTTAAAACAAATAGGATTGTCTCTATCCCACATTAGTTGCAACAATTAGACTGACATATTTGTCCACGCACAACTTTGACCATTAATCTTTTAAATTTCTATTTGTAAAAGTTGTAAAAAGTTGATATTTTGAAAATATTTAACGAGACAAATCCAACAAAATGTTACATAATGACATTTGATTTTATATATTAGTCGAAAAATAGGGTCAAAGTAGGTTACATGAATAGTGAAAAAGTCAAACCGTTACAACTAATATGAGACAGATGGAATAGTGAATAGTATTTGAAGTCAATGTAGTGGGTCAAAACTACACAAGAGACATTTCAAGGTATCTGCCCATAAAAAGGTCCCTGATTCAGAGAAACCCGAAATTTGAAAAAACCATGAGACAATCGATTTGCACAGTTAACTATACACGTTTCCAAAACTATGAGCTTTGCCCACTTCCTATCTGATAGATAGGGGCTGGGAATATATCAACATATTTTTAGAAGAAAAAAAAACTTGTGAATTATAGAAAAGTAGTATATTTATAAATTAGGATAGTATATTTTATAAATAATGTAGTATATATATGAAGTTTAAGGTATTATATTTTTTGATATAAAGTAGTATATTTAAAATTTTAATAGAAATTAGAAAAAACATAGTATATGTTTTTAGAAAACGTAGTATATTTCTATCTGATAGACATGTACTATTTACATCTATCAGATTGGAATTAGGACTTTCTCCCAAAACCGCCTCAATAGGAAAAATCGCCTTCAAATCAAAATTTGAACTTAACGATAAATACTGAAATCCTCAAAGTTTTTTACACATCTACAATAGGTGGGTAGTCATTTAAACATGATATTGTCACGGGTTGTGCTAAATAACGTCGTGTATTTTCTTACTAACACCCTATATTTAATACGCTAACTATCAACTAACTAACAACTTATCTCACACCACTCTTCCACACTACTTCTCCTACCACCACACACTCTTGATCACCACCACACCACCCCAATCACCACCACCCCGCCACCGCCACCACGTCGCCGCCATCGCTCGTGACGAAGAAGACCACTAATACCGCTAAAATGAGCCACGATAAAACGTCCATAAAGGTAAGCCTTGTGCAATACAGGCTCACCTTAAGGTCAGCCTTGTGTGACATAAGTGGTGAGCCTTTGTAACACAAGGCTTGCCTTTTAATGGACAATTTTTTTGAGTAATTTTTAAATTCAGTAAAATATATATGTAATATTTAATTGAATTTAATATTGAGATAATTAATTTCTAATGTTTAATTAAATTAATTATTGTTCAGAAATATATAATTTTTAATTTAATTAGATATTAGAAATATACATATATAATTTTCTGAATTGAAAAATTACTATAAAAAATTGTTCATTGAAAGGTGAACCTTATGCAACACAAGGCCCACCTATAGCACAAGGTTTACCATAAGGTGGTGGGGTAGTGGCAGTGGTGGTAGTGGCTGCGGTGGTGGCAATTGTCAAGAGTGGGTGTGGTGGTAAGAGAATTAGAGTGAGAAGAATATGTATAAAGTTAGACGATTTATAGGAAATTCATATGTATTTAGAGCGTTACCTAGAGTATTTATGGCGTCATTTACTCATTCACTATTGTCATCAATATCTATATTAAAAAGTATAAGCAAGGGTTGATATCCGGCACGTATCACCATCCCGCTTTGAATAGCTTTTTATCCTACATCATTCTCATATAAAAAATTATCAATGTAAAGATTCAAACCCCCAACCTTAAGTATGGAACGAAGAGCTCTAACTACCATGACACCATACTATTATTGATGCTTTTATAAAAATAAATATAATATACTTATAAATGAAAATCAACGGTTAAGTTGTTTAATGAGAAAAATAATGATGCCTTATTAATTTTCTGTTTTTTATTGATATTTTTCACGCTAGATTATATTAATTATCGATAACTAAAAAGAGTTGGTTTACTATAAGACGGTCTTAGGTTAAGCCTTAACCTCAGACCAGCTCAATTAGCCTTAGAGAAGCCCATGACGCGCGCCACACGCTATGCAGCCCAGCCAAGTTGTTTTTTTAACTTTTCGACCCAAAACCTTTACTTTTTGGTTTTTAACTTTTCGCCCTAAAACCTTAACTTTTGCATAAAAATTCATAACTAATATCATATGTGGAATCGATATCCTAAACTCCATTAGCCTTATTAGTTATGGATTTTTATGCAAACGTTAAAGTTTAAGGTTGAAAAGTTAATAAAATGCAAAAGTTAAGGTTTTAAGTTGAAAAATTAAAAAATCAATTTTTCTAGACTCCTTAGCATGTGGCACGCTTAATTGGACTTGTAATTGACTTATTGAACTGGTCTTACATTAAGCTCCGTTAATAACCGAAGACCACACTAATCCTTCTTTGGACTAGACATAATAGCCCAAATTTATATATTTTGGCTTTTGGGTCACAAAAAGCAGCTTAATTAGGGACGTCAATGGCGATCCAAAATTCATAATTTCATTTCGCCATTTCACTCTCACCGGTAATCTCTACTCTTAATCCGTTTTCACTATTCATTCTTCCAATTCTTCAATTTCGCAGAAATCCTTGAATTAAATTGTGCAACTGAAATATCCATTTTAGACAAAATGGATCCAAATAAATCTCTTCCTATCGATATTATCATTGATATTCTTGTTAGATTATCTGCAAAACCCCTTCTTCGCTTCAAAATCGTTTGTAAATCATGGTATGATCTAATCAGTGACCCTAATTTTGCTAAACGCCATTTACGACGATCACTAACCACTCAATCAAACCGCTATTTTGTCTACCGTAAAGGTGTTTATCACATTGCTGAATTTGATTCATTTGATAATGCTGTTGAGCTAAATTACCCTTTTAAAAGACTTGATAATGGTGGTGTTTCTACAATTGGGTCATGTAATGGTTTGCTTTGTCTTTGGAACTATGATTATGATAATTTCATTGTGTTCTTGTTTAATCCGATTACTCGAACTCATAAAATGATCCCTTTTTTACCGAGGCCGCCTCATGTCGTTCGTCTTACACATAAGTTTATTCATGGGTTTGGTTATGATAGTGGCGCGGATGACTATAAGTTTGTTAGGATTCTTCAATGTTTTAGCCAGGAGGAGGGGGAGGAGGAGGTTGTATCCTATAGTGAACTTATGGTTTATAGTATGAAATCCGACTCTTGGACACGGGTGTTTGATCATGTCCCTATTCGTTTCAATTGTAGGCATGGAGATGGTGTGTTGGTTAATGAGAATTTACATTGGGTTAATGACACCAAGATTGATGAACCACCATTTCCTATAGTTAGCTTCAATCTTAGTACCTATAGTTTTGGTGAGGTGCCGGTTCCAGTGAATGAGATTGATGGGTACTCTTATACGTTTATGCAGGCGGGGGTTTTAGATGGGTGCTTGTGTATCTTGATAAATTATTGGGAGGATACTGAGATAATGGTAATGAAGGAATATGGGGTGGTTGAATCGTGGACTAAGCTACTTCGAGTTCGTAAAACTGAATGCCTTAATGTTATGGAGAGGACTATTGATTATACTAGGAGCAGGAAGGAATTGCTTGTAAGGCTTGGCCTTCGTAGGTTCGGTTCTATTGACTTGGAAAATATGGTGATTGAAGATTTGAGTTGCTTTCATAATCCTTTAAGACGGCATGATGTTAATGTTTGCGTGGAGAACCTTCTTATGTTGGATTCTTTTAGTGACCTTGTCGAGAACGAGCAACAAGGCGGAGAAAGCACAAGGAGGAGGAGGAGATCAGGGAGAAGACGAAGGAGGAGGTGATTACACAGTCATTTTAGATTTTTCATGTTATTATATGACTGTTATGATCTAATTTCTAATTGTTTTGTTCAATATACCCATGTTGTAGTCATACTATCTAGTTGTAAGCTACTGCTGTATAACATTAAAGCACAAAGTTGTCATTTATGCATTCTTGCATTCAACAGAATCTGACGACTGATGCGAGGCTTTAGGAACCGCTTCAAAATGTAAAGCTCAAAGATTGAAAAGGTATTAATAATAACCATCTTTTACATTGTTCTTTATGTTTTGAACTTTATTTAGCAAGCACAATATCTGTTATTTTTATCTTATTATTTTAAAGTTATAATTCCTTCCTGGCCTTCCATGCATATTGCTTATCTTATCGAGTGTTTTTCTTTGATTTTCTATCTGTTTAATTACTGGAAGTTGCATACGTTGTATCATGCTTTTAATTGGCCAGAATTCATAACGTAACTTCTTGCTAATCACCTGATATCGTGAAGAGTGATCGTTATTCTATTTTGTTTCTATTTTCCTGCATAATCTTCTATGTTTAATTTCCAAAGCTGCATAAGTGCTTGTATATGTTGTTACTGCCGTCGAAAGTCTTGATCTTTCTCGGTGTGCCGTAAATGGTTAGGGTTCAGCTAACTGATTTGATCTATGCTTCAACTTCCTTGTTGTTGACCATGTAGGAAATAGGAATTAGGATTGGTTAGTCTCTTAGAACTTCCTTGTTGTTGACCATGTAGGAAATAGGAATTACGACTGGTTAGTCCCTCAGAAGTGGTGGTGTGAAGAAGAGTGAGACGAGCGTCATTTGCTCTAGTACAATCTACATTGTTCAAACTTCTGAACTAGTTGTCTTTTTTTACTAGTATTGTCTGATCAGTTGATTATGAGGTATATATTAGTTTCAGAGATTGATCCTCTCCTTTTAGTGGTCCATAAATAATGTTGAAGATAAGTAAATTTTAGGTTGAAACTAGCGTAAAGTCCTAGGGTGAATTATTGGCCTATCTCTGGTTTGACATAAAGACAGTAATCAAAATGATTCAAATAACCAGGAGTTATTAAGTGTAAAACAAACTCAATTAGAAAACAATAACTGTAGCAAACCAATTAATGGTGATACTACTGAGGAAGATTAGTCATAAAGGCAAAAGAATAACTTTATGAAGCAAACAATCATCCAGTCGTTACTAGTAATCTCTTACATCTACACATTGATTTCTATGTTACGTTATCTCTATATAGCCAACAAGATCTCTGTATAAATAACTGATTGTGTCAGCTATAACACCTCCAATCTCATTGCTTATTGGAAATGTTTTTTTTACTTGGATTCTTTATGCGTTTGATAACTGAACCTGCATTTTTTAAATTTGTGTCTCTAGAAGGTCACTAAGAATATGATCGTCGCTTGTGCCTTCCTGCTAACTACCTTGCAAAGTACTCTTTCTGCTATACGGTTTCTGTTTTGCTGGATACGCATCCTTGTCTGTTTCCTAGTACACTCCCTGAACAAACTGGAGTTAAGCTGCTATTTTAGCTGATATCTTTGATCTTTAAAGGGGCACTTCAAATGACAGAATTCGTCCAATTGTAATTTATACTTTAACATGCTTTTTGTCAGACATGTAGCAACTGTTGTTCACTTAGAAGTTACGAATGGAAGAGTAGTGAGGAGACCTTGCTTTGCATCAGTTTACTTTGTTCAGAATTCTAAACTAGTGCTACATTTTTTTTAATCTAATATTATCCTGAAATTGGGCTTTCCAAAACAGAGCAGAAAGTGAATCTGTTTGCCTGCAAGGCTGCAACAATATATTCACTACATCAGATGTCTTATTCATATGATTAGTTAGTTATGACTTATGAGGTATATGTTTCCTTTTAGATGATTTCCTCCTTAAAGTAAAGTAGCATGAAAATTCATTTGAAAATCTAAGTGGTAGTGCCAGCTCCATCCTTCCATATCTGATTTTAGGAATGGCGCCAAAGCTGGAATGATATATGTGAGCACTTCTTCTTGCAACACCACTTGATTACCTGGAAGATCCTTCCTGTATCGCCAGCCTAATCCAAATGTCGTGGTGTACTAGCAATGTGTATTTACCTATAGTCGAAGAGGACATACTTCTTGTAGTCGTAATTGTTATCCAAACACACTCAGATTCTTTACACAAAACATGCATTGGAAAAAGACACATTTAATTAGGAAAATATCTTGAAGAGGTGATTTAGGATGGTTGTGATTTTGTGAATTCCCTGAAGCTTTTTAATGTTCCAGTAGTATTGTGGATGTTTCGCTGCCTTAGAGAAAGTAACAAATAGAATTTGGTGCTTAAAATTTTTCATAATTGTATCGAGTATCGACATCTTATGCTAGTCAACCCCAAATCATTTTAGGACCAAGGCTTTGTTGTGGTGTGGTTGTCATATGCAAAATCCTGTTTCTCCTTATTTTGAGTTAAGAGGGTATCACCGCGATGATTTGTTTTTGTAACAGGAAACAACCACTTTATAATCGCATGAATAAGGCTACACACTTCAAATTGTCAAACGTATTACACTTTTAT
Source organism: Patellifolia procumbens (assembly GCA_947645195.1). NCBI lineage: Eukaryota > Viridiplantae > Streptophyta > Magnoliopsida > Caryophyllales > Amaranthaceae > Patellifolia > Patellifolia procumbens. Next base: position 738,889 of record CANSGD010001266.1, on the reverse strand, counting down.
CCTGCAATGGGTTAATATTATTAGATCTTTGGTCTTGATTTGCTTAGCATCTTGTTCATCGCCTGGCACGATGCAGGGTTCTCTTTTGAAGTTACTTCTGTTTTTGGAGTTATATAGTACTTATTTCTTAACTTCCAACAGTATTGTTTTGCTGCTACCGTGATTTTTTAGGTGATTGAAGACATCTGTACTTCCACTTGTTCACTGTATATCACTGGAGCAACCTTGTTCACTCAAACGTTATGATTGGAAGAGCGGCGCGGGAGCATTTTTTGTGTCATCAAATTGACACAGTCATGCAGTAATCGTCGCAAATCATGATACCATCAGAGACTTCCGCTGTATGTTATGTTTTTTTTAATCTTGGAATTAGCTGATTTCATTGATATAATGTTTTAAGGTTCTAATGGATTGCTCAATAGGTGATAATTAATGATGACAATGGCAATAAATTAGTATCGTAGCCTCGTAGGGTTCAATTGCTCTAGTTCCATCCTAAACAACTGTTTTTGTAATAAATTTCCTTTACCAGAGTATCATCTATTTAGGTTCCATTTGGTAGTGATAATTGAATCTAGAAGTAATTTGTGAAGAAATTCCTGCATGATGATGTTTATTCATCTCAAATTCCTCTTATTACCTTACAAATTTTCATTACCAATTTCCATCCATACTGATTTAGAGATGGTATTGATCGGTAATAGAAACTTATAAAGAAACTAGTAGGAATACATGTTTGGGGGTTCAACTTGCAAGAAGTGGATAGGCGCAATATTTATTCCAATAGATATTAGGGTACAAACAATCAAATGATCGTACAAGAAAATGAAACAAATGCTAGCACATCCTTTTATTCATATGGTTTATATATATGAACCACATATATCTATCTATATATATACACCAAGTACTATTTGGTGTAGTTAGTAGAAGTTTTCCTTGTTACCTCGATGCCGTAGGTTCTATCCCTACCGGTGGCGGTCATTGATTCACTTATCCTTCCCTTTCACTTCCAAGGGCATAGCTGCTTATCTGCTATTGTCCTGCAGGGCCATAGGGCCATTCATCTGACCATAAAGAAAACATAAAACTAGTGAGGAAGTAATTGAAATGATAAGCCTGTTCCATCGAGTTTTTCTTCCATCAATTTCTTCATCTTCTCGACCATGGTAGGTGTGATGTGATTGGTCCAGTCGCCCACCTCCCCTTTCCTAAAGTAGCTCTTTTTATCATAGATCTTGTTGATGACTCCGCTTCTGTTACCTTCCAACTCTTTGAGATTGTTGATGCTGCATAGTTCTATTATTTGTTCTATGGCACCTTCACTTTCCTCGCTTTGTGAAAATGGCACACCCACAAATTCAGCTACCCTCTTTAGTTGAACTATCGGATCCTCCTTTAACTCTTCATACTTAAGGAACAATACCTTATTTGGCTGCTCTAAACTCTTCTTCCAATATCCAACTACATGCTCGAAAAAGGGACCATGCACAATTCTTTCCGCACAGAATTCCTCGAAGTAATCCTCAATGCTAGGGAGCTGAAAATCTTCTCCTAGGAGCTCCTTTAGTGGCTTCATAGAAAAGTACATCATCGACACAAGCGTGTCTAGTGGATTACGAGTAATATACAAAATACGACACTCTGAAACCTTGATAGATTCAGGAAGGGTTGTGTAAGGCAAGTGGGTGTGGAAAAATCTTGGAGAAGGGAGCTCACTAAGATGATGTGGGCGAGGATAGTCAAAGGCATTGCCATATATATCATTCTCTAGGCGCCATACAAGCTCATGAGGATGGTGTGTAAGCAAAGGGCTTTGTTTTATGGGGTGGTCGTAGCGATTTACCACACTATAGAGTAGAGATTTCAACCAAGTGGTGCCGGTTTTAGGGAAGCTCGCGATAATGAGATCATCATCCTTGGCGCGGAAGTGCCTTTGAAACATGAGAGTACTCTTGAACATATCAGTATCAACAAGATACCAAAAGCCCTGGTATTTCATTATTTCAAGCTTACCCATGAAAAATTCCTTTGGAAGACATTGCTTAAGCTCTTGAACTTCCTCGTCATGAACCAGATTTTCAACCTCGTTGTGTGATTCGTATGGATTCATTCTGTTTGATGTGCCAAATTTATGTCCTAGTGATGTTTTCTTTTATAGGTAGGACTATAGGATACATGTCCATCCAACTTGTGGATAGAAATACAAAGACAATTTGTTTATGGGCAATTAAATTGCCTCACGCAAGGTTATCCTAGATATGTTCGTGGTCTTGTGCTCAAAAAAAGATCTAAGGCTCTTAAGATAAAAGTTTTCATCTTCCTCCATTTACAATAAGTGCAATATAGGGGAGACTTAATATCTTAGGTGCCCATATAACCAGAAGTGCGATAGGAAGAGATAAAAAGGAAATCTATGTCACGTAGAGAGAGATAGAATCAACCCATTTGTTACACATACATTTCAACTAAAAGCCTAAGCTTATAGTTAAAGCCCTAGGATTCGGTTTATGCTCTATTACTCCCTTCCCATAAGAAGTACTAGGCATATATGCACGCTATGCGTGCGAAATCATGAAAATTCTGCATAAACATGTAAGTTTATTTAGGGTGTTTTGCTTTTCTTTTTCAAAATATAAAAATTTGAAAACGGTTAATTACGGAGAAAGTTGTTCCATTTAATTAGGAATTTATAAAAAAGATAAATATTGATTTTTGGTGTCCTCTACTCTTCATTTATAGAATAGAGATGAATGCGATACATGTCTTCTTATATCTTGAGCTAAATAGTTTATTTAGAAAAAAGAAAGATGGACAAGATTTGCATCCATGGATTTTGTTGTTACTGTTGTGGATCATCCTCTTTTGGTTGTCATCCAACTTGTGGATAAGCTTATCTCATGGATTTTTTTTATTTATTTTAAAACCACTATGCTTCTCATATATAAATATAACTATGGGTGGACCCTTCATGAGTTCACCACTTCACCCCAATGCTAACCACGAGTAGGTGGACTAGAGATGAGAACACTATTACTCCGTCGCCGTCAGTCACCTTTTATTTGATACATTGTGTAATCGTACAAAATAGGGTGTACATGTATAGGTAGAGGAAACCATCACTTATAGATGGAAATAAATGGAATGGTGAAATAGAGAAAAATAGTAGAGGAAAGGAAAGTGATAAAAAGAAAGGTTAAAGTAGGTAGAAATATTATGGTACCACAGGCGAAAAAGGAAATATAGCATATAAATTGGAACACATAGTTGTGATATATCTATGTAGCAAAGAAAAAGAGACGGAGTACTATCAATACTTATTTTCTTTTTTTTACTATTTCAATATATTTGGTTTAGTTGGTAGATTGGTAGGAGTTTGACTTTATCTATTCATCTCCATTTTAATGAGTCGGACTTATAAAATTCAAATGGATCTACTTATGAATTGTTTAGATTCGGTAGGTCGTTTTTCCTTATCTTATTTAAAGAAAAAGTACTCTCTTTGGTTTTAAATTTATTCATGGTTTTCTTTTATCAAAGTTCAAAGACTTGCACGATGTATTTTCTTCAAAATATAAAGAAAATATAGTCATGTGTGATTGTGTTAAGTTCGTTTCAATATGAAATTTTCACAATATCTACCTGTTATAATCTTTAGTTTATCTGGAATTAGAGATACTGTAGTTCGGAGATGAGTCTTGGAAACCTTAAAAGTCACATAGCAATATAGCGTACATGCTTTAAGAGCTATAGAGAATACATATTAACATAAAATGCTTTCTAATCTTTATTAAATATGTTGATCCAATTTGGATCCAAATCTAATTTTTTTAGACCTAACAATTCAGTAGGATGTAGCCCATATTTGATTTAATTCCCTTGGCTTAAGTAGAAGCATATATGATGATCTCTTATTGAAGACCTTACATGAACAATCCTACAGAAGATTACTAAACAAAGATGACAGAAATCACAGAATAACGAAGAAGTAGATATCTCGTTCACTAAACAAAACTAGTGGCCCCCTAGTTAGCACTCTTTTGACATGTTTTTAGTATAACCCGAAATTCAAAACCAAATCCGAATCCGACCTTTTTACAAGAATTGTCAGCTCTACCTTGTATGCACAAGACTACACAAGAAATCTAAAAATGATGACAAATAACAAAGAAGTAGATATCTCGTTAATTAAACAAAAACCAGTGGCCCCATTTTTTCTTCTACTGAATGGTGTTTTGCTTAACTGTTAACAGATGAATAGTGATTTGCCTGGCCGTTAACGGAGGAATTGTACGGTTAGTACGGATGAATAACGTACTTCCATGAAAGGTTACAAACAAAAGATAAGAACTATCAAGGAAGTAATTGAAATGATAAGCCGGTGCCCAAAAATTTTCTTCCATCAACTTAGTCATCTTCTCTACCATATTCAGTATGATATGGTCGGTCCAATCTCCGATCTCCCCTTTCCTAAAAAAGCTCTTTGTATGGTTGTTTTTGTTTACAACTCCACTCTCATTACTTTCCAATGCTTTAAGATGGTTGATGCTTTAAGATTTTGGAAGGGTAGTTTAAGGCAAGTGGGTTTGAAAAAGTCTCGGAGAAGGAAGCTCGCTACGATGTTGTGGGCGGGAGTACTCAAAGGCATCACCATAGATATCGTAGGCATCCCCATAGATATCGTACTTTAGGCGACATACAAGCCCATGTGGATAGATGGTAACCAGAGGGTTTATTTTTCCCCTTCCTATTGCAACATTTCCCATTGCTTTCATACAAATTAGAGGGAGTGATAAAATTCTAGAGGTAGTTTGATAGTGATAATGAATCCAAAAGTAATTTTTGAAGTAAGTCCTGCATGATGAGGTTTACCTTTCCTCACAAATTTCCTTTACCATCCATGCTAATTTGGAGGTAGAATTGGTCAGTTATAGAAATTTAATAGGAAAATACATGTTTGGAGAAAAAGTTGGAAAACCTTGGTCATTCAAATGGAACTCTATAAAATCAGCATTAATACCATTTCTTACAAGCAGAGGTAGTATTGAGTGGTAACGAAAATACGGTCGAAAATAGCTAGGTTGGATATTTAAGCCTCCCCTTCTAAAATTTCTCCGTACCATACACAACCAAACCCTAGTTTGACTTATAAAACTCGAATTGCCAGCCGTAGCTAGACTGGAATTACCAGTTTGAGGTTACTTAGTGCCATTCACCTGAACATATAAAATACGTAAAATTAGTGAGGAAATAATTGAAATGATAATCCTGTTCCACCAAGTTTTTCTTCCATTATTTCCTTCATCTTCTCAACCATGGCGGGTGTGATATGATTGGTCCAATCCCCTACCTCTCCTTTTCTAAAATAACTCTTTTTATCATAGATCTTGTTGATGACTCCACTTTTATTTCCTTCCAATCCTTTGAGATTGTTGATGCTGCACAATTCTATAGTATCTTTTATGACACCTACACTTTCCTCGCTTTGTGAAAATGGCATACCCACAAATTCAGCTACCCTCTTTAGCTGAACTATGGGATCCTCCTTTAAATCTTCATACTTAAGGAACAATACCTTATTTGACTGCTCTAAACTCTTCTTCCAATATTCAACTACATGCTCGAAGAAGGGACCAGGCGCAATTCTTCGCGCACAAAATTCTTCAAAGTGATCGTCAATACCAGGGAGTTGGAAATCTTCTCCTATGAGCTCCTTAAGAGGCTTCTCAGCAAAATACATCATCGACACTATTGTGTCCAGTGGATTCCGAGTAATGTACAAAATCCGACACCCAGAAAGTTTGATAGATTCTGGAAGGGCCGAGTAAGGCAAATGGGTTTGGAAAAGTCTAGGAGAAGGGAGCTCACTAAGATGATGTGGGCGAGGATAGTCAAAGGCATTGCCGTAGATATCATACTCTAGGCGGCATACTAGCTCATGTGGATGGTGTGTAAGCAAAGGGCTTTGTTCTATAGGGTGGTTGAAACGATTTACAACACTATAGAGCAAAGATTTCAACCATGTGGTGCCGGTTTTAGGGAAGCTCGAGATAATGATATCACTATCCCTGGCGCGGAAGTGCCTTTGAAACATGAGAATACTCTTGAACATATTAGTATCAACGAAATACCAAAAGCCCTGGTATTTCATTATTTCGAGCTTACCCAAGAAGAATTCCTTTGGAAGACTTTGCTTAAGCTGTTGAACTTCATCTTCAGGAACTAGTTTTTCAACCTCATCCTGTGTTTCTTTTGGATTCATCTTTGTTGCATATGACAATGTTATGTCCAAGTGGTGTTTTCTTTTATGGGTAGGACTAAGATGCAGGTCTATTCAACTTGTGAATACAAAAACAAAGGCAATTTGATTATGTCGATTATATTGCCACACGCAAGGTCACCTTAATTATTCTCTGGGTCCTGTTGCTAATAAAAAAATAGAGGCAATTATTTAAAAAAAGCTTACTTTGTTCTACAATAATTGTAACATGGGAAGACACAAGATTCAAGAGTGCCTTGAGACCATGCACCGTACACCCGGGTGCACCGTGCGCACGGTGCACCTGGTGGCATTATGGTAATTTTCGCGAACTTTAGGAAAACAACTCTAATACTATTTCCTTCCATTTTACATCATTAAATGGAAGATACCTCAGTGGTTGGACCTCTATAATCTCTCCGCGTTAGAGGGTCGTGGGTTCGAATCCCCCCTCTACCACTCTTTGTTGTTTTTTTTCCTCCTTCAACTCATCTTTTATTAATCCCCTCTTTATTCCTATTTTTTAAAAAGAAATATATTATTGCTCATTTAAAAGTTATAAAGCTCATTTGAAAGTTACGATGCTCATTTAGTTATTTTTCAAGTTCAAGTATAATCTATTTGCTCATTCGAAAACAATATTGCTCATTTACTTATATTTTAACCGATTACTCTATTTGGTCTTTATTTTAACACATTAGAAAATATATTTTCTCATTTTAAGATATATATCTCATTTGAAATATATAATGCTCATTTTAGTAATTTATTCGTCAATGTGAAACAGTATATACATGTTTACTAATCAATAAAGAATTATATAATTGCTCATTTAAAAGATAAATTACTCATTTATTTATTTTCCACGTACCAGTGTTAAGCTACTACAAATTAGAAAATAATATTGTTTATTTTCTTCTTTTTTATTTTAAGACATTAGAAATAGACATTTAATTTGCTCATTTAAGATACATTGCTCATTCGAACTAAGTATTGTTCATTCTAGTGATATATTGGAAGCTTAAAAATTAAAGTGAATTTAAAATAATTATATATTCTACACCGTAAAATAAGACAATGTTTGCTCATTATAAGGATGTTTTACTCATTTAAATTATTTTTTGCTCCATAAATATTCAGTGGTAATGTTAATAATTTCATTAACTGAGCAATATTCTAAGAGTTTTTTGCTCATTTGAGGACCTTTTTGCACTAAGTAACATATTTACTCATTTTAAAGCTATATTTCTTATTTCATTAATTTTTCAATGAGTAAAATAAACAGCTCATTTTGTCAATGAGCATATTTATTTTAGCTCACTCAATATTAGAATCTTAACTGATCCTTCTTGTGCAAAAAGATTGCTCATTTCATCAAATGAGTAAAATAAAACATCTCATTTGGTAAATGAGCAGATTTATCTACCTAGATGAGATTACTGATCTTCTTGTGAAAAAACGATTGCTCATTTGATCAAATGAGCAGTTTTATTTACTCATTTGATCAAATGAGCAATTTTATTTTACTCATTTGATCAAATGAGTAAATAAAACTGCTCATTTTGTGAATGAGAAGGTTTATTTACTATGTATAATGTATTGCTCATTCTAGTCATATATTGGAAGCATAAAAATTAAATTGAATTTAAAATAACTATATATTTTACCCGTAAAATTAAATATTTAATAATTTAGAAACAAAAATTATAGTACAATAATATGCAAAATAAATTAAAAGAATAAATAAACAAAAATAAGAAGTAAGACTATGGAAGAAAAAAAATAATATTAATTTAAGAATAATTGTAGAAGGAAAAATGAGATTCAAAAGACAAATATTGGGAGAAAAAGACAAAATTGAAAAAACCAAATAAGTTGCTTGGTAAGAGAGTCGAACCCGCGACCATCCAACAACTCAAGCATTGATGATAGGCACGCTGACCAACTGGGCTAAGCAGTTTTCATGTTACATGTTGCACGATTTTAGTATATAATTATTCCCAGATTGTATTCGGGTGCACCATGCCCACGGTGCACACGGGTGTATGATAATAGTTGTAGAGTGCCTTAGAGTGAGATAAAAAAAAACACCCTGTCATTTGTGAGGGACAACTCAACCAAAAGACTAGCTTGTAGTTGAAGCATCCGGATTGATTTTATACTCTATCACGCCTCATCACACAAACACAAACATTCTTATATTTAAGGTAAATATTTCATTTAGAAAAGAGGAGTGAATGATCTTTGAACACATAGTTTAATGACATGAACTTCTAGTCACATTCACTGTTAATATTTTATATATACAGGACCAATCCAACTAAAAGTCCAAACTTATACAAATAGTGCTGTGGAATTTGTTATGGGTCGTTTTTCTTGGTTGTCATCATCCATATAAATCTTATTACATTGATTTTCTATATTTTAGAGCAAATGTTATTGAAAGAGACAGTCTAATTTGATATTAAAAATTAGATTAACCTAATTCTATTACTTTATTCAAAAAGTCCATCACATAATTCGAAAAAGGTGGTTTATTTTGTTCTTTTTATTGGACTTGGGCCGTTGCCTAATTTTAAATTAAAATTAGGCGGTCTCTTATAAAACCAACTCATTTTAGAATCACGATGCTTCCCATCTACAATTATCGGCCGACCCTTCATGTATTGACTTGGCCCTAATGCAATTTGTGAACTAGAGATGAGAACAATACCAATACCCGTTCTGTATCACTGTGATTTTCAGTTTTTTGGTTTCATGTTTTTGAAAATCATATGATATATGTCCCATAATATATCAAAAATTAGTCAAACTTATGACAATTAAAAATTGAAAACCATTTATTGTGGTTTTCCTGTTTTTTGTTCTTAGTTTTTTTTAAAAAAACTGAAAACTGGAAGAAAAAAACGATAACAAACGGCCCATAATACCTATGAGAGATTTCGATTCATTTGGCCGTCCTCCATTGTATCATATGTCAAAAAGGTTACTTTATTTGGTGCTAAATGTATGCACGATTTTCTTTTAGACCAAATTTTAAAACTTTGACCGTGTAGTAAGAAATAACATAGTCATTCAGAATTATGTTAAAGTGCGTCTCAATGTGTATTTTCACAATATCTAATTTAATAATTTTTAATCTATCTGAAATTAGAGCTATTGGGGTATGGATAAAAGTCTTGAAAAGTTTAAAAAGTCACATGAAGCATACATGCATTAAGGAATAGAAGGAGTACGTTCTAAGGGTATAATTGTACTTTAAATTATTTGGATGTAGTATTGATCGGAAACAGAAATTTATAAACAAAATACATGTTTGGGGAAAAAGTTGGATTACCATAGAACTTTATTATATAATCAGCATTAGTGCATTACTACCATTTTGATTAGCAAATGTAGCAAATGTAATGTCAAGTGATAATGAAAATACGGATATTGAAGCCCCCTTCTAAAACACACATCCAATCGAACATAAAGAAACTGGATCTTCCAATTACTGAAGAAACTTGAGAGGATCTCCTTCGTCATCACTTGCAAGAAAAGTGAGTAGGGCAGTAGGCAGTATATTTGTTCAATTAGATAATAACTTTGTTCAAACAATTGAAAGATCATACAAGGAAATGAAACGAAAACTAGCATATCCTCTTATTCACTAAGTAGTACTTGATGTAGTTGGTAGGGGTTTTACATTTTGGTTAGAAGCCATAAGTTCGACCCTACCACTGGCGCTCCTTGAGAGTGGGAATTTCCTTTATCATCTCCTCCCGCTTCCAAGAGCTAGCTGCAAAGCTAGACTCTTTTTCCATGCGATATTGCTATGGTACAATAGGGCCTATCATCTAACGATAAGAATAAGTAAAACTATTGAGGAAGTAATTGAAATGATAAGCCTGTTCCATTAAGTTTTTCTTCCATCATATCCTTCATCTTCTCAACCATGGCAGGTGTGATATGATTGGTCTAATCGCCCACCTCGCCTTTCCTAAAATAGCTCTTTTTATCAAAGATCTTGTTGATGACTCCACTTTTGTTACCTTCCAACTCTTTGAGATTGTTGATGCTGCACAATTCTATTATTTCTTCTATGATACCTTCACTTTCCTCGCTTTGTGAAAATGGCATACCCACAAATTCAGCTACCTTCTTTAGCTGAACTATTGGATCCTCCTTTAAATCTTCATACTTAAGGAACAATACCTTATTTGACTGCTCTAGACTCTTCTTCCAATATTCAACTACATGCTCGAAGAAGGGACCAGGCGCAATTTTATCCGCACAAAATTCTTCAAAGTAATCCTCAATACTAGGGAGTTGGAAATCTTCTCCTATGAGCTCCTTAAGAGGCTTCACAGAAAAATACATAATCGATACTATTGTGTCCAGTGGATTCCGAGTAATGTACAAAATCCGACACCCAGAATCTTTGATAGATTCTGGAAGGGCTGAGTAAGGCAAGTGGGTTTGAAAAAGTCTTGGAGAAGGGAGCTCACTAAGATGATGTGGGCGAGGATAGTCAAAGGCATTGCCGTAGATATCATGCTCTAGGCGGCATACAAGCTCATGTGGATGGTATGTAAGCAAAGGGCTTTGTTTTATAGTGTGGTTGAAACGATTTACAACACTATAGAGTAGAGATTTCAACCAAGTTGTGCCGGTTTTAGGGAAGCTCGCGATAATGAGATCACTATCCTTAGCTTGGAAGTGCCTCTGAAACATGAGAGTATTCTTGAACATATCAGTTTCAACAAGATACCAAAAGCCCTGGTATTTCATTATTTCAAGCTTACCCATGAAGCTATGCTTCGGAAGACTTTGTATGAGCTGTTGAATTTCATCCTCATGAACCAGATTTTCGACCTCATCATGTGTTTCATTTAGATTCATCGTTTGGGTAATGCCAATATTATGTCCTAGTGGTGTTTATGGGTAGGACTAGGATATATGTCCATCCAACCTATGGATAGAAATACAAAGGCAGTTTGATTATGGGCAATGAAACGGCCAGACACAAGGCCGTCCTTAATCTGTTCGGAATCTCGAGCTAAAAATGTTAAGATGACGTGGTTTGAACTAGTATTTAGACCCGAGCAATGCTCTGGAATTTTTTTCATATTAAAATTTAGTAATAGTTAAAGATATCTAATGCAAAAAGGATTATTAAAAAGAGGAAATAAGTCAACTTATTTATAAAATTATACATAGTCATATATGCACGCGATTTGTGCAAAATCATGTAAAATTTTGCGAGTGAATATGTAAAAGTAAGTTTGTTTAGGATGTTTTGTATTTCTTTTTTCAAAATTTAAAAATTTTAAAACAGTCATTTATGGTCTTATGGAGAGAGTTATACCATATAATTAGGAATTAAAAAAAGATAAATGGATTTTTGGTGCCCCTAGTCTTCACCTATAGAATAGAAATATAGATTTGAAGGGTTAAGATGAAACTTTTAGTTGCTATTCATATATTACCATTAGTTTCAACACCAAAAAACAACAAAAATATGATAGAGTAATTATTGAAATTCTTTATTTCATATTAAAGGCTTTGGGTTTGAATCTTTTGACAATTCTTGTAATTGAAACAGGGAAGATAATACATGTCCTTTTAAATAGCCATGACCACAATAATATTTGCTAGTAAGATAAAGATATATTTTTATGCATGTTTTATGCATGTGAAGTAGCCATGACCAATCTCTACTGATAAGATAAAGATATACCACTATTTCTATGCATGTGAAGTTGATAATAAGTAAGTGGTGCAAGTTCGTTGTGATTGTTATGGTCGTCCTCTTTTGGGCGTCATCATCCAATTCAATTTTACCTCATGTATTGCTTTGTTTTGTTTTATTTTTTTTTTCCGGTATATTTTTGATGTGGGACATCTATAGTCTATACTAAGCAGTAGTATATATTAAAGGAGAAGTCATTAAAATTGATTTATCTTATACAACTCTTTTGAAAGGAGTTATTTTTACTCCCAAGTCTTTTCTATATATATATATATCAACTATAGTAAATAATGGAATTGAAAATATCAGTGGAGACCCTTGATTAAAAAATACTTGCATATAAAATTCGTACTTTTATTAGAGATATATTACGATACTAAAGATACTCAAAGTCCGCTCCACTTTAATCAGACTTGAACTTTTTCTCTCCTATTCGGATTCAGACTGTATATTTTTTGAATTTAGACCCGGAAATTTTCTTTCGGACTATTTCAGACTCGGATCGTATTCAAATTAAATTACTATGATAGAAGACGAAAACATAGTTTATTATAAAATTATAATATCTTTGTTAGTTTCTAATAGTCTAGATTTATTTATCCTATTCGGATGTACTTTAAATCTATTAGTTAATGAGGTAACATGTAATAATTGGATTCTAATCGTATATGTATCGGATCTACCTAAGATTCGAGTCCTAGTCCTATCAGATTTCTTTCGGATTTTTATGTTTTTGGATTTGAGTCTGACTGAATTGCCATCCCTATAAGAAATAGAGAAAATGGTCAATTTTGTTGCACAAAAAAACCCTTTAAATTTTAGAATTTGAGTATTTCAAGCAACTGAAAATTTTAATTATAATTTGTTAAGGAATGCTTACCAGATTGTTTGATTAATCTTCTCCCCAATTACATACATATTCTGTGAATCAGTTAGCTTGGTCACCTAATCATATTTTAAAAATTCTAAGTTTGACGCAATGGTGAGTGGCGAGCCTTACTAATATTACTAATTAAGTTGACCTTCTCATCTACTTAATAATTAGATAGTCCTTTACTCTCTTAGACATGTTAACTAATATATTCCTCAAGCTATATGTTTTTTAAAAAATTAAATGTTTAGCATCCAGACATTTGAAAGCCTTCAATATATGTCGAGCCAAGACATACATTTAGTTGAGTTTTCACAACGATTTATTTGATGATGCTTGATCACGTATTATTATTAGTGAGCTTATGTTTATGATGTCGTTTGTGAATTACATCTTATATTTTAAACTTATACACTAAGAGGCCTTACACATAAAAACCTTACCTTCACCATGTCAAGGTATAGGTTAACTCGACCTATAGCTAGGTGCCTAGGTCATATACCTCTAGCATCATCTGTGTAAAATTAACCTAATCCGAATTCAAGCAATATAACTTATGCCCTATTCTCGTCAATTGAATTTTGGTGAATTGAATTTATTTTTAGTGAACTGAACTTATTGATACCTATATTTCGAGGACGTCACAGCCGACTGATATGTAGCATGAAATTGCCAAAGGAAAAGGACCTTGACTTAAAAATAGTCTGTACTAAACTCACTTTATATGACTTGAAATGTATGTCACCTAATTTAGGTGATTAAAGATTTGCAAGGTGATACCAAAGACCTAGATCAAATCTCATTTAAGCACTATATTATGATTCGCCATACAACCAAAAAAAAAGTATATCATACTTGGATTAGCATAATCTCTAATTAAGAAAATAATAAAACTCCTTCAAAACCCTTTTATAAAAAACTAATAAACACATCAAAGGTTGTTATCTGAGTATGGGTACGAAGTAAATTATAAATTGAATTACAATTTTCCCCGTACATAACTCTTGGCGAAGTGATGCTAAGGACAGTATTGTTCTCCCCCGAGCCGTGCTTCTTTTAAAGTAGGCCTCCTCGTCCTAAAAGGAATATTCCTAGCATCACACTGTTGGTTGGTAAAGAATGGAACCTCACAAAGTTATAGAACATTTGCCGGTTGTTTGAAGGTGCATGAATGTAAACACACTAAGAAGCATCAAAACAAGGCTTCCAAGAAGCAAGCAACTCTTGAATATCCTGAACATAATTATACAAAAACACAGCCAAAAAGACATCCTGATTATATATTTCAACTTGTTAGGGAACAAGAATGGTGCAAGCAACATCGATTTGCTTTTCAAAATGGAAAATTAGTGATTCAAGCATATGTAGGTGACGAAGCAATAAGGAGCAGCCAGGAAAGCAACAAATGCAGCTGCTGCTTACGCAATTTAATAAACTCCTCTCACTATTCCTGACTAAATTTAATACAAGAAAGAATTAAAAGTTGAACTAAACAACACTAATTACAATTTTTCTTAATTTATACTACCTCCGTTCCATATGTATTGCAACCTTTGACATTTTGCACTATTCATGCACTCTCTTTTGACCTTCTTTTGTGATATATACATAAGGATAAATATAGTCATGTGAGATCTTGTTAGATTCGTCTCGATATATACTTAATTAATATCAACTTTTTATAATTTTTACTTAAAAAATTTTAGAGATATTAGCGTTTAAAGTAGTTTGTTGGGAAGCGTAAAACTCCTCATCTTGCAATACATATGGAACAGAGGAAGTATTAGGAAGCATGAATATGAAAGTGTAAAACTGATTTGGTAAATAAGTTGATCCCTTAGCATTTTATGTCCTATTTACCTCACAAGCTAGCCAGCAAGGGGACTCACATTTAACAAAGGCTAGTTTGCCTCTCTTGCATCATCTAAAGCTTCTAGTCATGTATGTTTTGTTTCAAATATAAGTAGTCGAACTTTGCAGGGTATGATAATGGTTTTTGTTTTTTTTTTCTACACAAATGGTAAGTCGAACAACTGTAATATGATTAAGCATACTCCGACTACAAATCATCTAGCACAGTGCTGAAACAAACACATATTGTTCGGGAATGCATCATGTTCATGTACATTACAGCACTAACCAGTCAATATGACAATACCTTCTTCAAAGCAATCTCACTGTAGCGCCATAGTGATGCTCCGGGAGAATGAATAGACCTGCCACTTGCATCTTTAGATGACTGTTTTTTACGGGCTTTGGCCCTCACAACATATCTAAATTCAAAGACCAAATAGATGAACTTCAGAAGAGCGATAAGTCACAAAATATAGCATCCTATAAGTAGCTTTAAGAAGAAGAAAAATGTGTACGTGTGGCATGCAGCTTGGTTAAAATCAGCTTTATAAACTTCAGGCTAAACCACAGAGACTACAGTGATGCAAATGAGGTTTGGCATGGCCAGCGACATTCAACACATTATATTACAAGCATCGATTAGACCAGAGGGGGACTAGGAAAAGGAGGCAAACTAGTGTGTGTAAGACAACTATGGAATAGCTGCATCCATACGAGATACAACAAAATATGACGCCATATTTTATCCTTCCGGATCAGGTAGTGCTACAACACGGAACCGGAAAAAATTCACACATTCACCCAAAAACCCCCCACGAAAGAGAAACTCCATTAGAAAACAGAAACCAAGACGCATAAGAAGAAGAAGAGCAAATCACACTGTATGTGTCAGTTTTCATGAATGGAGTTGAACTTCATTGATGGACTAGAAGCAGCAAAGAGAAAGAGAGAAATAGACAAGCTGTAATATGTGAGAGAGAAGTAGAGAATAGAGAAGCAGTAAAGAAACTACATTGTATTAGAGTTGAATTGTTTAATCAAGCTAAGGCTATTTATACTACTAAGCTAATTACATTGGTAACAAACTCAACCTTGAATTAAGGGGTTGATTAACAACTAAGTAACAACCTGTCTAAACTCCAACAAACCTATATGTAAACTTCAACAGTATGAGTGAACATCGAGGCTTAAGTTCGTAAAGTAGCTATTGGCCAAATTCCAACAACACTAAACTAAATGAAATATAATCCAACCATTTGATATGCAGGCCAATTGGTTAGACCCTCCAAGCCATCCCACAAAATGCCATTATAGTTCACAACCAAAAAACAAAACAACATTTTCAAAATAGCCTTTTTTTCCGAGATAAAATGGAAATTGCTTTATTCTATGCACTCTCAAAGGGAAGAAAAGTTGGCATCTCTGATAATCATGTCATATGTGATATACTCAACAAAGTCAACAGATACAAACAAGGCACATAAAATTTCTACTAAGTATGACCAACAATGCATTAATCCAGAAAAAGAAAAACTCATAACTTACTGATCACAAAATTTAGTAGCCAATCAATAAGTTATCAAAGGGAATGCATCAAGTTGGAAAAGAAAGACAATTAGTAGCAGCAAAGGGTTTTTTTGGTTGGTGGTACCTGTGAAAAGTTTTAATAAGTTGAGATATGTTCTAATAAGTTGTGCCAAATTCAAATAAGTTAAGTTCAAATAAAAAAATTTGAATAGAACGCAGCCATAGTCATATTGCCATCATCCTAAGCTACTCTCATGTATTGTTCAATGTTCTCACATACATCAACAGAATATCATACTCCAACAAAAGCTAATCTTTTTCTGAAAGACATAACAAGAAACTTCTCAATTCACTAAAATGAACATATATTGCCATCAAATTCCTCCTAGAAATCACCTTTCATTACACCAAGCGTTTTAAAGTAATATTCGAGCAACATGCATGGTACACACATAAAATTTGCAATTCACTAAAATGAACATAAGTATTGAATCAGAAGAATATATTGAATGGGAATTTGTTAAAACATATTAAATTTAAGTCAAGAAGATAATGCTAAACACTTATTTTGTTAAGTAGGATGAAATAGAATATTTATTACAGTTTTGGCATAAGCCATATAGGAACCGAATATTTAGAAAGGTAGTCATCTCCAAGGTAAAAAGGGTGAATGATTCCATCGGAAATGGTATAAACTCCCATATCTCGACCTCCGAGTTTAAAATCAACCTTTAGATCACGCATATTGAGTGTCGGCCCCCAACCATATATGCTCAAACCATCATCATTGAAATATATAGAATTAGCTTTGCATGCAGGGAAGTTTGAAGCCTTGACGGAAGTAGCAGGGCTATTGCCTAAAAAGAGTGCGATATCGCCTAAATCTCGGGACTCCTTCCATTCCTTGGTTTGCAAGTCAAGCTTGTAAACTTCAAAGTCATAAGTAACCGTAACCTCGAGAACTCCATCTTCATCTTCATCTTCATCTTCATCTTCATCTTCATCGTCCTCATCTTGTTCATCAGCATTATTAGGAGCATCAAGATCATCAACAGAATCGTTATACAACCTTCGTACAAAGAGAATATCTCCCGAAAATGACTCAAAAAGCAGGTAGAGCTTTCTTTTGTATTTCATAATTTCATCCTCCTCTTGTATGAAGCTTGGAGGTGAAACATAATAATCTAGTAAACTCAAAGGAACACGAGTAATAGTAGTTGTAAAAAGCTGGTGCAAGTCGCAATAACTAAGTTTTGCGCATTGTTGCAAGAACAAGATGCGACCCAAATTTGGACAATATGCAACATCACACACTTGATCCACGTCCATAACGGGCACCCAATTGGAATCCCCGGCTTGGCTACAGCAACGAAGTCAAAGAGGCCGTAAATTAATATCACCAACAACTTAGAAGACAATGAGTCGTGTTGATCTTGGTCTAGGTGTACCACGAATGCTTTGTTGACATGACCAATGCGAAATCGTTCATCACTATTAAGTGCTCGAAGAACTATTGGTACTATATTTTGCTCATCGCCTATTTCTTCAGCAGCTGCTGTCTCTGTCTGTTCTTCGTTAAGTTGTTCTTCGTCATCAGATTCAGATTCAGAATCTTCAGGTTGGTGGGCTAAGGTGAGATATGACGGTAGTGGCAATAAAGCTCGAGTTTGGGGATTAAGTAATTGAATCTCGCGATCAAGGCCAATGGTTAATATCCATTCGCTACCAGTGCCATAGCACCTCTTCTTTGATGCTTGAGGAAGGCTCATATTGTATAACTTGTTGTTGCTCAGGTCGAACATGTTTCTCCTATCATGATCGTCGTCTGCTTCATCTTTGCCTTGGTCATTGGGAAGCAACAACCATGGCATCTGTGGCTTAGAAAAGACAGTCGATTTGACGACAGAAGCAGCATCGTAACATGAACGACACACACAAGAAAACATCACTAAATCCTTTAAATCTCTTGACAAACACTTCTCTGCAATAATCATCAACATCTCTTCTGGTAAAACTTCTGAGAAATTGGAACCCATTATTCATATGATAATAATTGATACCCTAAGTTTGTTTGTTTTCTTTTTGAAACAAGTACGTCTAATATCGAGATCTAAGCTCTATATATATAATAAAAACAGAAAACCCATTCTTAGGTTAACCTGTATTAGGAAATAAATAATATAATCCCAAATGAAGATAATTATGATATAATATTTAGATCTTCACGTTTGATATATCTTTGACTTAGTTGGTTCTTGGAATATGATTTCTACTTATATTAGGAAACATGTTGTTGAATTTGCGTTTTGTCCAAGTCATACTCGGATCCGATTAGAGAATTACTTTTTCCTTATAGATGAGTCTTATCAAATAAAAACATATAAATAATAATAATATGATTAATTTGAAAGTTGTACATTCATAAATAGTGAGATTTTTGTTGGCTCCTTGATTATTTACGCACAAAAAAAACAAATAAAATCATAAAAATTATGTTTATGGTTGTGTCTAAGGTATTACGTTTTTGTATTCTATTAGAAAATAAAAAGAAACTTGACCAACTGTCATATAAGTTTGAACACTTTTAAATGGGATCCCTTTATAATATAGTTATAGAACCTACAAAATTTTAAAATATTAGTTAAACATAAATTATATAAAAATAAATAAACTATAGAAAGAGTATGAGAATAAGATCACATAAATTATAGTAATAAAATTATAACATTATAACAAGAGTATATTTTTATTATTCTGTTTTAGCCTTCCCAATGACAATATTTAAAATGATACATAAAAATATATAAAGTTTAGGATAAGAGAAAATTAGTTTGAATTTCACGAGCTTTAGTTTAATTGTTTTTGGTATATGAGATAAACGGTGCATTACATATCTAACCATGGAAGAGTAGAGGACCTCCTTGGTTTCCCTCCGGTAACGGGTCGAGTGTCGACTAGGTTGTTCTATTAACGGGGGTGTTAAAACTATTATAAAATATTCTGACAAGATTTTGATATATAAACTCCTAATAATGTAATGTTTATAAAATAAAATTAATACAATATATGATGTAACTCGTGCATTGTATGGGCTTTATCCCTAGTTGTTATATGTAAGTGTGAAAGATAAGAGAAAAATAACTGAGTCGGTCATGAGATTATAGAGGTGAACTAGATATGTTGAACTCGGTTTGTTAAGATCTCAAGCCAATTCAAGTCCTATTTCTATTCAAGTCATTGTGTCAGATTTCAATAATTCAAGTTCAAGCCATCGCGAGTCGAATTCGCATTCGAATTACGACAGGTGACACATTTTATTAGCATTCCTAACCCAAAAGATTGTTTTTAAGTAGAAGTTCTATTAGGCTTCTTAATTGTTTCTCTCTCCAGACCGTGTAAAGGGAAAAGGCTTCGTGATGCTATAGTTAGGTATGTCATGAATTTTTAAACTCTTATTTATTAAGAAAATTGTCAAGAGAAGTCAAGTTTTGCAGTGATCGTTTCTAACAAGTCAACTTTAAAATATTATAGGAATAAGTAGACCTTATATGCCCTTTCGCTTTTAACAACTTTTTTACAGGTTACCTAACACTAACTTGTTATCTTAGTTCACTTGTCCACGTTGCTTGTTTTAATTAAATTAAAATAATTAATTATTTGTTTAACCAAATTTTTTAATTAAACTATTTATTTTATTCTTCCATATTGTTTCATTGCGTTTTTTAAGGTTGAAGACGATGTTTTTTCGAAAACTGGACATCACCGTAGACCTTATCTGGACATAAATTTGGAGAATATCTACGACACAATTAGTAATAAACTGAGTTTTCGGATATGCACCTTGAGATGAATTTTTAGACCGTTTTAGGCTAAGACGACTTTCTTTGAAAGATGGACACCACCGTGCGCTCTATATGGGCACGAATCTCGAGAATCCTTACAAAACAAGTACCAACATGCCAGGTTTTTGGACATATGCACCACTAGGGGTGTAAACGAGCCGAGCCGGCTCGCTCAAAGCTCGGCTCGAGCCGAGCCCGAGCTATACTTTAGTCATTCGAGCTCGAGCCCGAGCCTAACAAAGCTCAGCTCGTTTGAGCTCGGCTCGAGCTCATTTAAAAAAAACATATTTAAAACGTGTGTGGGCGTAAGCAATATAAAAACAAAAAAATTAGCCCAAAGCCTAAAATAATTGTAAAGCAGAGGGTTCAATGTTCATTATTCGTATTACGTCGCTTGACCTTCTGCCTTCTCCATCAAAGTTATCAGGAGCTCGGCATGGCTGCTTTCTCCATCAAAGTCGAAACCATTGGACGGGTAAAAAAAACAAGCGGAGCCCGAGCCGAGCTCGAACTTTTAGAAAAGAGCCGAGCTCGAGCCTCATGTAGGCGAGCTCGTCGAGCTCGATCAAAGTGAGTTCGAGCCGAGCCGAGCTGATTGGTCGAGCTCGAGCTCGGCTCGGCTCGTTTACACCCCTATGCACCACGAGACGACTTTTTCAGGCTGAATACGACGTTTTTTTCGGAAAACGTACACCACCGTGCACCCCTTATGGACACGAATTTCAAGAATCTCTACGAGTCGAATACCTACAAGCCAGGTTTTCGGACATATGCAACTGGAGACGACTTTTCGCCTTTTCATGCTAAGTACGACTTTTTTTGAAAACGGACACCATTGTGCACCCTTTATGGGCAGTAATTTCGAGAATCCGTCCGACATGAGTACCAACAAGCCGAATTTCCGGGCACACACCTTGAGACGAATTTTTGGGTCTTTTGAGACTAAAGACGACGTTTTCTGAGAAACGGGTCCCACAATGTATGAAACCGTGCCCATAAAGGGTGCACGACAGCACGATTGGAGGAGTGAGAGGGAGATTTGTTTTTTTTTTATAAATATAAACGATAAATTTTAAAATATTCAATAAAAGGAATGGCATGTGTCATTTTAACCTGTTTAAAAGGTTAATAAGAGGTGATATCCGGTTTTGACTTGTCAAAAGCGGAGGGACATACAAGGTTTACTTATTCCTGGAATATCTAATGGTTAACCTGTTAGAAGCAGTCAACGCAAAGGTTAATTTATTCTTGACAATGTTTGCTATTTATTAATATATATAAAAGAACTTTCATGTGCCACTGCTAAATGATATTTATACGCAAAGGGGTGAGCCATGTGACACACATATGAATTAACAAATGTCACGTTTGACCTTATAGATTTTTTTGCCGATTTATTATTGGCTTACAATTAAGTTGGGCCTTATAATATTTGCCTAAATTATTTTGCATCAAGTTAGGAAAATCTTTGTGAGAAGATAAACATGTGATTTTTCAATTTTCTTAAATTCAATAAAAGTTACAAATTATGAATTACAAATCTTGGTGATATCGAATATATTTTTCAAAACTTAGGCAAATTGCAAAATATTACAATAATTTCATACGGCCAATATTTGTTTCATAAGAAACTTGTAAGATTTGGCATTGAATAAACAAAAAATGTTTTCCGTATTTTTCCTGCAAAAAATGCAATATCCTAAAATAAAACTTGAATAAAGAATACTATCATCCGACATTACATACCTTAAACCCATATCATAAATTTGAGACCTTGCTCATCTTATTACTTAAATGACTTCTTGAGTCCTTTCTTACTTTCTTAAGGATCCCTGATCCATAGCATAAATCAATATTCAATTGAGTCCTTGCTCAATGATTCAACTTTTTGTGAGACCTTGATCAATAACTAAATACTTGTGAGACACTTCTCAACAAAAATATAACTTCTAGTGAGACCTTTGTAACAACCCGGATCTACGTCCAACTTAATTAAGACCTAAATGCAGCGGAAAAACTAATCCGGGCTATTACCATCACACTCACCACGAGTGTGGAGCTCAAAAACCTGGACTTTTCAAATTTGTGGGGCATTGAAAAATTACAAATTTCGAGAACTCTTATTATATTGAAAAAGGTTTACTGCACAAGTATTGATTACAAACTCCGTACAAGGTTATGACATATTTGTATGCATTGGGTATCAATCCAAGTCTCTAAGACATTGATACTTACAAAATCGAGTATTTATTGCTCAATTCATCTTCTTTCAGGCTTGTTTCGTTCTGTTTTATTCTTTTAACAAAACTTTAAATAATCATGATGTTGGATGAGACACATTGCTTAATCCATTGCACTTAATCAACATTACAATGGGGGAGTTTAAATAGGCTTAGAATAACAAATAATCTAAAATCTAGGCTTATGACTAGGAAATGGATGAGACACACTGCTATATTCCATTGACTAAAATCATTAACATGTGCCTGAACTTATGAATTAATATTCAACTATTATCAACTACTCAAAGAAGATACAGAAAGGGTTCCTATAATTTTGGGAGCAGTAAACAACACCTATTTCTAAGATCATACTCTTGAA
Source organism: Patellifolia procumbens (assembly GCA_947645195.1). NCBI lineage: Eukaryota > Viridiplantae > Streptophyta > Magnoliopsida > Caryophyllales > Amaranthaceae > Patellifolia > Patellifolia procumbens. The sequence continues at coordinate 716,201 of CANSGD010001266.1, read as the reverse complement.
CCTAACTTGTAATTCTCTAGTTCTTGTCTTGTATGTTACTTTAAATTTGGGTGTATTTTATTTGCGAATCGAGTGCTTTGCCACTCGCTTGGAACTATGGGTTACATCCCATACTTGGCCTATGATGTTGCTCCCTTGGTCGACGAGACTAGTAACTATGGTGAACATTCTATTATCTACATTTGTCATCTTTAAATGAAGATAATTTCTTGGAATATTCAAGGTGCTAAAAAGCGCAAGCCATTGCAGAACTAGTTTGAACCAAGTAGTAAAGCAACGATATTCTTGACTACATTTAATACAAGAAAGAATTAAAAGTTGAACTAAACAACACTAATTACAATTTTCCTTAATTTATATTAGGAAGCATGAATATGAAAGTGTAAAACTGATTTGGTAAATAAGTTGATCCCTTAGCATTTTATGTCCTATTTACCTCACAAGCTAGCCAGCAAGGGGACTCACATTTAACAAAGGCTAGTTTGCCTCTCTTGCATCATCTAAAGCTTCTAGTCATGTATGTTTTGTTTCAAATATAAGTAGTCGAACTTTGCAGGGTATGATAATGGTTTTTGTTTTTTTTTTCTACACAAATGGTAAGTCGAACAACTGTAATATGATTAAGCATACTCCGACTACAAATCATCTAGCACAGTGCTGAAACAAACACATATTGTTCGGGAATGCATCATGTTCATGTACATTACAGCACTAACCAGTCAATATGACAATACCTTCTTCAAAGCAATCTCACTGTAGCGCCATAGTGATGCTCCGGGAGAATGAATAGACCTGCCACTTGCATCTTTAGATGACTGTTTTTTACGGGCTTTGGCCCTCACAACATATCTAAATTCAAAGACCAAATAGATGAACTTCAGAAGAGCGATAAGTCACAAAATATAGCATCCTATAAGTAGCTTTAAGAAGAAGAAAAATGTGTACGTGTGGCATGCAGCTTGGTTAAAATCAGCTTTATAAACTTCAGGCTAAACCACAGAGACTACAGTGATGCAAATGAGGTTTGGCATGGCCAGCGACATTCAACACATTATATTACAAGCATCGATTAGACCAGAGGGGGACTAGGAAAAGGAGGCAAACTAGTGTGTGTAAGACAACTATGGAATAGCTGCATCCATACGAGATACAACAAAATATGACGCCATATTTTATCCTTCCGGATCAGGTAGTGCTACAACACGGAACCGGAAAAAATTCACACATTCACCCAAAAACCCCCCACGAAAGAGAAACTCCATTAGAAAACAGAAACCAAGACGCATAAGAAGAAGAGCAAATCACATTGTATGTGTCAATTTTCATGTATGGAGTTGAACTTCATTGATGGACTAGAAGCAGCAAAGAGAAAAGAGAGAAATAGAGAAGCTGTAATATGTGAGAGAGAAGTAGAGAATAGAGAAGCATTAAAGAAACTACATTGTATTAGACTTGAATTGTTTAATGAATTACAAGCTAAGGCTATTTATACTACTAAGCTAATTACACTGGTAACAAACTCACCCTTGAATTAAGGGGTTGATTAACAACTAAGTAACAACCTATCTAAACTCCAACAAACCTATGTAAACTCCAACAGTATGAGTGAACATCGAGGCTTAAGTTCGTAAAGTAGCAATTGGCCAAATTCCAACAACACTAAACTAAATGAAATATAATCCAACCATTTAATATGCAGGTCAATTGGTTAGACCCTCCAAGCCATCCCACAAAATGCCATTAAATCCAAAGTTCACAACCAAAAAACAAAACAACATTTTCAAAATATAAGTGTGTATTATTTTTTGGCTCATGAATTAAAGCTTTCAACTTCTCTACAACATTAATATCTTTCAAGATAGGTACGTGTCTCTGTTCATCAATAACAACTAAAATGAACATAAGTATTGAATCAGAAGAATATATTGAATGGGAATTTGTTAAAACATATTAAATTTAAGTCATTATAATAAATTTGTGTTCTGCCATTATAATTGAAGCATCTTCTATAGATTATTTGATAATTAAGGCTAACGTAAACAATTTTAAATTAGTATTGAGATTGCCAGACATGTAAATTCCCAAATGAAAACAACTATAGATTTTTACCAAGAAATTTTCCAGAATTAAAAATCATGAGATAAGTAAAATTACCTTTATGTCAACTAAATAATCCCAAATTCAGCTCTGAATTTGATAATAGTACCAAAACCCAATAATGCTTATGGGATTGCACCAAAATTTGATTCTTGAAGAAACCCATACACAATTTAGTAGATTTAATTAGAATTCACAACATTAAAACCCAATCTACCCTAGCTTAATCTGGAAACCATGGAAGAGGAGAAACAATAGATAGGAGAGACGAAATATGAGTTGGTATATTGGATTGTGACAGAAAATGTAAAATAAAGTTATTGGGAAATTGTAGCAACATCGAGGGATGTTTTGTTCCCTGCTTTATAAACTTCCCACCCCTTTATTACTCAGACTCTACTGCTTTATAAAGTTTTGCAAGTCCCTGGTTCACAATACATAGTACCAAAGTGTCAAGCATCCAACACTGATACTTGAGCCCAAAAGTCGAGTTTGAGTAACAAGATACTAAAAAATCTTGTCTTCCCTTGTGAAATTGTAGCAACATCGAGGGATGTTTTGTTCCCTGTCACAGTAGAAACGCCAAATGATTGGAGGAATATATAATGCAAATTGTAAAGTGAAATTGCTTGCTAGCAGAGCGGTAGTCAAGGAAGAAAATCGCGGATGCGGTCGCGATGATGCGGGAACGGCTTGTAACGGTCGACTAGAAACAAAACGCGGTTGACGCGGAGTGAATTTTTTCAAAAATTTCACACTAATAGATTTTTAACTTCAATTTTGCATTTTTGAAGTTTTATAAGTACTCTTATAACTTAATTTGATCAAAGCTATCATATGGTTGGGTTACATATATGGTGCATAAAAAATTAGTTAAAACATGAGATTCATATCCTATCATATATAATAATTGATACTGAGGGCCTGTTTAGATTTACTGAAAACAGCTGAACTGAATTGAACTGATTGGAACTGAACTAAACTGAATTGAACTGATTGGAACTGAACTAAACTGATTGGAACTGAACTGAATTGAATTGAATTGAATTTAATTTAATAAACATATAAATAATATTTAAACAATAATAATAGGAATATTAAAAAATAATTACGATGATAAGTAATAATAATGAATAATAATAATTTTATTTTGGATATTTTTAAATGATAATTATAAATAAATAATATTAATAATCATAAATTAATAATAATAATGATTAATGATTATAATAATAATTAATAACAATTATTTTATAGTCTGTGTATTAATATATTAATACCCGATGATGATTATATAATAACAATGATATCTAAGAATTAAATTAATATTAATAATTTAATAATTAGATTTAATTATATATTAATATTTAGTAATAAAATAATGATTGGGTCGGACAGTGCAAAATTACATCATAAATCGTTTTGACGTGATTTGATTGGATTATGGGCTGAAAACGTGGGTTTATTTGTGCCTTTAACCTAAACCATGTTCCTCCCTAATGATAATAATAATAATAATGAATAAAGCTATAATAAACAAAATAATATACAGATAATAATAATAATACTTAATAATAATGATATAAAAATAAATAATAATAATAATAATATAATAATAACAATAATAATAATAAGAACAATTAGTAAAATAAATTAGACCAACATAATAATATTTAACAAAATGGTTGGTTATAAAAGAATGGAGCTGAGCTGAACTGAACTGATTGGAGCTGAACTGAACTGAACTGATTGGAGCTGAGCTGAACTAAACTGATTAGAGCTGAGCTAAACTGAACTAAAATTAAGCTGAAATGAACAGGCCCTAACTCGCATATATTTTCCAACTCGAAAGCCTACGAAAAGTTTTGCACCTTTTGTTGGGATGGTGATTTAGGCACTCTTAAATTGATTTATACACTCCAAATACGATAACATTATAAACTAAAAGATTAATAAGTTGGAGTGCCTAAATCAATAATTAGAGTGCCTAAATCACCACCCCTTTTGTTGGTGTGTGCCTATTGTTTTTTGTGGTACTATGTGTATTTTCCCCTTCTCTTTTTTAACAATTCTATTATATAATAGACGTAACGGGTAAAAAAACGCTCTAATGCGGCGAGTCACCGTTACGTAAAGGACAACGCGGCGATATGGATGTGAATTTCATCGCAGCGTTACGTAACGGCATTTTGCGGAACCGCAAATTCAAAAGCCGTTACATAACGGCCGTTAAGTAAAGTAACGGCCGAGTTTTGTTTCCCTAAGCGGTACTAACCCCGAATATTGCAACAGTGGCATTAAAAGCAGAGCAAGGATCACCGGCGGAATCCAACAGAGATTTTGCCACACCATTTCCAGTACCTACATCCAGCAAAGGTTTACCGCAAAATTGAGAAAAGTACAGCTGCGAATACAGACTCTTAGTCATGACTAATCAATCACCCTTTCCTTAATACCCAAAAACAAACGCCCCGTAAGTACTATCATGTAATGTTATTATGTAAAATGTTATTGGATTTCTCTCAATGTATATTTTCAAGATAATAACATCAAAGTTGTGTATTGCCAAGCATGAAAGTCAAAATGTTGAAGTTCTTCTAAGAATATTGGAAGTTCTAACTAAGACATGTAATATCATTCTCCATCCTTTATTCACTACTTTTCCCATATATGGAAGTTTACTATTAATCACTACATACTCATTTTTAGTAATTTTTCCCTCTCACGTATCTACTTATCCACATGGTATTCGGGACCCCTTGTCTCACACATGTTTCTACTTTTCTATTGTTCTAATAAGTGTACCCAAACTATATGTAGTGATTAATAAACAACAAAGGAAGTATAAACTAGCCCAACATAAGAAAAAAGATCATAAGAAAGCATGCAAGTGTTCAACTTTCTCACATAATCATATACTAAAGGGGGTGTTTCCTGTTTGATGTGCGGGAGTTCCAAAGAAGGAAAAAGTAATCCTATCTTTTGCTTGTGGAAGTTGCTGTTTGCTTAGATGGGGATGACAGGTCGGCAGTGGGTTCATTTTTCGATTTAGTAATGAAAGGCTGATGGTGGTGGAAAGAAAGAACAGAGGTATTAACATATGTGTCTACTAAACACTCACAAAGTGTTTCTAAATCCTATCTTCACTTCAACCAAATAGCATAGGAAATTGAGGGGTATTAAAGTATATCCTTTCTCATTCTCGATTCCTTTCCTTTCTTTAAAAAATAAGGCTCCAGCCTTCCAGGTCACAGCTTTAAAAAATGAATTTCACTGTCATGCAAAACTTCTGCAGCTGAATATTGAGGGGCATATATTAGAGGGTTTAGACACTCGTGTAGCAACTATAATATCTTGAACTTTGTCATTGAGGAAAACAAAGAGTATGGACACAAAATGCAACTCATTGGTAAGCCTGTAAAGTTGAACATGGAAGTGAGTAAAAATGCACTGCTTTTTTGAGTCCAATCAACATCTCCAGGTGGAACCTAATATTATGTCGTCGCTTACAAGAACTTTACATTGGTCAAAACTCATGAGGTGGAGACAGACTAAGGGAACATTAGCCCTTTGATCCTCAATTACAAGTTTCCAAATGCATTTCTAACTCTAATCCCACAACAAGCAAAGCCTAAGACTCTAGAGGCCTTCTATGCGAACAAAACCCAGGATTTTGTGATCCTTTTAATATAAGCCTTCACTACCTAACAAACAAAGAATCTACTCTATCACCCAAATTACACAAAGCACACAGATTTGCAAAGGTTAAATACAAATGAAAAGGCTCAACATCATACCTCCACAAAGATGTCATCACCACTAACACAAACGACACCATCATACTTCGTAAGATCTACTCCATAAGCAAGTTCTTATGCATGCAGCTGTTATTTAGTTTCTATGAACAATAACATCAACACCAACACATGTGACGCAGTGATGAAGCAGAATTTCACTGAGTGAAGGCACAAAAGTACTAACCTTGCATCGTAACTTGGATTTCCGCATCTTCCAGCAACGGCTGCACGGTGTCAACATAAACCTTTGACGCACATTTCTTTCCCCCATAAGGATTCACCGAAACAAATATCCTTTTTGGACGATCTACATCCAAGTAAACGGGACAATTACCATATACCATTGCCGTCCTTTGTCATATACTCATATTGCAAGATCTACTATGGTCTTTAGCACGACGCATATTAGATAAACTAAGATTGACATTAGTGAAAGCTCAGAAATCACATTATGCTACTGTTGAATGCTGATCACATTCATTCATAAATAAATGATCAAATTACCACTAAAACCAGCGTGCAACTAATTATCATATTTATCAACAAATCATATTTATAGCCATCTTTACCTAGAGAGAGAAATCAACCAAATTTTACTTTTCCCACCAACCAGCTCTTAAACTAGCTTGATTTAGAGAACACTAATATCATCAAATGTACTTATTCCTATAGTTAGGAAACAAAACACTTTTGTCAAAAAGAAGGGAACACAATTTTCTTTCTGAACTCGAAAGTACCTTGGGTTAGGCAGCCTGACCAGACCAATATAACACAAAATACCTTAAAAGTTAAGCAATTACTTGCTTTGTGTATAGTCCTTTGTTAGAGCAACTGCTGATGGTTAAAAGTTTCGGGAAGAAGGCACAACATTTGGGAGGTGGGAAGATCCTAGAAGCAATTACTTGAAGTCTATAAACCAACCCAAACAAGGAGCCCAAGTTGTGTTGATTTAGATTGGTGTTTACAAGAGAGAAATAAAAAAACCCGTCACAAATCTCCCTTAAAAACACAAGCGTGAACTGTGAAGCATGGAAGAACTCCTTCTCAAAACCACCCTTAGCTTTCAAAAACCTATCTATCCTTGTCTTTCGAAGAAATGCCCAAAGGTATGTATACAAAAAATTCCCGTTCATTAACGAGGGTTCTCGTGCGCTCAAGCACAAATGCAGAAGCAACCACGAGCAAACCAGACCACAACCACCCATGCAACAGGGGTAGCTGTCCTGGCAGCTGAAGCTGCTCGTCCGTGCATCATCAATGCTCGCATGCCCCCCTGCTCACCTGCGCATAATGCTTGCTCGTCTGAGCTTACTACTTTGTTGGAACGCAAGGGAACACTCAAGAAGGGGGGTTTAATTGAGTGGTTAAGTTACAATCGAATTTTCGCAAAAACGAACTTTATGGCACTGTCAAAAAACTGCGCCGCGAATGGTAAATCTCGTTTTTCACTCGTAAACTCAATCAAATACTTTGAGACAATTAAGCAGCGAAAATAATAAGTGAGACACACAGATTTACCGTGGTTCAATCCCAACTCTGAGATCTACGTCCACCCTACCTATTCTCTTATTAATATTCAACTCAAAATATCAATCGTTTGAAACAAACTAGTTTCCCCCACTACTAACCCTAGTAGTGCTCCGCAACACTTAACTCTAAATGTTGCTAATGAATTTACAGAAGTATTTTAAAGGCCTCGTTAACAAGTGCTTCTTAGATAAGCATATACGAGGATCAATACAAACAACTTAACTAGCTATACCACTGTGCCGTACTCTGTGTTGTGAAGGGATTTGTTTTTCAAATGGAGAACTCACAAGCCAGAAAAAGTTTTACGTGAAAGCTTAATGAAGCAGTAGGCATATCATTTTCTTTAAATAGCGTAATTACCTCTGCTTCTTCTCCAAGTAAGGATCTTTTCTTTCTTGATAAAACTTATCTTATTCCAAAGAAATAATATCTTACCAAAATTATAAAATCTATCTTTTAAAAACTGATTTCCAAATCTTTGATTTTGTCTATTAAACTGAAAACAGAAATCTTATTGTTAAAGAAACCGAAAATTTCCATTTTGATAAAATCTTTTATTGTGAAAAAATATTTTTGTTACTTAAAGATGAATGTTAGAGGATATTGGACCGTAGGTCTATATCTATGGGCAAGGCCCATTAGGTTAAATTTATTAGGTTAAGTTTAAGTTATGTTCTCTATATAAGTAATGTCATTGTCATTAATCACAAACACAATAATATACTACCTCCGTTTGTTTTTAATTGTTACAGTTTGACATTTTTCACTATTCACTAATGTCACTTTGACTATCATTTGTGATGTATGAGTAAGGAAAAATATATTCATGTGGGATCTTGTTTGATTCGTTTCGATATATACTTTCGGAATATGTAATTTTTATAATTTTTACAAATACACAACTAGAGATATTAACGTTCAAACATTTGCATTGGCAAGCGTGAAAAGGTAAACTGTAACAATTAAAAACAAACGGAGGGAGTAATATCTCTTCTCTATTCTTAACAATGAAATATTTTATCTTCCATCTTTATCTAACAAAAACACTTTTTCACAATAACGTTTTACACAACTTTTGTTTTCTTTAAGCGTTTTTCAAAATACCCAAAAAGTATATATTTTGTAAAACGTTTTCTGGCTTCTTTTTCAAAAAACAATAAAATCAAATCCCCTCAAATGTGAATAAAACATGACTCATTATTTCTTAACTCTTAAGAAAATACTTCGTCACCTTGTATTCACATTTCATAAATAGCACGTAGTTATAGTTAGTTAATTATAACAAAAGAAGTATATAACTAAACCTAAGCTTCTTTTCTTCCGTTTCTTGAGCTTTCATGAAGTCCATGCTCATCATTTCACTTAGAACTCTGTTACACACATCAAAAAGTTATAATACAAAGTGTTTATCATCATCAAAATAATATGGACTTAGAGTCCCAACATACTTCAACAACCCATTTGCTTACACCTCGATTAAACATCCAACATCCTTCTCAATTAATACAAATAAAACTTACACACAACACACACTCTCATGCTGCCAGTCCCATTCACTGACAAAACATCAAATTGCCAATATGAACCCCAAAATAAGTCACATATTTACCAAAAAAAAAAAAAATCACTTCTAATCATCAAGAAAGTAGCTTATTTGTATGAATCATAACACAAGATGAAATTAAATCACACATACCAAAACTTTATCAACATACATTTACCCAAATAACTAAAATAAGAAAGGAGTATATTTACCAAGAGAATCAAAGCTTGTGAAACCAAAGCAAGAGAGAATTCTGTGTGGAAGCCTCCAAAACAAAAGTCTTCCTCACCAACCCTTCAGTGGGTGAGCAACAGAGAATCCCACCACTACTACTCTTAACAGCACCATTTCAGAATAATCCTAGACCCTTCCATTGAAACCCCATGAACCCATTGATTAATGGAATAAGTGTAACTCTTTCTGATGAACCCATTGATTTTGTGGGGGTGTTAGAGCAAAATTTGAGATTTGGCGTAAGTATAGAATTGAATTTGGGAAGTGGGTTTTGTTGAGCATGAGAAGTAAAGAGAGCCTTATGTCTTACTCCCCTGTTTCCTAAAATTTTCACAGTTTCAAAATTTCAATAACCTAGGAAATGGGTAGAAAAAGTATGATAATGACATGAAAAGTAAGTTTAGGAGAGAGAATAAAAAATAAAATAATAAAAAAGCATGACAAATTGGTAAAAGTGTAGGACCATTCACATTTAGTTGAATAGAAAACTAGTGGGTTATGTATCCCAAAATAGAAAAAGTATAAGTGTAACAATTTTAATGAAACGTATTAAAAAGGAAAGTGTAACAATCTTTGAGAAACGGAGGGAGTATAATTGTTTGAAGTACATGTTAAGAACTTAGAAAAGAGATTAGGAATGGAACTTTTGAGTTATTTCTATTATTTGATAAGCATGTTATTGATTGTAAGTTATATAAAGTTATTCTTGTAGTTAGGGCTTGCATGAGAATATTTTATTGAGCAGGTTGTAATACCCCTATTTTTAAAGATTATTTTATTAATAGCTAAGTATGATTTATTAGCCTAATTATATATTAATAGTCCTCAAGTTTAATTAAAGGAAAATAGATTTGATGATAGAATTATTGAAAAGTTAATTATATTACTTTAGTTGATTATTTTGACGTTTTAATGGAATGGCTTTAAGAAATATTGAGTTTAATCCTTTTAACGAGTATGAGTTACTACTGTTTTATATGATTTGTACTAGCATTTAAATTATATTTTAAAAGTTACATAAATATGCTCCGATATAGGTATAAGGAGAGGAGTTTAAGATAATCAGATCAAATAGATTAGAAAGAAGAAATGAGATTAGATTAAATAAGATGGAGTTGAAAATATAAATAAAAATGAAACGTGGAAGGCTGATATGGAGAAGGAAAATTGAATCACCAAAATGAAAAAAAAAAGAGAAAACAAAACAAAACAAAAGCGTAAGAGGTTACAGGAGGAAAAAGAAAAGAGGAACAGGAGAAAGTAGAGAGGGAGAAGAAGAAGGAGGCAAAGAAGAAACTAGAGTGAAAGATGGCGGTGGGACTTCGCTGACCACCACATTCCGGCGACACCAATGGTGAGCAACGAGTAAAAACGTGAGGAAGAGAATGGGCAAGGAGCTCGTTTATGTGATTCGTTTTTGGAGTTAGGGCACGTTTTTAGGAGCCATTTCCGAAGTCTTCTTCATCTTTAATCTTCCATAGTAATGGGTAAGTTGAATTATTTGTTTAATTTTAGTTTTTATCAAGTTTATGATGTTAGGGTTTTGAATTGAAATTGAATTGGGGGTTTTTTATTTGAAGGTTTTGGGTATGAATTGATTGTATAGAAGGTTTACTTAGATGTTTAGTAGTTAGTTTATATTACTAATTTGATGATTATACTTGTTGTTGTTCAAAGAAAAATAGTGATCTAGTAATTCGTAAGAATTACAACCCAGTTTCGTAAATTGTGTTTTTGGACATTCTGGGCATTTTTAGCAAAAATACTATTTCACAAAAGTTGTTCGTATTGAAAGTTTACTCAAGATAGGCTCAAGAAACGCTTGATTTGGACTTCATAGGAGGAAATTATGCTCATTTTATGTTTCTGCCCAAAATTCATATTTTCTATAGTCAATTTTAAAACTCTATAATTTGTATATTTGTTTCATAATGAACTTTTGAGTATCGAAATATATATATATGATTCTTAAATATTTATTTCATATAAAGTAAGATAATTTTAACTAATTAGTTAGACGGTTTTAGTTAGACGTTAGAACATGAAAGTCATTTATATGGTAAAAGAACATGATATGTTTGTTCGGTGTTTTATGTGCAATTAGGGAAGATTGATTGCTTTATGAACTAAAGTTAGTTCTATCCAAGTCCTTTATTATTTACGAAGTACATACATGTTATATTGTAGCTTTCGGTTTCACCGAGGATTTGTTTAGACGGAGGTAGTTGTTTGCATGATTCGAAAAAAGTAAGATTCTTACTGAAACTATTTATAGCTACGAGAAAAGTTTAAGAGGTATGTATCTCATTTTAGTTAAGATTAGTTTGAATAGGAGGAAGTTCCTCCAAAGATAGAAACCTTTTCATAGAAACTTTTATTGTTTACAAGAATAGTTTTGAAAAAGATTTTTATTTCATTTTGTTGAGATTGGTTTGAATGGGAGGATGTTTTTCCAAAGATAGAAAGTTTGGTTTCCGAACCACAGTATAGAAAGTTATAGAAAAGTTACAAGATTACAAAAATAAAGATTTTTTTAAGATAGTTTTTATGTTTGCAAAGTTATTGGATTGCCTGTGTGGTATCTCCAAGAATTGTTTTGTGTTTTAAAGTTGCGGGGATTACCTCACCGGTATCTCAAGGAATTGGAACTTAGTCGGGTTTGGCTCGACTACACTGAATAGAATAGTTGGGGTATGTTGATCAGCACCTCAGACTTAGATCTTCTGCTATTGTTGGCCGTATGTAGGGTGTGCACAGTAGGGGTCTTTGTCTATAGTTATCCGGAGGGCCTAGCTAGCCCAAAGGCAAGGAAAGTTCGTTCCATTTCCTAGATTTATGAATCTTTCTTCGTGAAAGAAAAAGGAAAGAAAAGATTGGTTATGAAAAGGAAAAAGGAAAGATTTGAAAAAGAGAAAAAGAAAGGATTTGATTTAAAGAAAAGTAATAAAAAGGATTTGATTTAGAAACATAAAAGAACGGTTTTGTTTTATAAAAAGAAATACGGAAAAGGTTTTATAAAGTTACTTTTTATTTGGTTTTGAAAGAAACTGATTTGTAGGATATATTTAATCTATATCCTACCCGCATATATGCTTGGCTTTTCAGTATGAAATCTTGCTTAGCCAGTTTGGCTGATACTACGTGCCAGTATATGCAGGTACATGAAGGTAGTATTGTTGAAGAAGGTTCGATATGTGTTATCCCTATTATTTGTGTTGCGGCGAGGATGTTCGACTTTGTATAATATAGTTAATAGTTAATTGTAATTAAGTTTAAAGAGTTTGAGGTTATTAAGCTTAAACTATAATGGTTGCTGGATTTTGATAACTACAGGTTTATAAGTGGACGCGAGTCCTAAATTAAGTTTTAGGCGGTCCATTTTACAAACGGAACTCTACCGGATTTTCAGTAGAATTTTTTAATAACAAATCTAGTTGTTTAATGTGTTTTAGGATTACTTAATATAATTTATTATAGTTAAAGGTTTAAATATAGTCATTATAGTATAAATGTTTTGAAAAGTCCAGGTTTTTGAGCTCCACACTCGTGGTGAGTGTGATGGTAATAGCCCGGATTAGTTTTTCCGCTGCATTTAGGTCTTAATTAAGTTGGACGTAGATCCGGGTTGTTACAAAGGTCTCACTAGAAGTTATATTTTTTGTTGAGAAGTGTCTCACAAGTATTTAGTTATTGATCAAGGTCTCACAAAAAGTTGAATCATTGAGCAAGGACTCAATTGAATATTGATTTATGCTATGGATCAGGGATCCTTAAGAAAGTAAGAAAGGACTCAAGAAGTCATTTAAGTAATAAGATGAGCAAGGTCTCAAATTTATGATATGGGTTTAAGGTATGTAATGTCGGATGATAGTATTCTTTATTCAAGTTTTATTTTAGGATATTGCATTTTTTGCAGGAAAAATACGGAAAACATTTTTGTTTATTCAATGCCAAATCTTACAAGTTTCTTATGAAACAAATATTGGCCGTATGAAATTATTGTAATATTTTGCAATTTGCCTAAGTTTTGAAAAATATATTCGATATCACCAAGATTTGTAATTCATAATTTGTAACTTTTATTGAATTTAAGAAAATTGAAAAATCACATGTTTATCTTCTCACAAAGATTTTCCTAACTTGATGCAAAATAATTTAGGCAAATATTATAAGGCCCAACTTAATTGTAAGCCAATAATAAATCGGCAAAAAAATCTATAAGGTCAAACGTGACATTTGTTAATTCATATGTGTGTCACATGGCTCACCCCTTTGCGTATAAATATCATTTAGCAGTGGCACATGAAAGTTCTTTTATATATATTAATAAATAGCAAACATTGTCAAGAATAAATTAACCTTTGCGTTGACTGCTTCTAACAGGTTAACCATTAGATATTCCAGGAATAAGTAAACCTTGTATGTCCCTCCGCTTTTGACAAGTCAAAACCGGATATCACCTCTTATTAACCTTTTAAACAGGTTAAAGTGACACATGCCATTCCTTTTATTGAATATTTTAAAATTTATCGTTTATATTTATAAAAAAAAACAAATCTCCCTCTCACTCCTCCAATCGTGCTGTCGTGCACCCATTATGGGCACGGTTTCATACATTGTGGGACCCGTTTCTCAGAAAACGTCGTCTTTAGTCTCAAAAGACCCAAAAATTCGTCTCAAGGTGTGTGCCCGGAAATTCGGCTTGTTGGTACTCATGTCGGACGGATTCTCGAAATTACTGCCCATAAAGGGTGCACAATGGTGTCCGTTTTCAAAAAAAGTCGTACTTAGCATGAAAAGGCGAAAAGTCGTCTCCAGGTGCATATGTCCGAAAACCTGGCTTGTAGGTATTCGATTCGTAGAGATTCTTGAAATTCGTGTCCATAAGGGGTGCACGGTGGTGTACGTTTTCCGAAAAAAACGTCGTATTCAGCCTGAAAAAGTCGTCTCGTGGTGCATAGAGGTGTAAACGAGCCGAGCCGAGCTCGAGCTCGACCAATCAGCTCGGCTCGGCTCGAACTCACTTTGATCGAGCTCGACGAGCTCGCCTACATGAGGCTCGAGCTCGGCTCTTTTCTAAAAGTTCGAGCTCGGCTCGGGCTCCGCTTGTTTTTTTTACCCGTCCAATGGTTTCGACTTTGATGGAGAAAGCAGCCATGCCGAGCTCCTGATAACTTTGATGGAGAAGGCAGAAGGTCAAGCGAGGTAATACGAATAATGAACATTGAACCCTCTGCTTTACAATTATTTTAGGCTTTGGGCTAATTTTTTTGTTTTTATATTGCTTACGCCCACACACGTTTTAAATATGTTTTTTTTAAATGAGCTCGAGCCGAGCTCAAACGAGCTGAGCTTTGTTAGGCTCGGGCTCGAGCTCGAATGACTAAAGTATAGCTCGGGCTCGGCTCGAGCCGAGCTTTGAGCGAGCCGGCTCGGCTCGTTTACACCCCTAGTGGTGCATATGTCCAAAAACCTGGCATGTTGGTACTTGTTTTGTAAGGATTCTCGAGATTCGTGCCCATATAGAGCGCACGGTGGTGTCCATCTTTCAAAGAAAGTCGTCTTAGCCTAAAACGGTCTAAAAATTCATCTCAAGGTGCATATCCGAAACTCAGTTTATTACTAATTGTGTCGTAGATATTCTCCAAATTTATGTCCAGATAAGGTCTACGGTGATGTCTAGTTTTCGAAAAAACATCGTCTTCAGCCTTAAAAAACGCAATGAAACAATATGGAAGAATAAAATAAATAGTTTAATTAAAAAATTTGGTTAAACAAATAATTAATTATTTTAATTTAATTAAAACAAGCAACGTGGACAAGTGAACTAAGCTAACAAGTTAGTGTTAGGTAACCTGTAAAAAAGTTGTTAAAAGCGAAAGGGCATATAAGGTCTACTTATTCCTATAATATTTTAAAGTTGACTTGTTAGAAACGATCACTGCAAAACTTGACTTCTCTTGACAATTTTCTTAATAAATAAGAGTTTAAAAATTCATGACATACCTAACTATAGCATCACGAAGCCTTTTCCCTTTACACGGTCTGGAGAGAGAAACAATTAAGAAGCCTAATAGAACTTCTACTTAAAAACAATCTTTTGGGTTAGGAATGCTAATAAAATGTGTCACCTGTCGTAATTCGAATGCGAATTCGACTCGCGATGGCTTGAACTTGAATTATTGAAATCTGACACAATGACTTGAATAGAAATAGGACTTGAATTGGCTTGAGATCTTAACAAACCGAGTTCAACATATCTAGTTCACCTCTATAATCTCATGACCGACTCAGTTATTTTTCTCTTATCTTTCACACTTACATATAACAACTAGGGATAAAGCCCATACAATGCACGAGTTACATCATATATTGTATTAATTTTATTTTATAAACATTACATTATTAGGAGTTTATATATCAAAATCTTGTCAGAATATTTTATAATAGTTTTAACACCCCCGTTAATAGAACAACCTAGTCGACACTCGACCCGTTACCGGAGGGAAACCAAGGAGGTCCTCTACTCTTCCATGGTTAGATATGTAATGCACCGTTTATCTCATATACCAAAAACAATTAAACTAAAGCTCGTGAAATTCAAACTAATTTTCTCTTATCCTAAACTTTATATATTTTTATGTATCATTTTAAATATTGTCATTGGGAAGGCTAAAACAGAATAATAAAAATATACTCTTGTTATAATGTTATAATTTTATTACTATAATTTATGTGATCTTATTCTCATACTCTTTCTATAGTTTATTTATTTTTATATAATTTATGTTTAACTAATATTTTAAAATTTTGTAGGTTCTATAACTATATTATAAAGGGATCCCATTTAAAAGTGTTCAAACTTATATGACAGTTGGTCAAGTTTCTTTTTATTTTCTAATAGAATACAAAAACGTAATACCTTAGACACAACCATAAACATAATTTTTATGATTTTATTTGTTTTTTTTGTGCGTAAATAATCAAGGAGCCAACAAAAATCTCACTATTTATGAATGTACAACTTTCAAATTAATCATATTATTATTATTTATATGTTTTTATTTGATAAGACTCATCTATAAGGAAAAAGTAATTCTCTAATCGGATCCGAGTATGACTTGGACAAAACGCAAATTCAACAACATGTTTCCTAATATAAGTAGAAATCATATTCCAAGAACCAACTAAGTCAAAGATATATCAAACGTGAAGATCTAAATATTATATCATAATTATCTTCATTTGGGATTATATTATTTATTTCCTAATACAGGTTAACCTAAGAATGGGTTTTCTGTTTTTATTATATATATAGAGCTTAGATCTCGATATTAGACGTACTTGTTTCAAAAAGAAAACAAACAAACTTAGGGTATCAATTATTATCATATGAATAATGGGTTCCAATTTCTCAGAAGTTTTACCAGAAGAGATGTTGATGATTATTGCAGAGAAGTGTTTGTCAAGAGATTTAAAGGATTTAGTGATGTTTTCTTGTGTGTGTCGTTCATGTTACGATGCTGCTTCTGTCGTCAAATCGACTGTCTTTTCTAAGCCACAGATGCCATGGTTGTTGCTTCCCAATGACCAAGGCAAAGATGAAGCAGACGACGATCATGATAGGAGAAACATGTTCGACCTGAGCAACAACAAGTTATACAATATGAGCCTTCCTCAAGCATCAAAGAAGAGGTGCTATGGCACTGGTAGCGAATGGATATTAACCATTGGCCTTGATCGCGAGATTCAATTACTTAATCCCCAAACTCGAGCTTTATTGCCACTACCGTCATATCTCACCTTAGCCCACCAACCTGAAGATTCTGAATCTGAATCTGATGACGAAGAACAACTTAACGAAGAACAGACAGAGACAGCAGCTGCTGAAGAAATAGGCGATGAGCAAAATATAGTACCAATAGTTCTTCGAGCACTTAATAGTGATGAACGATTTCGCATTGGTCATGTCAACAAAGCATTCGTGGTACACCTAGACCAAGATCAACACGACTCATTGTCTTCTAAGTTGTTGGTGATATTAATTTACGGCCTCTTTGACTTCGTTGCTGTAGCCAAGCCGGGGGATTCCAATTGGGTGCCCGTTATGGACGTGGATCAAGTGTGTGATGTTGCATATTGTCCAAATTTGGGTCGCATCTTGTTCTTGCAACAATGCGCAAAACTTAGTTATTGCGACTTGCACCAGCTTTTTACAACTACTATTACTCGTGTTCCTTTGAGTTTACTAGATTATTATGTTTCACCTCCAAGCTTCATACAAGAGGAGGATGAAATTATGAAATACAAAAGAAAGCTCTACCTGCTTTTTGAGTCATTTTCGGGAGATATTCTCTTTGTACGAAGGTTGTATAACGATTCTGTTGATGATCTTGATGCTCCTAATAATGCTGATGAACAAGATGAGGACGATGAAGATGAAGATGAAGATGAAGATGAAGATGAAGATGGAGTTCTCGAGGTTACGGTTACTTATGACTTTGAAGTTTACAAGCTTGACTTGCAAACCAAGGAATGGAAGGAGTCCCGAGATTTAGGCGATATCGCACTCTTTTTAGGCAATAGCCCTGCTACTTCCGTCAAGGCTTCAAACTTCCCTGCATGCAAAGCTAATTCTATATATTTCAATGATGATGGTTTGAGCATATATGGTTGGGGGCCGACACTCAATATGCGTGATCTAAAGGTTGATTTTAAACTCGGAGGTCGAGATATGGGAGTTTATACCATTTCCGATGGAATCATTCACCCTTTTTACCTTGGAGATGACTACCTTTCTAAATATTCGGTTCCTATATGGCTTATGCCAAAACTGTAATAAATATTCTATTTCATCCTACTTAACAAAATAAGTGTTTAGCATTATCTTCTTGACTTAAATTTAATATGTTTTAACAAATTCCCATTCAATATATTCTTCTGATTCAATACTTATGTTCATTTTAGTGAATTGCAAATTTTATGTGTGTACCATGCATGTTGCTCGAATATTACTTTAAAACGCTTGGTGTAATGAAAGGTGATTTCTAGGAGGAATTTGATGGCAATATATGTTCATTTTAGTGAATTGAGAAGTTTCTTGTTATGTCTTTCAGAAAAAGATTAGCTTTTGTTGGAGTATGATATTCTGTTGATGTATGTGAGAACATTGAACAATACATGAGAGTAGCTTAGGATGATGGCAATATGACTATGGCTGCGTTCTATTCAAATTTTTTTATTTGAACTTAACTTATTTGAATTTGGCACAACTTATTAGAACATATCTCAACTTATTAAAACTTTTCACAGGTACCACCAACCAAAAAAACCCTTTGCTGCTACTAATTGTCTTTCTTTTCCAACTTGATGCATTCCCTTTGATAACTTATTGATTGGCTACTAAATTTTGTGATCAGTAAGTTATGAGTTTTTCTTTTTCTGGATTAATGCATTGTTGGTCATACTTAGTAGAAATTTTATGTGCCTTGTTTGTATCTGTTGACTTTGTTGAGTATATCACATATGACATGATTATCAGAGATGCCAACTTTTCTTCCCTTTGAGAGTGCATAGAATAAAGCAATTTCCATTTTATCTCGGAAAAAAAAGGCTATTTTGAAAATGTTGTTTTGTTTTTTGGTTGTGAACTATAATGGCATTTTGTGGGATGGCTTGGAGGGTCTAACCAATTGGCCTGCATATCAAATGGTTGGATTATATTTCATTTAGTTTAGTGTTGTTGGAATTTGGCCAATAGCTACTTTACGAACTTAAGCCTCGATGTTCACTCATACTGTTGAAGTTTACATATAGGTTTGTTGGAGTTTAGACAGGTTGTTACTTAGTTGTTAATCAACCCCTTAATTCAAGGTTGAGTTTGTTACCAATGTAATTAGCTTAGTAGTATAAATAGCCTTAGCTTGATTAAACAATTCAACTCTAATACAATGTAGTTTCTTTACTGCTTCTCTATTCTCTACTTCTCTCTCACATATTACAGCTTGTCTATTTCTCTCTTTCTCTTTGCTGCTTCTAGTCCATCAATGAAGTTCAACTCCATTCATGAAAACTGACACATACAGTGTGATTTGCTCTTCTTCTTCTTATGCGTCTTGGTTTCTGTTTTCTAATGGAGTTTCTCTTTCGTGGGGGGTTTTTGGGTGAATGTGTGAATTTTTTCCGGTTCCGTGTTGTAGCACTACCTGATCCGGAAGGATAAAATATGGCGTCATATTTTGTTGTATCTCGTATGGATGCAGCTATTCCATAGTTGTCTTACACACACTAGTTTGCCTCCTTTTCCTAGTCCCCCTCTGGTCTAATCGATGCTTGTAATATAATGTGTTGAATGTCGCTGGCCATGCCAAACCTCATTTGCATCACTGTAGTCTCTGTGGTTTAGCCTGAAGTTTATAAAGCTGATTTTAACCAAGCTGCATGCCACACGTACACATTTTTCTTCTTCTTAAAGCTACTTATAGGATGCTATATTTTGTGACTTATCGCTCTTCTGAAGTTCATCTATTTGGTCTTTGAATTTAGATATGTTGTGAGGGCCAAAGCCCGTAAAAAACAGTCATCTAAAGATGCAAGTGGCAGGTCTATTCATTCTCCCGGAGCATCACTATGGCGCTACAGTGAGATTGCTTTGAAGAAGGTATTGTCATATTGACTGGTTAGTGCTGTAATGTACATGAACATGATGCATTCCCGAACAATATGTGTTTGTTTCAGCACTGTGCTAGATGATTTGTAGTCGGAGTATGCTTAATCATATTACAGTTGTTCGACTTACCATTTGTGTAGAAAAAAAAAACAAAAACCATTATCATACCCTGCAAAGTTCGACTACTTATATTTGAAACAAAACATACATGACTAGAAGCTTTAGATGATGCAAGAGAGGCAAACTAGCCTTTGTTAAATGTGAGTCCCCTTGCTGGCTAGCTTGTGAGGTAAATAGGACATAAAATGCTAAGGGATCAACTTATTTACCAAATCAGTTTTACACTTTCATATTCATGCTTCCTAATATAAATTAAGGAAAATTGTAATTAGTGTTGTTTAGTTCAACTTTTAATTCTTTCTTGTATTAAATGTAGTCAAGAATATCGTTGCTTTACTACTTGGTTCAAACTAGTTCTGCAATGGCTTGCGCTTTTTAGCACCTTGAATATTCCAAGAAATTATCTTCATTTAAAGATGACAAATGTAGATAATAGAATGTTCACCATAGTTACTAGTCTCGTCGACCAAGGGAGCAACATCATAGGCCAAGTATGGGATGTAACCCATAGTTCCAAGCGAGTGGCAAAGCACTCGATTCGCAAATAAAATACACCCAAATTTAAAGTAACATACAAGACAAGAACTAGAGAATTACAAGTTAGGTTCAAGAGTATGATCTTAGAAATAGGTGTTGTTTACTGCTCCCAAAATTATAGGAACCCTTTCTGTATCTTCTTTGAGTAGTTGATAATAGTTGAATATTAATTCATAAGTTCAGGCACATGTTAATGATTTTAGTCAATGGAATATAGCAGTGTGTCTCATCCATTTCCTAGTCATAAGCCTAGATTTTAGATTATTTGTTATTCTAAGCCTATTTAAACTCCCCCATTGTAATGTTGATTAAGTGCAATGGATTAAGCAATGTGTCTCATCCAACATCATGATTATTTAAAGTTTTGTTAAAAGAATAAAACAGAACGAAACAAGCCTGAAAGAAGATGAATTGAGCAATAAATACTCGATTTTGTAAGTATCAATGTCTTAGAGACTTGGATTGATACCCAATGCATACAAATATGTCATAACCTTGTACGGAGTTTGTAATCAATACTTGTGCAGTAAACCTTTTTCAATATAATAAGAGTTCTCGAAATTTGTAATTTTTCAATGCCCCACAATACCTGAATTTTCATTAATGCTCTAGAGGTCCTAAGCCTTAGTGACTCTCATCTGGGATTGGGCGTAACCCCCACATTCACATAGGTAAGTTCATCAGATTTGTACTATCACAAACCACCTTATCAAGGCTATGATCTTATTCATAGCATTTTGCTCATCCTTACACGTATTACAGTAAAAACAAATACTACATCACTTTTATTAATATAGGTAGTATCTACAACTTGAGGTCTTTTATGACTTAGTTTGACCCTTTGAACTTAGGAATTCCTAAAAATGGTATCCATCATAATTCACTCCACAATAGGCTTTAAACCCATTCTCTGTGCTGACTCTAGCACCATTTTTCTACAAAGGCCTTTGGCGAGAGGACTTGCTTTATTCCTCTCTATTTAACATATTAGAGTGATATCACACTATTCTGATCAGATCTTTAATTAACCCATGTCATAAGTAACATATTCCATCCCTTAACAATATACTTTTGGTTCCATGCTGCCAACATTGCAGCCACAAAAGTCACATTTGTAGAGTGATGGAGTTCACTTCCCCTCACAACGGAATACCTGTTACTAAAAATCACACATTCATGTTCCATTATACTCCCTCCGTCCCAAAATAAGTGCTACATTTTGACCAACAATACGAAAGCTTTTTGGTCAAAATGTAGCACTTATTTTGGGACGGAGGAAATAATAAGCACATTACTCATTGGAAAAATGGCAAATACACATTCATATGCCAACTAAAAATGCGTTATAATTTATAACAATTTATTACTACTTCTCGATCTGAATATATATTCACTAGGTAGGGCGCATTCTATATTACCAGAACCTAGCTAGCAATGAAACTAGCACACAAGGATTGAAGGATGCCCACATAGTCTGACCCCCACAATCTACTACACCTTGGAGGTATGCTCTAGTGCCCTCCACTAGGATAAAACTTAAGTCGATAAATTAGTTAAATCAGCAATACATGTTAAAAACAACTTACTAAGATAACATAAGCCATCAACACCTTTTGTAACCACACTTAGGGAATTATTTCCTCTAATCTCAACTATCTTATATTAAAAAATATAACAGGGTCTAAAGTGATATTCTTATTGAAAGCAATTAGTCTTTAATACTTTCTCCATACACTGAGAGTACGACAAGATGAAGCTCTACTTGGTGACTTTGATATGCACTTAAGTCTTACAAGTCTATCAAAAAGAAAATCAATAGCATAAGCGTCAATTAATGGAATAGGAGTCTAAATTTAGCAAAACATGTTAATAACAAGCAGGCTAATGATCTCAACATCAAGGCCTTTTAACCACATGTACACATAACGTTTCCATTAACTAAAAAAAAAAAAACAAACCAAACTAAGAGTAACGGTAAGAAAGTTCGCACATCATCTTGGATTTCATTTATGATCCTACGTAACTTTTCGTAAAATGTTAGTCCAGTAAAAATATCCATTTAAGATAAAATACACAAGTAATTATCAAAGCACCAATGAAACAAAAAAGTCCTTAATAGATCATTATAGTTACTTCAATAAAGTAGCATCATATATACTCCCTCCGTAACGGATTACTTGCAACGATTAGACATTTTCTACTCACACTTAATGTCATATCGTTGCAAGTAATGTGTTACGGAGGGAGTATATAAAATATTTAACTCTTACTAAAATAACAAAAAAATAAAAATGTACATCATTTATGGACTCCATTACACTTGATAAAAAAATATTGAATTAGTATATGTATGAAAATAAACAACACCTTACTAAAAATTAACAAAGAGTGTTAACAAAACTTTAAATAATCATATTGTTAGAGAATTAGACAAAAGCCAAAACCCCTCAAAAAAAAAAAAAGACAAAAGCCAAAAATATATACAGTATAAAGAAAGGAAAAAGGTGTTTAAGCCATTACACACAATCAACTCAACACTACATCAGTGAGTTTAACAATTCTCTTGGCGAAATTCAAGATTAACTTATAAACCAGATTAACGAGTAGCGATTAGCGAGTAAGTTCATCAATTCTATCATCATCATCATCATCATCATCATCATCATCATCATCATCATCATCAATTCTATCATCATCATCATCATCATCATCAATTCATCACCAATTCTATCAACAATTCAACAACTTCCTACAGTAAGTCTTTCTTTCCATAATTTAATTTCTTGCGTATCTTCGTCTTTTTTCCTTTCCATAATTTGATTTTTCGCTTATTTTATTGGGGTTTTGTCACAATTTGCTTAGATTATTACTATTTTATTAGGGTCGTCACAATTTGCTTTAGATTATTGCTGTTTTATTAGGGTTAGGGTTTTGTCCCAATTTGCTTTAGATTATTGCTATTTTATTAGGGTTTTGTCCCAATTTGCTTTAGATTATTGCTATTTTATTAGGGTTTTGTCACAATTTTGCTTCAGATTATTGCTATTTTATTAGGGTTTTGTCACAATTTGCTTTAGATTATTGCTGTTTTATTAGGGTTTTGTCACAATTTGGATTCCCTTGTTCATTAGGTACTCTTTTTGACTATTGAACGACAATCATCAACAACAACAGTAGCTTCTTTCTGGCTACAGTAAGTCTTTCTTTCATTTCTTGCTTAAGTTGGGTTTTTTTTCGTTTTGGAATTTGAACAACATTTCGTTTTACCTTATTATTGATCTTGATGAATTTTTGTTGATTATATAATTGCGTTGAATATATATTGTTATATTGTTTGTGCCCAGACCTTGAAGGGCCCAAAGTTGAAAAGCCTTTAACATTCTTCTTTTCTGTGTTTTTTCAACTGATTATTACTACAGGGTTCGTTCGTCCTCGTTTCAGAAACATCAATTGATTGTATCGGCCCTCTTTTGTCAATCAATGCCGTTGATCATAGCTCGGAAATCTCTTCTTGCTCTTCGTCCTCGTCAGCTCGTAAGTCTTCTCCTCACCCTTTTAAGTTATAACCCTTGATTCGTTTTTAACATTACTTTACTTTATGAAGTCGAATTTAAACTTGAGATTTTAACGTCAATTTTCCAATTCCTTTATTGATTTGGTGTTGGGTTTGCATTGCATCAAAGGGCACTACTCGACAAAATATTTGAAATAACTGATAAGTATGCAGTTGTGTATTATTATTGACTAATTGAAGAACATGAGTCATTCATGTGTTGTGTTTTAGTGGATTATGGGTGGTGGGTTTGGAGAATATCATTTTGCTGCAATACTACTAAGGTGTTAAATTAATAGCCAATTCATTTGAAGTTAGGAAATAACAATTGCTATAGAAGCTCGGATTTGATAGGGATAGTGTTCTAGCGAGTATCTGCAGCTTTGGTTTTGAATTTTTGATGATGTGGTTCAGAGGTCACCACTTGAGTTTAGGATCATTTTTCTGCTTCTGTGGGATGAGCAATGTCCCAAAACATATATTCTGAAGCATTCTTACATGTTGGTGTTAGTACATTACACAGTCTCCCTGTTTCAATGTATCCTGTTCCGCAACCAACTAGCAGTCTAGCATGGTTTTTTTTCTTAAGCATAAATCTTTTTAATGGCAAGTGATTTTTGAACCCCTCCTACCCCTCTAACGTTCCAACCCTTGATTCGTTTTTAACATTACTTTATGAAGTCGAATTTAAACTTGAGATTTCAACAACTCTGACCCTTTTAAGTTTTAACCCTTGATTCGTTTTCAACTTGTTTCAAAATTTTGTCTGCACCATGCTTGAGGATGGATTCCATTAATTTCCAGCCATATTCTTCTTTTTTCACAACTCTCGTATTGTGACCAAGCAGCAATTCCATCAAAATGGGAGGAGGAATTGCTCTTTATTAACGGGTTGCTTTCCCGATCAAAAACGATGGGGCTCCAAGTAGGACTCCTGTTAATTGCTCTTCCACGTCATAACGGCCCGGCCCTTTTCCTGTTAATTGCTCTTTTAATTGATTTCTGAGCGCGATAACGTCAATTCATTTGCTGTAACTTTCTCCCTTCACAATCTTATTTTTAAGTTTCTTCATTGTTTACTCACTTCCTATTTTTACATCTGTACACCCATTTTTATTCGCTTTTTTTTTTTTTGTAGATAATGTTTTTAAACTTGCTGGGTGTTCTTCGTGTACATATTGGGTTGTGCACTTGTGCTTAATGCTTTTTTTTTATGAGTTTTATTATTAGTTTGTTTGAGTTATTGAGGAAATGTCAAGATTGAAACTTTGGTGTGTAATACAGGCTGGGTTGATCAAAACAAGCCCCAAAGTTTTTGATGCTATATCTGATGGAGCTGCAGTTATTGTATTGGAGTCTACCATGGTATGTTGCTTGCCGCAATAACCCTTTTTTGTCACTGTGAATTTCTGGATTTATTTCAATTTTTTAAGTTGGGTTTTTTCGTTTTGGAATTTGAACAACATTTCTTTCTTGCTATTCTCTACTTTGTTGGCTTCTTTCGGGCTAGGTAATGACATTAATAACAGTAACAGCAACTCAATACCCATAATGTAATGTTAGCACTCAAAGAAAATACGGAAATAGAAATGTAATTCACCTTGGGGTCGCGAATTCCATTCCCGTACTCGTTCTGCGTTCCGGAGCGTTCCGCGAATTATGTGACACTGTGCCAGACTTCGTAGACACCCCTGTTATAGCTTGGGTTTTCTGTGAATGAGACAATAGAAATGGCAGTTATAATAATAACAGTAACAGCAACTCAATACCCATAATGTACTGCCGCCTGCATCTCTTTCACTAGACGTTCAATTTCATCTTTCTGTATTTGGGGGTATCGGAATGGACGAACATTTATGGCTCCTCACTGCCCCCTTTGAGTACAATGCCGTGCTCTCGGTCTCGGGGTGGTGGCAGCCCATTGGGCATCATGAAAACGCGCTCAAACTTGTAGAGCAGTCCCGCCGGGAAATCTGGTGGTTTCGGTCCTCCCCCAGACTCCTCCTTCTCAAGGTTGCTTAGTTCCACCAACATTCCTTCGCCCTCCCCACGCAACGCTCGAAACATTGCCTTTAATGAAATTTGAGTTTGATTAAGTGAAGGATTTCCCAACAACTTCACCTTCTTCCCGTCTACCATAAAACTCATAGATCGATTTTTCCAATTAGTGGTAACTTCCCCTAAATTTTCCAGCCACTGAACACCCAATATGACGTATGAATTGCCCAACTCTAATGGCAGGAATTTATCCTTCACCACCACGCCTTGCAAGTGTAATTGCACCTCCTCGCAGCAACCCTGGCCTGTAACAGTAGCCCCATTTCCAAGAGAAACTCCGACCTCTTTCTCTTCGGTCACCGGTAAATTCAGCTTACTCACGGTGGAAGTAGATATGAAATTGTGCGTTGCTCCGGGGTCTATCATGACCAAAACTCTCTCCCCTCCGATTTGGCCTTCGAGCTTCATACTTTTGGGGGCCGTCATTCCTACCACCGAGCATAGGGATACCTCTACCGCATTGATTTGGTTTTCGTCTGCTGCCTGCTCTTCCTCTTCATCCTTTTCCTCTTCCGTGTTGTCAATCTCGCCCAATAGTCATCAAGGGCTCCAAGTAGGACTCCTGTTAATTGCTCTTCCACGTCATAACGGCCCGGCCCTTTTCCTGTTAATTGCTCTTTTAATTGATTTCTGAGCGCGATGACGTCAATTCATTTGCTGTAACTTTCTCCCTTCACACTCTTATTTTTAAGTTTCTTCATTGTTTACTCACTTCCTATTTTTACATCTGTACACCGATTTTTTATTCGCTTTTTTTTGTAGACAATGTTTTTAAACTTGCTGGGTGTTCTTCGATTACATATTGGGATGTGCACTTGTGCTTAATGCTTTTTTTATGAGTTTATTATTAGTTTGTTTGAGTTATTAAGGAAATGCCAAGATTGAAACTTTGGTGTGTAATGTAGGCTGGGTTGATCAAAATAAGCCCCAAAGTTATTAAGGAAATGACTGAGTTGTGTAGGGTTTGGTGATGTACTTTTCAACCTTCTACTAACATCAGGTTAGATCTGCAACTTATTAATTTTATATTTTTAAATTTATGATTTTAATTAATCTAATATTGTATTTTGTTTGTTGTAGATGGGTTTGATGCAGTGCCAAATAAAGAAATACGCAAGCTTGCAAGAAAGTTCGCCAGAGATGGCGTGAACAGCATGGAGTCAGAAGGCAGAACCTGCGAGACATGCCTCCGACGGTTTGGGAGGCGGGTTGTTTTGACCCCCCGCAAACTGTGGGAGCATGTCCTCAGGTTTCATGCAGGTAAGTGTTTGTGCGAGAGTTGTTTTTATTTGTATGACTCAAAGAAATCCCACCTGCACAAATGCAGGGGGGAATAGGTTTTCTATTTCCTGTTGTAAGTGACAAACTGTAAACAACATATGATGAGTAGGATGTAAGTCCATGTCCATCCAACCTGTGGATAATAAATAAGTGACATGCATGCTTTGCTATCTCGTCGTTTCTTTAGGAGAAGGATTGAAGTAAAGTAAAGAAAGATTGTCAATAAAAGTGGGGTTTATCTATCCTATCAATAATAGAGAAGTGATGCTTTCAATTTTATGAGTATTAATTATCAATCGATGTGGCTGTTTAACTGTATTAAGCTTAATGCCCCCCAATAAAACAATTGAGCAATTTGACACGGAACAAACATTTCTATAGTAATGGTTATTTGTTAGATTTTAAAGAGGGACAACAATGCTTTGACATTAACATCAATCCAAGTAGAAAGAGTTGTGTTTTATGAAGCAACAAAGACTAGGTAGTTAATTTGCCAAAACTTCTAAAGGAATTTTATTCTTGTAAGTTTGTTGAATTGGATCAAAATTGATTGTAGAGTAAATCCAAAAGCTTGTCGATGATCTTCGATGAAATTTCATAGTCGACATCATTTTAATTCGATAAAGTTCAGGTAAAGATAACTAGATATTACATTCTCTAATAGGACAATACATAAAGGAAAAGAAGAAACTTTAAGAACATTTTTATAGATATAAGAAACCATAAATACTAAATCCTCCTTTTGAACGTTAAGGTTAAGTAATAATTAGAATATGATGTTATAATTTACTACATGAAATTTTAGGTTGATCCAGGTTGACCCGCTTGATTATCAGGTTGGGTTGACAAAAACATATTTGGATCAACTTGAAGATTGACTTGTTTAATTACTAATAAGGTTGGGTTTTAAATTTTCAAACCAATTACCTAAACAGGTCAAGTTGGTTAGTAATATTTTCAACCCGTTTATATCAACATGTTTATGAGCCAGATCCAATCCAACCCTTAATTGCCGGCTCTAGACTATCATGTATACATGAGTAAACTAGTCTCTGATAATTTTGGTGTCGATCATAAACATTGAGAATCGTATGAAACAACCCATGAAACAATATGTCCTAGATCACTCTTAGCTAGGATCTTCAAATTTCAATTATGAATGAATAGGAAAATCAAGAATTCCTAATCTTAGATTATGATATATATTTTTTATTATTTACATGATTTATTTAAGACATAATAATTGAAAAATGTGCTGGGATTTGAAGAAAAAGTTATGGGACAAGCATGCCCATGAAATTATGAAAATTGCTTTTGATTAAAGTGAGAGTGTCTTTGATAATTTAGTTGGGAAGATTTCGAAGAAACTTATAATGATACATATCTAATTTTGACTTATTATTGATTTTCTTTTTTTTAATACTCATCCAATTATTATTACCACTTTTGTCTATTTGGTAATTATAAAATTCCTACTTTCGTGGACAAAAATTACTATTCCTCGGACTTGGTGGTGGTTTAAGTTATGAAGTATAAGTTGGAAAGTGTCAATTAATATGCCACAAAATAAAGGCATTGGACAGTTAATGTTCTCTAACATCCGACCTAGATATGAATTGTTAACTAGCTTTTTTTTTTGGCTCAGACAATGCTTTAGGTTGTGGGATGGACAAAGTTTATAAACCAATGATATTATCGGTTACGTCGGAAACTGAAATTATAAAATAGCTAGAAATTTTATCCTCCGTTTTTCTTCTTAAATTGTCATTTAATATATCTTGTTTTTAGAAAAGAACTACTCCATAGAAGTGTAGAAATATATTAGATCAAGGAATATATCATGAATGTTCATACTCGACATCGGAGTTCTAAACCTTTAATGAGTATAAAGAATGAATAAATGGATAACGTCTTAGATACATCATAGTTCAAGTGAATAAGACACTCTCATACATATTAGCAAAGAAGCTCAAATATTACAAACATTACTAGACCAAACTCAAAATGATTTCCCTTCCTAGGCAAAAGACAAAAGTCATGCATATAACAGACTTGTGTTGGCTCTTATTGAAAACTTCTTGAAGAATCTCCTCACCTTGTAAGTCATGGCTTAGACTCCACCAAGTTTCTTACCATCTATATGGACCATGATAACTTAATTTATATAACCTAAATTATGGAAATTTTATAGGTAGTCACATTATTTGGGAGTTTGAAAGGTCTAGTAATATAAAATGGTTCCAAATTTAAACATGTGGAAATCATTTTGAACAATTTGATTTTATCATTTTATGTACAAATTTTCATACTATATCGCACCATTTAAGCATTGCACATTTGCATTTCATCAAAAAATAAAAATAGGTTAAGAGCAAACTCTTCAATCAACTCTCAACATGAGACAAAAAAAAAAGAAAAAGGCAGAGATAAGGAAAGAAAAACTAGGAG
Organism: Patellifolia procumbens; assembly: GCA_947645195.1. NCBI lineage: Eukaryota > Viridiplantae > Streptophyta > Magnoliopsida > Caryophyllales > Amaranthaceae > Patellifolia > Patellifolia procumbens. The sequence continues at coordinate 686,334 of CANSGD010001266.1, read as the reverse complement.
ATAATTGTAATAAGTTGGTGGGCCAACCTTCCATTTATGGGAAAAGGTAGAAGTGTACCAATTAAAAAAACACCTCAAAATAGAAAAATATACATATTAAAAAAACGGAGGGGGGTATATAAAGCAAAAACTTATTTTCAAAACCAACCATCTACAATTTGAAGAGTCTCATCAAAACACCTAGCTATGACCCATTATTTATAATTATAGAGGGTACAAAGTCTAAACATAGTTTGATTACTCTAAAAACAATTTCATTTGCTAAAGACATGAATGGAAGTTAGAAAACCTCACAGTGAAATTGCTTGGACTTTTAACCACCTCCAAAACTGAACTATGGATGATGGGACATCCAAAATTGTTTTAATCCAACTTATTTCAAGAGTTCAATTATGTTTATAAGAATATAAAACTTGTCGGCAAATAGCCTTGAGAAATATTATTACAACCATCAACAAGTCGCTTTTTAGTCACTAAATACTTCCAATTTATTTCTTAAATTTGTAACCATTTGACTTTAACATTAATTTTTGTGATCCAAATGTAAAACTAATAAGAGCGTCGAGAAACATTGCCCTCTCATAACCTTATAGAACCTTCCGTTCTCTTGGATTAAACTCCATATATAGCTAGGTATGAGTCGGAACGACAAGGTCTAACACAAATTTGGCCCAATGGTGGGCTATGGTCTTCCATGGAAGTCATTTCAAAATTGTGGCACGAGCCGGATGGACTGGTCGACCTCTTGAACCACTCGTTTTTAACCAAAACGCAAAAATATAGAATTCAAAGAGTAGCTCGTTGATAGAGTAACTGGGACAAACTATATTTAATGTTTGAGCATTCTTTTAAAATTTTGACATGATCACGACACAAGATGAATATTTCTAGGCCTGTTCCAGGTCCTTTTAAATATGGTATAAGGCCCTCAACACCACAAATAGGCCAGCCCCATAGATACCTCACTCTAAATTAAACTAGAATTAATTGAATTTATTTTCACTAACTAAATTAAAGGGAACTTAATTCTAAAATAACGGAGCAAGTCCAAGTGTAAAGACTGAGGACCCAAATGTAGATTAAGTAAATTTGCAATGGTCCTAGTGTCCTAGACAATTTATTAATTATAGAAAGTAATTATCTACATGGCAACTGTATAATTCTAGCTGTCCTTGACTAAAAGTGGGTCCGATAGACAAATATCATGGTTCCATACTTCCATCATATCTCATCAAAGCCTAAATTATTAAATTTTGTGGGGCAAAACATTTGAATGGAAACATCAAAGTATATGGCACAAACAAGAACCAAACATAAACAGCCATACGACATATGTGTGTGGACTCCTAGGTTAAAGTGTTTACGTACACATGCCATGCCCATAAATTTTTCTATCCTACATTCCTACTAATTCATTACTCCAATTCTTGAGACATGCATAATATTCGAAGTTAAACTTTATAATTTAATTATTTTTGTAATATTTGGAAGCAATATTCCAAAATTGTTCTACCACTTAAGTATAGGAGTTTAACATTTGTAACATTTACATACCTTATTTTCATCGAAGTTTTTGACTAATATATATATAATCAAATGTTGATATATAATGTATGTGTCACTTGTTCCGTTTTCTTAAGTTCTACTTCCATTTCACAAGCTCATCAATGCAAATCTTTAACTATAAATATCTTCATTTATATCTCATCAAAAAATTGATATTATTAGAATGCATATTGAAACAATATAACAATACTCCACATGGGATTTGTTGAGACAAAAATCTGTCAACACTTATTAGGACAGAAACTATCAACCACTCTCGGGACGAGGCTCCGTCAACAATTTGTTGGGCCAAAAATCTGTCAACAAGCAACTGACACCCCGTCGCAGATGGTCCAGAGTGCCGGGGAGGTTGTGATCCACTCTCCTGGGCTTGCTGGTCCTTGTGTAAACAAGGGTTCCTCGTTAACTTGTGTGTAATATGCTTGAAGACGGATAACCATGAGTAAATGAGATAAAATGTCTATTAAAATCTAAGAGATGGACCACACAATCTTGAGACAAGAAATACATGTCGAGATTAAACTGTTATAGAATAAAATACGTTCATTACAACATGAAACTAGATCCAAAGGCTCTAAAGATACGTAACTAGGTCAAATAGACGAAGTCTACTTGAGTATCTACACTAAAATTATGCTAAACTAGGCTAGGCTATGCTATGATATGATAACCTAAGATAAGAGATATGTCATTTTGATGGGTGGGTTTGATCCGAATTTCTTCTTCTCTTGAGTCCTCTATTTATATAGAGGGAAGGAATGTAAGTTATGTTGACATCATGGGTAGTTATCTTAGAATGGGTAGTTATTTTGTTACATCATGGGAAGTTAATTAACCACCCACTAAAATAGTAACTTCCTCTTCATTTGAATATTAATCTCATAACTTCCATCTACACTTGGATGTGAAAATGTAGCGATAACAGTATTGTATTTTGATAAATATAAATATAAGAAGCTGATCAAAATTTTATAAATTTGACCACTTGAATAGTAAATGAGTAGAACTTAAGAAAACAAAGGGAGTGTTTAATTTGTTTTAATATATACTTTCGAAATATAATTTTCTATAAATTTGTATTAGCATATAGTTCAAGATAGTAATAGTAAAATCTGTACATTTGACCGTATAAAAGTTAAACTGCCACAACTTTTAAAATATAAAGAAATTTTAATTATATTATTGAATTTTTTTAATGACTTAGATAAAAAGTTAGACTATAGATCAATAGAGATAGCACAGATCCAAAATTAGTAATCTAATGTAGCAATTAATATGAAATTTTCATAAACGGGAAACTGTAATACAAAAAGAAATACAAAAAGTATATGTAATAAAATATATAGTCTCTAAAGCTACAATTAGCATGTATTTTCTATGTTTAGTGTTTGAATATTTTAAAATTGTATCGTAAAAATAAAGAGATGGAAAATATATATGTATCATCTTATCTTCATCAATTTCTTCTAATTACTCATTGTATACATTGAATAACAAATAGGAAATTTATATAGTATATATTAAAAAGCGTAGGCAAGAGTATCCGCCACGTGTCACCATCCCTCTTTGAATAACATCCTATCCAATATATTCTCATATATTAAAAAAAAAGTCAATGTGAAGATTTGAACCCCTAACCTCATGCTTGGAATGAATAGCTCCAATCACTAAGCCACCATACAATTATTGATGCTTCTTTCAACAATCATGATCATATATAAATGAAAACCAAGAGTTAAGTTGTCAAAGTGAGATAACATATTTTTTATGATATTTTACACGCTAGATTACATTAGTTATTGCTAACTAATAACCCGGACATCGCCGGGAGCTGATACTAGTTATACATTATAACTGTACACTTTATATGTTCTTTTAAATTACCTTTATTTATTGAACATTCTTTAAAATAACATTCTTGAGTTCTCTACAATAACACTAAAGTGATCTTCATTTTATCAGATAGGGTTATTTTAGAAATTTTTCGATAGCACGGGATTATGTACTATAACATAATTTTTCAAAATACACTAATAAGTAATTACTAGGAATACAATATAGTATTAGTTAATCATATTGTTTATAACCCTAAATTAAAACACACTTCTGTCTTCATCCCAAGGAACACATAACAGGATTCTACCAAACTTAATCTCTAATCAAACTGTACTAATATTCCAAATGCAACACATAATTCCATTACATAGTGCTACTTGCATGTGTTTTTGATTTCTTTGGGTAATTAAGGTTTGGGATTATGCTAATCAACTTCTTAATTGATCTGATACCCTAGTGACATCAATCATATAGGACCATGGATCCTTATTTATTTGTTTCTTTTTCATTGTGTTTGTTCGTCATTGTTTGCTTTGCTTTCTTGTCACATTTGTCGATGCCAATTTTTTTCCCAACGTTTTAGATGACGATTCATGTTAGCCGACCCCAAATCATTTTGAGAATGAATAAGACTATATTATTATTGTTGTTGTTCATAATTAATTAATGTTGATTGATATATAGTCTATTTTTTTCAGAGGTAATGCAGGAAGAAAGTCCTTCTATTGAGGATTATATACTTTATCATTGTTTACTATCTGATGTAAGTGGGAAGAAGTTAAGGGGAATAAGAAATATTTGTAGATGAGTTAATCAAATGACCTACATCAGCGGTTGAATGCGCAACCTTATTGACTCCGCTGTAACCATTGTTGACTGAGGAATACTTGACAAAATATGTGTGCATCAATTTTTATTAATCTTTGTTCTAGTCCTGATTATTAGGACTACCTTTATATGCATGCCATGCCGCAAAGGCTACACATACACTTAGTGGTCGTTTGGTTTATGTGGGAAGTGAAAATTCACATGAAATTCTAATTTATAGGAAATCAATTCCTTAATCAAATTCATGGGAATTTAGTTAAAGTGTTTGGTTGACAATGGGGGAAGTAAATTCCTATGCGAATTTCAACTTACATAGGGGACCCTAGGTAATTTAATTCCTCCGTTTTGTGGGAAGTGGAAATTCTTAGGAATTTCAAATTCCTACATTTTGCCATTTTGGTATCAACCAAACAATACACCCATTTTCTAATTCATGGGAAATTCTATTGCCCATATTTTCTCATGTCAACCAAACAAGCGCTTATTTATTTGTTTGTTTTTCATTGTGTTTGTTCGTCATTGTGTGACCACATATACACTGGGTGTATGTGTTGCTACTAAAATATATATTGTTACTAAAAAATTACAAACTTACAATATTTATTTTATATTTAATGATTTTTTCTTTATCTTTGTTTAAAAGAACTGTTTTATGAAGTTTTCGCTGATTAGATTTGTATGAATCCTTCGTTTAAAACTAAAAAAAAAGAAGAATTACAATGTTTTTTTCAAGATTTATTCATATATTAGCTTCATATAGTTCATCTTCACTATTTTTCTACTATTGATTTCTAGTAAATTTTCTTGTCGTTCAAATGTTTGATTTGTTTGAAGAAAAAATAATATTATATTTTCATCCATACCATGTAATAAAATTCAAATTTAAATATAGCATTTCAATAGTCAATGTATTATGTAAATTCAAATATCGTCAATTAACAAAACAAGTTAAACAATTGTAAGTTTGTAATTCTTTAGTAACAATATCTATTTTAATAGTAACACATACACTCAATGTATGTGTGGCCCACATACACCAAGTGTATGTGTATCATCTCTCCACGCCATGCGTACGAAATAATAGCACGAGGAGTTTGGAGAAATAAAAAAATATACGTAAAAGATTGGCATTTAAAAAAAAAACCAAAAACTTCCCTTCCTTGATTGTACTAACTTTAATTTCCTTGATTTATTTAATTCTCTAATCTTCTTTTTTTATTTGTGTCTGCCCCCTCTTCCCATATAGTATAGATTTGAGTGTATAAAAAATCATATTTGAGTGTACATATGTCAAATAATTGATACTTGGACATATATATAATGACATTTGCAAGATAGGAAATACAAGGATATTATTATTTGACAAATGTACATTCATATATGATCTTTTGTACACTTACATGTAAGATATTGTACAATTACCAATGTTCACTCGTTTTACACATGTGTATAATACCATAATTTATATGTTCACTAATTGTATACACATGTACATTGTCTAAACCTATAATTGATTTGTACACTTACATGTAAACTATTGTACAATTACCAATGTTTACTCGCTTTACACATGTGTACAATATCATAATTTATATGTTCACTAATTGTATACACATGTACATTGTTGGAGTATGGGGAAGTGGAAAGAAAAATGTCAGTAAATTCTGGGACACCAAAACTCTTTCACTGGAACCTCTCACTTTCCTTCCCAATCTTCGGTAGCTATCTCTCTATTCTATTCAACAGCCATTCAACAGGAAATTCTGGGACATTGGATTGGGGTGAGGTTGGAGGGAGAAGGGAGGCATTTGTTTGAGGAGGGAAACAACCTGTTACCAGTCGTCTATGAGCAGAAACAATTTGGTGGATTGAGTATCCCCTGAGAAACGATAATTGTTATCCTCTCTCCTCAAACAAACAATCAATAACGGAAAGGATTTATCGATTACGTTTCCAGCCCCTCAAATTTCCATACCAAACATGCTCTTAAATTAATCACCAAATAAACTTAGGAAAATTAGACACCAAGAATTCAAAAAAAAAAAAGAAAAGATGCTTGCCTTCCGCCTGCTTTAATCGGCCATAGTTTTGCAGGAACTGAGTAATGTAGTTGAATTTTAAAACAAAGATACTTACCTTCCTACATCAAGTTTCCTGTAACCCATAGAAAATGTAGTTAAATAATTGTGGCCTACCATTTTTAAGGTGAGAAAAAACAATTAGCATTCACCACATCAATTGACACTCGCAGCAAAAACTGAGAAAAGATTGATGTCTCATACTCTCAAATAGTGATGGTATTGCCAAATTGAGCTTTTCATATATCATTTATAGCCCATAATCATGACACTAATTTGTAATAAGACATAAAAGTCATGTACCACAAGAAAGCTTGAACAAGTTGAAATCCAGAAATTTACCAGAAAAGGCAAGATGGAAGAAGGCTTGTTTATCTTTCTCTCGCATGCCACTCATCATGTGCTCAGATTTTTGGTGCTAGCCATCCCAATCAATTGATAGAGATATGATGAATTGATTTGCTCATTTTGTGATCATGCAGACCCCTGAGTAAAAGACAAGCTCAAATCTTTGAACTTCTTCGCCGAGGTATACAGTGTGGTTCCACTCATAACCTAATTCACAGCTAGATAAAATCAGATTAAACCTAAAAACATTACAAAAAAACCGTAAAAACATTCAACAACCCTAAAAATTGAACTAAAAAGAGTGAAATACCGTTTTGCTGTTGGATTCCTCGGATCTGAGACAAAGAAGAAGCTTCCATGGACCCAAAGCGAGTTAGTGAAGGAGTACTCTGCGGTTGACTCGATTGTTCCGTCGGCTAAATGGTTTATGGTGTGCTGTTGGTTTCTGTGTTGTTAGCGTTTTTGTTTTAGGGGTTCTTTGTTATTGGAGGTAGGAGAGAGAGTAGGAGAACTGGAAGTCTAGAAGAGAAGCGAAGAACCAGACAGATGTTGAGGGCAGCAAAAGCAATTACATATGAAAGTATAAGGGCAAAATGGGTTGAACACTATTCATAAGCTACAATGAACTCATGTTCTCACTTTTAAAAGAGTAGAGATTAATAAATAGCAAAAATTGTTAAGAATAAATTAACCTTTACGTTGACTGCTTCTAACAGGTTAACCATTAGATATTCCAGGAATAAGTAAACCTTGTATGTCCCTCCGCTTTTAACAAGTCAAAACCGGATATCACCTCTTATTAACCTTTTGAACAGGTTAAAGTGAGACATGCCACTCCTTTTATTGAATATTTTAAAATTTATCGTTTATATTTTTTTTAAAAAAACACAAATCTCCCTCTCCCTCCTCCAATCGTGCTGTCATGCACCCTTTATGGGCACGGTTTCATACACTGTGGGATCCTTTTTCGGAAAACGTCGTCTTCAGTCTTAAAAGACCCAAAAATTCGTCTCAAGGTGTGTGCCCGAAAATTCGGCTTGTTGATACTCATGTCGGACGGATTCTCGAAATTACTGCCCATAAAGGGTGCACAGTGGTGTCCGTTTTCAAAAAACGTCGTATTTAGCATGAAAAGGCGAAAAGTCGTCTCCAGGTGCATATGTCGAAAACCTGGCTTGTAGGTATTCGATTCGTAGAGATTCTTGAAATTCGTGTCCATAAGGGGTGCACGGTGGTGTACGTTTTCCGAAAAAACGTCGTATTCAGCCTGAAAAAGTCGTCTCGTGGTGCATATGTCTGAAAACCTGGCATGTTGGTACTTGTTTTGTAAGGATTCTCGAAATTCGTGCCCACATAGAGCGCACGGTGGTGTCCATTTTTTCAAAGAACGTCGTCTTAGCCTAAAACGGTATAAAAATTCGTCTCAAGGTGCATATGTCCGAAAACTCAGTCTATTGCTAATTATGTCGTAGATATTCTCGAAATTTATGTCCAGATAGGGTCCACGGTGGTGTCCAGTTTTCGAAAAAACATCGTCTTTAGCCTTAAAAACGCAATTAAACAATATGGAAGAATTAAATAAATAGTTTAATTTAAAATTTTGGTTAAACAAATAATTAATTATTTTAATTTAATTAAAACAAGCAACGTGGACAAGTGAACTAAGCTAACAAGTTAGTGTTAGATAACCTGTAAAAAAGTTAAAAGCGAAAGGGCATATAAGGTCTACTTATTCCTATAATATTTTAAAGTTGACTTGTTAGAAACGATCACTGCAAAACTTGACTTCTCTTGACAATTTTCTTAATAAATAAGAGTTTAAAAATTCATGACATACCTAACTATAGCATCACGAAGCCTTTTCCCTTTACACGGTCTGGAGAGAGAAACAATTAAGAAGCCTAATAGAACTTCTACTTAAAAACAATCTTTTGGGTTAGGAATGCTAATAAAATGTGTCACCTGTCGTAATTCGAATGCGAATTCGACTCGCGATGGCTTGAACTTGAATTATTGAAATCTGACACAATGACTTGAATAGAAATAGGACTTGAATTGGCTTGAGATCTTAACAAACCGAGTTCAACATATCTAGTTCACCTCTATAATCTCATGACCGACTCAGTTATTTTTCTCTTATCTTTCACACTTACATATAACAACTAGGGATAAAGCCCATACAATGCACGAGTTACATCATATATTGTATTAATTTTATTTTATAAACATTACATTATTAGGAGTTTATATATCAAAATCTTGTCAGAATATTTTATAATAGTTTTAACACCCCCGTTAATAGAACAACCTAGTCGACACTCGACCCGTTACCGGAGGGAAACCAAGGAGGTCCTCTACTCTTCCATGGTTAGATATGTAATGCACCGTTTATCTCATATACCAAAAACAATTAAACTAAAGCTCGTGAAATTCAAACTAATTTTCTCTTATCCTAAACTTTATATATTTTTATGTATCATTTTAAATATTGTCATTGGGAAGGCTAAAACAGAACAATAAAAATATACTCTTGTTATAATGTTATAATTTTATTACTATAATTTATGTGATCTTATTCTCATACTCTTTCTATAGTTTATTTATTTTTATATAATTTATGTTTAACTAATATTTTAAAATTTTGTAGGTTCTATAACTATATTATAAAGGGATCCCATTTAAAAGTGTTCAAACTTATATGACAGTTGGTCAAGTTTCTTTTTATTTTCTAATAGAATACAAAAACGTAATACCTTAGACACAACCATAAACATAATTTTTATGATTTTATTTGTTTTTTTGTGCGTAAATAATCAAGGAGCCAACAAAAATCTCACTATTTATGAATGTACAACTTTCAAATTAATCATATTATTATTATTTATATGTTTTTATTTGATAAGACTCATCTATAAGGAAAAAGTAATTCTCTAATCGGATCCGAGTATGACTTGGACAAAACGCAAATTCAACAACATGTTTCCTAATATAAGTAGAAATCATATTCCAAGAACCAACTAAGTCAAAGATATATCAAACGTGAAGATCTAAATATTATATCATAATTATCTTCATTTGGGATTATATTATTTATTTCCTAATACAGGTTAACCTAAGAATGGGTTTTCTGTTTTTATTATATATATAGAGCTTAGATCTCGATATTAGACGTACTTGTTTCAAAAAGAAAACAAACAAACTTAGGGTATCAATTATTATCATATGAATAATGGGTTCCAATTTCTCAGAAGTTTTACCAGAAGAGATGTTGATGATTATTGCAGAGAAGTGTTTGTCAAGAGATTTAAAGGATTTAGTGATGTTTTCTTGTGTGTGTCGTTCATGTTACGATGCTGCTTCTGTCGTCAAATCGACTGTCTTTTCTAAGCCACAGATGCCATGGTTGTTGCTTCCCAATGACCAAGGCAAAGATGAAGCAGACGACGATCATGATAGGAGAAACATGTTCGACCTGAGCAACAACAAGTTATACAATATGAGCCTTCCTCAAGCATCAAAGAAGAGGTGCTATGGCACTGGTAGCGAATGGATATTAACCATTGGCCTTGATCGCGAGATTCAATTACTTAATCCCCAAACTCGAGCTTTATTGCCACTACCGTCATATCTCACCTTAGCCCACCAACCTGAAGATTCTGAATCTGAATCTGATGACGAAGAACAACTTAACGAAGAACAGACAGAGACAGCAGCTGCTGAAGAAATAGGCGATGAGCAAAATATAGTACCAATAGTTCTTCGAGCACTTAATAGTGATGAACGATTTCGCATTGGTCATGTCAACAAAGCATTCGTGGTACACCTAGACCAAGATCAACACGACTCATTGTCTTCTAAGTTGTTGGTGATATTAATTTACGGCCTCTTTGACTTCGTTGCTGTAGCCAAGCCGGGGGATTCCAATTGGGTGCCCGTTATGGACGTGGATCAAGTGTGTGATGTTGCATATTGTCCAAATTTGGGTCGCATCTTGTTCTTGCAACAATGCGCAAAACTTAGTTATTGCGACTTGCACCAGCTTTTTACAACTACTATTACTCGTGTTCCTTTGAGTTTACTAGATTATTATGTTTCACCTCCAAGCTTCATACAAGAGGAGGATGAAATTATGAAATACAAAAGAAAGCTCTACCTGCTTTTTGAGTCATTTTCGGGAGATATTCTCTTTGTACGAAGGTTGTATAACGATTCTGTTGATGATCTTGATGCTCCTAATAATGCTGATGAACAAGATGAGGACGATGAAGATGAAGATGAAGATGAAGATGAAGATGAAGATGGAGTTCTCGAGGTTACGGTTACTTATGACTTTGAAGTTTACAAGCTTGACTTGCAAACCAAGGAATGGAAGGAGTCCCGAGATTTAGGCGATATCGCACTCTTTTTAGGCAATAGCCCTGCTACTTCCGTCAAGGCTTCAAACTTCCCTGCATGCAAAGCTAATTCTATATATTTCAATGATGATGGTTTGAGCATATATGGTTGGGGGCCGACACTCAATATGCGTGATCTAAAGGTTGATTTTAAACTCGGAGGTCGAGATATGGGAGTTTATACCATTTCCGATGGAATCATTCACCCTTTTTACCTTGGAGATGACTACCTTTCTAAATATTCGGTTCCTATATGGCTTATGCCAAAACTGTAATAAATATTCTATTTCATCCTACTTAACAAAATAAGTGTTTAGCATTATCTTCTTGACTTAAATTTAATATGTTTTAACAAATTCCCATTCAATATATTCTTCTGATTCAATACTTATGTTCATTTTAGTGAATTGCAAATTTTATGTGTGTACCATGCATGTTGCTCGAATATTACTTTAAAACGCTTGGTGTAATCAAAGGTGATTTCTAGGAGGAATTTGATGGCAATATATGTTCATTTTAGTGAATTGAGAAGTTTCTTGTTATGTCTTTCAGAAAAAGATTAGCTTTTGTTGGAGTATGATATTCTGTTGATGTATGTGAGAACATTGAACAATACATGAGAGTAGCTTAGGATGATGGCAATATGACTATGGCTGCGTTCTATTCAAATTTTTTTATTTGAACTTAACTTATTTGAATTTGGCACAACTTATTAGAACATATCTCAACTTATTAAAACTTTTCACAGGTACCACCAACCAAAAAAACCCTTTGCTGCTACTAATTGTCTTTCTTTTCCAACTTGATGCATTCCCTTTGATAACTTATTGATTGGCTACTAAATTTTGTGATCAGTAAGTTATGAGTTTTTCTTTTTCTGGATTAATGCATTGTTGGTCATACTTAGTAGAAATTTTATGTGCCTTGTTTGTATCTGTTGACTTTGTTGAGTATATCACATATGACATGATTATCAGAGATGCCAACTTTTCTTCCCTTTGAGAGTGCATAGAATAAAGCAATTTCCATTTTATCTCGGAAAAAAAAGGCTATTTTGAAAATGTTGTTTTGTTTTTTGGTTGTGAACTATAATGGCATTTTGTGGGATGGCTTGGAGGGTCTAACCAATTGGCCTGCATATCAAATGGTTGGATTATATTTCATTTAGTTTAGTGTTGTTGGAATTTGGCCAATAGCTACTTTACGAACTTAAGCCTCGATGTTCACTCATACTGTTGAAGTTTAGACAGGTTGTTACTTAGTTGTTAATCAACCCCTTAATTCAAGGTTGAGTTTGTTACCAATATAATTAGCTTAGTAGTATAAATAGCCTTAGCTTGATTAAACAATTCAACTCTAATACCATGTAGTTTCTTTACTGCTTCTCTATTCTCTACTTCTCTCTCACATATTACAGCTTGTCTATTTCTCTCTTTCTCTTTGCTGCTTCTAGTTCATCAATGAAGTTCAACTCCATTCATGAAAACTGACACATACAGTGTGATTTGCTCTTCTTCTTATGCGTCTTGGTTTCTGTTTTCTAATGGAGTTTCTAATTGGTTATCAAGTTGGATTTGATTATAGTCATTAGCTATGAAGAGATTTTTTTTTCCAAATCAATTACTTTCATTATATAATTAGTTAATGTATTCCGGCGAATTGTTTCTCCCTTGTACATACAACAAATTGTTTTTCGAAAGCTAGTTGCTTCCTACATTTAATAGGTGGATGTTCCAAAATACATGTTTTTCCAAGGCATTCATCGTTCTTCCTTACTTCTTTAACTAATGAATCAACAACTTTGTTCGCTTCTCTTCTCCTCGTAGCTGGCCTAGGATTTCCTTGCATTGGATATAGAGACATTTGTTTAGGAATGACCTTGCCTAGTCTTTGTTTTGATCTCCATCAAGAGCTTGCATACTAGCTGTTGCTAGTATTATTTTGCTCCATCCTTCTCGTTAGTCGTTATATCTTCCAATGCTTCTTTGATTGCTAGTAGTAGTTAATCTTCTTATATATGTTAGCAATCTATTGCTAGTGGTTCAATTTAATTAATTTGCTTGTAGTTCAACTTAATTTGTTTCTGATCTCCTCAAGGGCTTTTTGTGCTATAGATCCGCCACATTATCAATTGATGGTGCGACGCCCCATATTGATGAGAATTTGTGAAGGAATATTACCTTTTACAATGCCACCACCGTATTTCCTACTATCTCTAATTAATATGCCCTTTTCTTTTTCGGAGAACGTAGTCTCTACAATTCATTTGAACTCTTATCCCACCCATACATATGCCGAAAGAAAAAACTAATTACCCACTTAAGCTTCGTTTAGTAGGATGTAAAACAGTTTCTTGAAAAGTTGTTTTCCTCTATTCTCAGTTTTACTGAATTTGGTTGACAAAGGGCCGGGGTGTAAAACCATTTTCCCTTCAAACTAAAGGAAACATGTTTTCCTTCTCCTTACCTCCCTTTACACTCTTCCCATCACCTTCTTACTTTTCCTTTCATTTTCTTTTTTTCCATCATCTTTCTTACATGGTGCAAAACGATGGAAACCCAATTTGCATTATGTTTTCCATTGAAATTGTTTTCCGTGCAAAACATTTTAAATGTTCATGATGTTTTTAAGCTATAGATGTTTTTGCAAAGAGAGAGAGAGTAACGAAACACACTCCAATTTGCCAAAAACAAAGAGAATCTATGAAACACACTCAAATTTCAACAAACCTTTACTCTAACTTCGCCTTTACCGGCAGGAGTGATGTGTTTCCCTTAGTATATTTACTCCCTCTTGAAATTAGGATTTTTGCCTATAGGTTTTTACCTTTCACTTGAAAGGGTTTTTCCTATTTTAGGCTTAGTTTAATTAGTTTATTTATTTTATTTTATTTAAGTATTTATTCAATTAATTTATATTAGGTTGTTATTGGCTTGTTTTAAAAGATAAGACTAGTTTTAAAAGATAAGATTAGGATTATTTGAAGATATGAGTTAGGGGATTGTCCTAACCATATTAGGATTTGTTTATCTTTATCTTATTTGTTTAGGATTAGGATTAGGTATTCTCTATTTATATGGTTGTTTTACATCAATAAAAAACAGTTTGAAGTTTGAAATTTATAATTTTGAGTTTAGCCTTGTGCTTACTTATTTTCCAAGTGTTCTTGCGCGAATACTTACCATTCTTCTCGTGGCTTGCGCGCTTCGAAACCCTTTAAACTTGCGCGTTTAGAGTTCTATCCTTTTATTTTATTTAGGTCCTTTTAAATTCATATCAATTGGTATCAAGAGCCTAAGGTTTGGAGAATTCTTGGCAACCTACATGATCGATTTTGCTAACTGTGAAGTGAAGAAACATGTGATGTACGAGACAATTAAGGTAATTTTGTCCCTATTTTCGGTCTTAATTACTAGAGACCTTGAAGGTTTGATAGCAGCTTTAGAAAAAATCATATCTTGTTAGTTGTTTGTGGATTTGTGGCTTTACATGTTGCTGTTCTGATCTTGTTTTCATCTTGATCACATAAATTTATGGTATAATCGTGGGGACTTTACCTAAAACAACAAAAAGAGTTGACTTTGTTCTTTTCTTTTTATAATTTCCTCCATTGTGTAAACAAGTAAGGGTTTATATCCTGTCGCTTTGCGGAATTGTTGTGGTAGCAGACTAGGAGTTTAACAACTATTTGGAAAAAGTCATTTGATTATTGTGATTTTGTTTGATAAACTTTTATCATGGGAAACGATAATGATAAAATTACAGCGGATTGGTTGAAAAATATTGCGGATTCAATAGCTACTTTGTCGTTAGCACAACAGGACATGAAAACAAAGATGGAAGGGGTTGTTGCACAAGTTACAACTCTTAGTGGAACTCCTCCTCCCCCTCCCCCTCCCAATGCTAACTTTAGAAATCCTCGTGTGTCTGAAAGTGATAAAGATTTTAAGTGGGATGTTCCTGATTTCACGGGTGAAGGGGATGCTGAAGATTTTCTTAAATGGGTTTCGTAGAATGGATAAGCTCTTTGACTATAAAGGGTTTGATGATGAGAAATCCTACAGGGTGGAAAATTTGAAATTGACTAGATATGCATCTATGTGGTTTGAAAATTTGAAGTTGAAACAGATACGAGATGAAGAGACTCTGGTACACACATGGACTGAGATGAAAAGACAGCTTAAGAGAAAATTTGTCCCTACACAGTAAATTCAAGACAATTATTTGAGGTTGAATCTTCTTGAGCAGGGTAAACTTAGTGTTACTGAATACACTAAGGAATTTGAGCGACTTTGCATTCTTTGCAATCTCCGAGAAACGGAAGAGATGAAGATAGGGAGATACATGAAAGGGTTGTCACTCACGCTTCGTCACAAAGTTGAGATGGCTTCCTTTAATTTCTTTGATGATGTTACTAAGTTGGCACTTCGGGCAGATACACAAGAAAGAGAGAAGATGGAAAGGGAGAAGCATAAACCTTCATACTACAAAGAACAACAATCACAATATAGTACTCCTGGTTCTAGTAGTATCATTCCTCATTCGGTTGGTAAAGGTGATCTTGATAAAGGAAAGAAAACTTTTATTCCTCCTAAGCAACTTGCAATGAAAGAGAAGCGTTGTTTCAAGTGTCAAGGGCAAGGACATATTGCTTCTAATTGTCCTAACCGCATCACTATTTCTTTGAGAGATCATTATGCTGTTTCAGGTCTTCTAATTGCTGAAGAAGATGAAAGAGAGCGGATTTTGATGTTGGAGAATACGCGTGTTTGCCTGCAAAATCGAGAGGCGGAATTCGATTTTGAAGATGTTGATCAATGGGGAAATCAAGAAAAGATTATTGCTGAACCTGAATATCACCATATTGGCATTTTGAGGCGAGTTCTTCATACCTATTTTATTCCTCCAACTGGACATGAACAAAGGGAGAACTTATTTCAGACTAGATGCAAAGTGGGTGATCATAGTTGTTCGTTGATCATTCATAGTGGATCGTGCACTAATGCAACATCTACTAAGTTGGTTGACACTATGAAACTTCCTACTAGAGGTCATCCTGCTCCGTACAAGCTTAATTGGTTACATGATGGTGATGGACTTCAAGTCAAGAAGCAAGCTTTGGTTAACTTCTCTATAGGTACATTTTCTGATAGTGTATGGTGTGACATCTTACCTATGACTGCTTGTTCTATATTGTTGGGTCGTCCATGGCAATATGATCGAGAAATAATGCATAATGGTGTCACTAATGTTTATTCAGTCAAGATGGGGGATAAAAGAGTCCAGTTGCATCCATTACCCCCTAAGGCACCACCTGTTAAAGCTCCTGCTAGAGAGTTGTTGCTTATGCCTGAACTTAACAAGAAGGGAAGAAGAGCGAACCTATTATCTTTAAGGAATCCTCGACCTTTTGAGATTGGTGACTATGTATTTTTATCCTTGAATGCTCAGAAAATGTACAATAATTCAAAGGGTAAGGATGAATCTATTAAGGAAGGACCTTTCAAGATTGTGCATAGGGAGAATTATGATACTTTCCAAGTTCTCCTCGGAAAGGGAATATGTGCTAATTTGCATGCCAGTGATCTAGTGCCATGCCTTCCAGATTAAACTTGCAGACAAGTTTTTTTTAAGAGGGAGAGAATGATGTGTTTCCGTTAGTATATTTACTCCCTCTTGAAATTAGGATTTTGCCTATAGGTTTTTACCTTTCCCTTGAAAGGGTTTTTCCTATTTTAGGCTTAGTTTAATTAGTTTATTTATTTATTTTATTTTATTTAAGTATTTATTCAATTAATTTATATTAGGTTGTTATTGGCTTGTTTTAAAAGATAAGATTAGGATTATTTGAAGATATGAGTTAGGGGATTGTCCTAACCATATTAGGATTTGTTTATCTTTATCTTATTTGTTTAGGATTAGGATTAGGTGTTCTCTATTTATATGGTTGTTTTACATCAATAAAAAACAGTTTGAAGTTTGAAATTTATAATTTTGAGTATAGCCTTGTGCTTACTTATTTTCCAAGTGTTCTTGCGCGAATACTTACCATTCTTCTCGTGGCTTGCGCGCTTCGAAACCATCTAAACTTGCGCGTTTAGAGTTCTATCCTTTTATTTTATTTAGGTCCTTTTAAATTCATATCAAGGAGTCCTTTAAACGTAGCCACCAAGACCGCGGTGTTAGTTAACCACTGAAATTGAGGGTAATACAGTAGCGATAGAGCAAGATAACACGAGAATCTACAAAACTCTAACTCTACCTTTACTTCAACACTACCATTTGAGCGGTAAACACAACGAAGACGGTAGAGCTTCTGGACAAAGAGATTCCTCTTCGTTGCAACCTCTTAGGCTAAACACTTGCTAAAAGACTAAAGGAGAAAAAAGGAAAGAAAGGATAAAAACACACGGGCCTCGTTGGAGCACAACGCTTTGCCAGATCTCCGGCGGGTTTAGAAGGTGGGGGTTTATTAAGACTTGGTGGTTGAAAGCAAAAGCAACTAATGCGTTGGGGGTGGCCGTCAATCTGTACCGTGGCGGATGAAGTTGGCTGGAGAAGTGACACATGACGCGAGGATGGCTTGCCGACGACCTTGCAAGAGCAGCTAATGCTCAGGGCCGCCGACGAGCCTAAGGAGCAGCCCTTGCCTTAAGGGAGTAGGAAGGAGGTTACATGTTATTGTTGTTAAATTGAGCTTTTTTAGGAGTTTTCCCATTTACTTTCCACAAAAACGCCAGAAACATAGGGGTAATCACGGGAAAAAAAAGTCATGCCGGAAATTGAAGTTTGCAAAAAAAATAAACTATGTTTAAGGTTTTTTATTGCAAAGAATGTTTTAAAAGGTTCTTTTTCGCAAAAATGAACATCTAAAGGGATTTTTGACAAATTTTCCTTAGGATAAAAAGAGACTATTTTGAAATCTGTTTGATCTAGCGATCATTTCTTTAATGGCAAATTCCTCTGTTTATAACAATTGTGGTCTTGTGGATGGTTTCGTGCGCTCTTCATAACTTCCTTCAAAAAACTTAGTTGCTGTTGCTTTGAACATTTAAACGTCACGAGAACCCTTTTTGCAAGTGCAAATATTCGTATTGTGGGTCTACACTTTTCCAAACTCTTAATGTTGGTTTGAGGCTCTCTTGCCCTTAATACTTGGGCTTTATGGCTTGGACTATCCTTAATAATGGGCTTGTCCCTCTTATAATGCGCAAATTAGATGGTGCGGGGAGGAGCACCATGAGCATGGTGCTCCATGCCCACATCATCATGTTCGTCAGCATGCTTGCAGTGTACATAGGACTTTTGCTAGTGTATAAAAAAAACTCCCATTGTACATTAACCCCCCTAATGTACATCAGATTTATTTATTTTTCTCTCTCCTCCATAATTGGACATTTTGAATTCATTTCCCTAAAGCTTTTCCCTCCAAATGTTCCAATTAACTTTTGTATATGTTCTTTTATATAACTTTATTGTTCACTATGATTATTAAATATGCTCATTTATTTATTTCAAATATTCATTGTATAATAATACTCAATTTAAAAAAAAAATTTATTCCAATTAACTTTGACACAAAAACGTAATGAGTGAATATATAGGTTTAGACAATATATATGTGTATACAATTAGTGAACATATGAATTATGGTATTGTATACATGTGTAAAGCGAGTGAACATTGGTAATTATACAATAGCTTACATGTAAGTATATAAAAAATCATATTTGAGTGTACATATGTCAAATAATTGATACTTGGACATATATATAATGACATTTGCAAGATAGGGAATACAAGGATATTATTATTTGACAAATGTACATTCATATATGATCTTTTGTACACTTACATGTAAGCTATTGTACAATTACCAATGTTCACTCGTTTTACACATGTGTATAATACCATAATTTATATGTTCACTAATTGTATACACATGTATATTGTCTAAACCTATAATTGATTTGTACACTTACATGTAAACTATTGTACAATTACCAATATTTACTCGCTTTATACATGTGTACAATATCATAATTCATATGTTCACTAATTGTATACACATGTACATTGTTGGAGTATGGGAAAGTGGAAAGAAAAATGTCAGTAAACCCACCCCTTCGCATTTAATGGGGAACAGTAACTTGTCAAATCAATTACTTTTTGAATTATATTTTGTTCATTGACGGACACTCAATGTATACTGAGCAGCCAGGCCAACTTAAAAATCCGTGTTTTGTTCTACTTTTATTGCGTTTTCAAGGAGCACCATGCTCATGGTGCTCCATTGTGCATTATCTACTTATTGCTTATAATGGCCTCATAAACATAATGGCTTCTTGTTCATCTAATCTGTGGATGTTAATCTAACAGGTTGCACAATTAAAAGATGAATGTATATTAACAATACACCATTTCCCACTCTCTAATGGTACAAAATTAGAAATTGTGATTTTATGTTGTGAAAGTATAGTCAATTTTTATAATATAACAATAATAATATTAGGTTGTTTATTAATAATAGAACGACTTTATGTTTTTTATCATTCAAAATCTTTATATATATTTTAAGCTATAAAATTCTAATCATTAATATTTATTTATTGTTGAATATTCAGGTAAGTTTGTGGTAGACGGTCTATCCATATGCTTGTTACGCCATGAAATTTATATAGCTACTGGTGCAGGTTGAGAATCATTGCAGCTATGAGCTTCCAGCTTGAGACCTCCAGCTAAGGAAATTCAGCTTGAAGTCCACCAGCTAAGAAGGATCAGCTAAATATTACCCAGCTCAAGAAGAGCAGCTTTATTTAGAGAACGTTACAAGTCAAAGCATCGAAGCCTGAAGATCCGCGTAATGATAAAAGCCATAAATGCAAAGGCAATAAAAGAGCAAGAATCATGCTGATTAACATTAATGGCAGACATAAATAAGAGATTTGGAGCTGTTTCAAGAACGTTGCTGGGTTTAAATGGGCATATTCTTCTTAGCTATATATACACTCGAAATAATTGTAAAGGGACACAAGTTCATACGATTTAGCAATTACATACGAAAGTACGAGCATTGTTTTACTAGCTTACAAACTACATACTGCTTAGTTACAAAAGAATTAGGGCTGTAAACAGAAACATAGTGGATTGGTGGACTCAAAGCCACCCGCGGTTTTTCCCTTATTCCACGGGTTTTCGCGTCACCATCTCTGGTGCCTTGCCTTGTCTTGTCTTTGTCTTTACTTCGCTTTACTTGCTCATCTTAGCTGTGCTCAGCAGCTTCCAGTAACCCGGTGGAATCCTAGCTGTAGCTCCCAGCTAAGTTTTGTCCTAGCAGGATTTGGCAGAAACAGTTTGGCGCCCACTGTGGGGCCTTCAGCTAGATTTCATATCTAATCTTTCAAAATCAATCCCTTCCTAGAAGGAAACACACCCAACCTCCAAATGGCCGAATTAACTTCCGAGCAAATGAGAGAAGCTCTAGCATCTTTGCAAGAGGCTCAGACGAAATCTAATGAGATCATTGAAAACTTACAAAAAGAGCTAGAGTCAGTTAAGAGCAACGCTAAGAAGTCTTCACGACGACCCCCTGGTATGACACCTCGAATTCTGGAGCTGGATGACTCAGAAGCTAGTGCTGAGGAAGACGCTGAGGAAACACCATAGCAACCCCACCAGGAGGAGTTGGATCCCACAGCTTCAAAGCTGGCTCTCCTTGAGTCCCGGAATCGGAAAATGATGCGAATGCTAGCAAAGATGCCAGGGGCACCAACACCTGTAGCTGAGGAGACCCCTGATGGCTACACCAAGTCACCTTTCGTAGAAGAAATAGCTAGAGCTATGATCCCAAAGAAGCTGCATCTAGCCCCGTTTGGCAAGCTGTATGATGGGACTACGGATCCATACGATCATGTGAACCAGTACAAACAGAAGATGTGGACCCTTCCTATCCCAGAAGGCCTCCTTGAAGCTACGATGTGCAAATCCTTTGGGGCTACCTTAGGTGGACCTGCCCTACAATGGCTTATAACCCTCAGGGCTGGTACTATCCCTAACTTCTCTGTTTTTATTAACAAATTTTATCAACAGTTTGCTAGCAGCAGAGTGCTAGAGAAACACACAGGCGACCTGTACCGCATTATACAGAAAAAAGGTGAAGCTGTTCGCCAGTATCTAGACAGGTTTAACAGGGAGATGATTTCCGTTAAGAACCTGGACATCCCCACAGCTATCGAAGCATTCCGGAGAGGTTTGATACCCAAATCCCTCTTGTATTATGAACTAACCAGATATCCTTGCATTATCTTTGAGGAAGTCAGGGCTAGAGCAATGGCTGAGATCCGCCTAGAAGAAGATGATGCATCCAGGTATGGAGGAGAATCTAGCTACGAGAGGAAAACTCAGAATAACAGCAACAACAATAAAAGAAACGATTGGCATCATCAGCCATACCAGAAGTGTGACCAAGCTAGCAATGTAGCTAGAGAAGCTCTCCGCAAACCTAATAATGCGGATTTCCCTCCTATATCTTCCTACTGCTTTAATGTTGATGCAGGAGGTGTGGTGAACGCGTTGGAAAAGCTAGGCTCAGCAGCTAGGTGGCCCAGGAAGACTGACAAACCTGATGGACGAAAGACACTTCCCAGTGGTACAGCTACCATGGAGACCATGGCCATCTAACTGAAGACTGCAAAGCTCTGAGGAAAGAAGTAGCTTGGCTGCTGAAGAAAGGCTACCTGGAGCATCTGATGGGGAAGAAGGGTCAGAAAGATGAACCTAGCAAGGATTGCAGCGACAAACCAGCTGGGCCACCACCAGATCCAACACATGACAAGGTAGTTAACTTTATCTCAGGAGGTTTAGAAATTTGTGGACTAACCTATTCTGTTGCTAAGCGGTTCGCTAGGGAAGGTCCCAAATCCGCTCCTATCCAGCATAAGAGCAAGGAGGAACAGGAGGTACGTAGCATGACCATCATCTTCGAAGAAGAAGAGGAAGTTTAGGAAGCTAATCATCATGATGGACTAATTATTTCACTCACGATCAGCAACTGCTTGATCAAGAAAGTGCTGGTAGATAATGGAAGTTCAGCTAATATCATATTCAAGAATGGCATACAAAGCATGGGGCTACGTGACGAGGATATTATCAGAAAGTCAACAGTCATGTACGGCTTCAACGGAGAACCAGCTATCACCATTGGTGAAATCACACTGCGAACCTATGCCAAAGGAGTCAATCTGCAAACCAGGTTTAGTGTCGTTGATTGTCCTTCAGCTTACAATGTTATTATGGGTACACCTTTGATTCACAGGATGAAAGCTGTGCCGTCCACCTATCATCAAACCATCAAATTCCCTACCCAATGGGGAGTACAAGAGATCAAGGGGGACAGGAAGGTAGCCAGGGAATGTTATAGCTTCTCTCTCAAACCCAAGAAGGAAGACATCTAGCAATTACAGCAGCATCCTGCACCCACCAAACCCGAAGAACAGGATATAGAGGAAGTGGTGCTGGATCCTGCAAAGCCGGAACAGACAGTGCAGATTGGAGCATCCCTACCACCAGAGGAGAAAGCCAGGATCATCGAGTTCCTCAAGAACAACATCACCTGCTTCGCATGGACGCATGAAGACATGGTTGGAATTGACCCTTCTATTTGCACTCACAAGCTGAACGTGGACCCCCATCACAAACCAATCAAGCAAAAAAGAAGGAAATTCGCACCTGAACGCAACCTCATCATCAACGAGGAAGTAGAAAAATTGCTGCAAGCAGGTAAAATTAGGGAAGTCAAATATCCTGATTGGCTAGCTAACGTGGTTGTGGTAGGAAAGAAGAATGGCAAGTGGCGAGTTTGCATTGATTTCACCGATTTAAACAAGGCTTGCCCAAAAGATCCGTTCCCCCTACCTCACATTGACGCCTTGGTAGACGCCACAGCTGGACACGAAAGGCTCACGTTCCTAGATGCTTACTCAGGTTACAACCAGATTTTGATGGACCCAGAAGATCAAGAGAAAACAGCTTTCATGACCGAAAGAGGTATATATTGCTATAAAGTCATG
Organism: Patellifolia procumbens; assembly: GCA_947645195.1. Lineage (NCBI taxonomy): Eukaryota > Viridiplantae > Streptophyta > Magnoliopsida > Caryophyllales > Amaranthaceae > Patellifolia > Patellifolia procumbens. Next base: position 663,216 of record CANSGD010001266.1, on the reverse strand, counting down.
CCATTTGGTCTAAAAAATGCAGGTGCTACCTATCTAAGCCTAGTGAACAAGATGTTCGAAAAACAGCTTGGGGACACGATGGAGGTCTATATCAATGATATGCTGGTCAAGTCCAAACAAGCTGGGGATCATGTATCTCACCTGCAGGATACCTTTGATGTTTTGAAGAAGTACAACATGAAGTTGAATCCAACAAAATGCTCATTCGGAGTACCAGCTGGCAAGTTCCTACGTTACATAGTAACACATAGAGGAATCGAAGCTAGCCCAGATCAGATCAAAGCGCTCATCAATATCCAGTCCCCTAAGAACCTGAAAGAGGTTCAGAAGCTGACAGGAAGAGTAGCAGAGCTTAATCGCTTCATCTCCAGATCATCAGATAAGTGTCATTTATTCTATCATGTGCTTAAGAAAAATAAAGGTTTTGATTGGACTGCAGAACACGAAGCAGCTTTACAAAAGCTAAAAGCATACCTGGCTACACCTCCTGTACTGTCCAAACCAAAGCCAGGTGAGACTTTACAGCTTTATCTAGCTGTGAGTAGCACAGCTGTTAGCGCGGTACTGGCTAGGGAAGCTGACAACCAGCAGCTACCCGTGTATTATATCAGCAAATCTTTACTTGATGCAGAAACCAGGTACACCTCTCTGGAGAAATTAGTGTTAGCTTTATATACAGCTTCGAGGAAACTCCGACACTACTTCGAAGCTTATCCTATCTGTGTTATAACTAATTATCCTATAAAAGCTGTGTTACGCAAACCTGAATACACTGGCAGGATGAGCAAATGGGCTGTATTACTTAGTGCCTATGACATCAGGTACCAACCACGAACGGCTATAAAATCACAGGCTCTAGCCGATTTTGTGGCAGATTTCAGTCCTAATCTAGCTACTTCAGCAGATGAGGAAGTACGACATATTAATCAGGTAACCCCTGCAGGTAGTTGGAAGCTATTTGTAGATGGTTCTTCTAACTTTAGAGGAGCTGGGCTAGGTATAGTCCTAAAATCGCCACAAGGGGACATGATAGTACGATCTATTTGTTGTGATTTTAAAGCTACTAACAATGAAGCCGAGTACGAGGCTTTGATTGCAGGTATGATTGTGGCTCAAGATCTGGGGGCAACCAGGTTGCAAGTATATAGTGACTCTTTGCTTATAGTTAGCCAGGTAAAAGGAGAGTATGCAGCTAAGGATTCAAAGATGTCCCTATACCTGGAGCTGGTCAAATCAAAGATATTGCTCTTTCAGGAATTTACAATACAACAGGTACCAAGAGATCAGAATACGAATGGTGGTGCACTGGCTAATCTGGGTTCCGCACTCAGGAAATGCAGCTTCAACAACGTCCCTATTGCTCACTTAGCTGCGCCAGCTATTAACAAAGAGGCGAGTCATATACTTAGCATTGGTAATGAGACAGGTGCTGATAGCTGGACAAAGCCACTATTGGATTACCTAGAAAGGGACATACTACCAGATGACAAGCTGGAATCAAGAAAGATACGCATGAAAGCTAGCAGGTACCAGGTAATAGCTAGAGTCTTGTTTCAATGTGCAGCCAAGCAGGCCATTTTGCAGAGATGCTTGGAGAAAGAACAATGGGAAGCTACCCTCAAAGAATTTCATGAGGGAGAATGCGGTTCACATACAGCAGGAAGGAGCTTGTGTAACAAGATTTTGTCCTATGGTTATTATTGGCCAACTATGCGTAGGGACGCCAAGAGGTACGTAGCTAAGTGTGAGAGTTGCCAAAAACACGCAGGTATGGTACACAAGCCTTCCGAACCCATGCACCCCACGTTGACACCTTGGCCATTCATGAGGTGGGGCATGGACATAGTAGGTAAGCTGCCAGCTGCGCCAGGTCAAAAAGTATATATGTTGGCCTTGACTGACTACTTTTCTAAGTGGATTGAAGCTGGTGCGTTCTAGCAGGTAAGGGATAAAGAAGTAATTGCCTTTATACATACTAACATCATTTGCAGGTTTGGGGTACCTAGTGAGATTGTATGCGACAATGGATCACAGTTTATAAGTGATAAAACACGACAATTTTGTCACGAATGGAACATCAACCTGATAACATCAACACCCAGGTACCCTCAAGCTAATGGACAAGCTGAGTCCAGCAACAAGGTAATCATCAACGGCATCAAAAGGAGGTTAAAAGCCAAAAAAGGTAAATGGGTGGAAGAGCTGCCTAGAGTCCTCTGGGCCAACAGGACAACACCTAGAGGAGCAACAGGGCGGACCCCTTTCTCATTAGTCTATGGTTGTGAAGCTGTGTTACCAACAGAAGTAGCTGTGCCTACTGCCAGGTATGGGCTCTTAACCCCTGAGCTAAATGACTCTGAATTATCTTATGATTTAGATACCATAGAAGAGCTGCGAGACAACGCACTGGTCAGGATGGCTGCTCAGCAACAGATTGTGGCCCGCAGCTTCAACAAAAACGTGAAAGCAAAAGTTTTCAAGCAAGGAGACTGGGTGTTAAGGAAAGTCTTCCAAAATACCCAGGAGTTGAATGCAGGAAAGCTGGGTGCCAGCTGGGAAGGCCCCTACCTGATTGAACAGGTAGTAGGCAAAGGAGCATATCGTCTAGCTACGGTAGAAGGAAAAGCTGTACCTAGAAGCTGGAATGCCTCACACCTTAAATTGTACCATTTCTAAGAAGCTAGGTAATCAGCTTGAGCACATAAGACATCAAGTGCAGAACAGTCACACCAGGTAAGGACAGACTACTAAGAAAAGCCAAGGAACATCAGGTTAGGCCTTCCTCCTTGCATTTTCTACCTATAGAGATTTTCTCTAGAGTCTATACTGACTTAGGCATCGGAGATGCCAACGACTCTCTTGGCTTAGCCAACATACGCAGGTACCGCGAGACTAGCTACAAGTGGAGCACTACCTATCTTCCTAAGCTATCTAAAGGCGCAAGAACACCTAGACACCTTGGGAAATAGCTACCAAGGAAAATCAAGCTGCCAAGGTTGCATCAGCTAAGGGCTACACGCCTAGGTAAACAGGGCCCATCACACAAGACATTGGCATCACAAAACGCCAGGTACAAACGTAAAACAGCTAGCTCATTTGTACTAAAGATCTAAGAATATGCATATATCAAAGTTAAAATATTCAAAAGACGCACCAGCCCCTTGGCTGGCGGTAAAATTATCCAAAGCATAAGAAATTAAAATTGTTTGACAAAACAAAGCAACAAGTTTAAAAAGGGAACTAAGCTGCATCTTCGGCTGGGGCTTCCTCAGCTGCAGGCGTAGGCTTAGACATCTCAACTACTGGGGCAGAACTGCTAGAAGGCTCCGCTGTAGCATCAACCGCAGCCTTAGCCGAAGGCTCAGCTAGGTCTTTAGCCAATGAATCAGCCGTAGAAACTTCTTGCCCAGGAGGAAGCAAACCCGAGGCCAGGGCTTCAAGATCTACGATGATCCCCATAGTAGCTAGGAAAGCATCAATGTACTTGTGCAGCTCCTTAGTACCCAGATTCTTAAAAAGCATCAGGTATGCCAGCTTGGTAGGTTCGATAATCTGGACCTCAGCCATCTTATCTAGATGGATGTCCTTCTGATGTGCCAGCTGAGCATCCAAAGCATCCCTTTCCTTTACCATCTCCGCCAGCTTGTGGGTAGCCACCTTAGCCTCCTCCCTAGCCTCAGCAATTTCAGCTTCAGCTGAAGCTGCGAAGAGCTTCTTCGCATCCCTCTCTTTCTCTAAGAGCAAAGTCTCAACCTTACGTTGCTCCTCAGCTATAGCTTGCCCCCTCTTGGCCTTCTCCACCTCCTCCTGTAGGGCCGCCACGTCAGCTTGGGAAGCCTTAAGCTGAGACGACATCGTGGCAACCGCTCTGAAGCTGGAGCGTGCTGCTAGACAGTTCTGTAGGGCCTTCAACAAAAACATTAAACATATAAGAGAGGTGAATAGCAAAGAGTGCTGAAACCAAAAGGACAAAGGAAAAAATGGGAGCCATACCTGCAGAGGGTATTGAACCGCGTGGTTCACAATCACCTCAGGATCCTCAGACCTGAGACGCTTAGCTGCTGCAGGAAAGAACAGCCTTTCAGCATGCGGCCATATGCCGTTATTTAACCCATTCTCGGATAGGAAATTCACTGGCATCGACAAGTTGACCGTTGAGGTGCTGGGAGGAGGGGGAGGGTCTAAATCTAATTTAATTATGGGAGGCTGCATGCTGGGAGTGGAATTGGCCACCTTGGCAGGGGTAGCTGGCCTAGGTTGACTAGAACTAGCAGGGACTCCAGATCTCTTTCTTTTTAACCGAGCTACAACATCGGCTTGAGACAACGTACTACCTTTAGCTACACTAGAGCAGTAAAAACAAGGTTAGGATTTTTGTACCTAGAAAACCCTAAAAATAGAACAGTGAGGTTGCCCTACCTGAAGACATGGAATCTGTCCCGGAGGTGGTGGGGGTCAAAGATGAAACAGGAATCGCTTTGAAAGGAGGAGTGTAAGATCTTTTCTCCAAAGAAATACTGAGGAACACCTTAGCTCTTTTGTCCCGTACCTCTAAAGTCTCGACAGCTTCAGACGAACCTGAGTAAAAGCAGGGTTAAGTTCATAGTTAATAGAATATTCTAAAAGAAAGAAAGAGAAAAACGGTAAAGTACCTCCAGCAGGCCAGCTAGAGGGAAGAAGCACCCCAGCTTCACCAAGAGAGTCCTTGGCAACGAAGAAAAAACGATTCTTCCAGAAAGACTCACAGGCACCAGTCCCTTCTACAGGGCTGGGATACTTAGGTTTTTTTTAAAGTAACCTTGTTAGGGTTGATGATTTTTAAGCTGTAGAGGGTGAGTAGATCTTCTAGGGCGAAAGGAGGGCTCCAGTCCCTAGTAGCAGATTCTATAGTAAAACAGATCTTCCAGAAACCTGGCATTAATTGACCAGGAGAAAAAATTAAAACCTCCACGAAGGAACGCACTAGAGGTGTGAAACTGAAGCTGTAACCTAGAAGGAAGGGGTACTCATAGAAACAAACTAGGTCGTCAGGGGTATTTTCTGGCCGGTAGAATTCCTCAGGAACCACAAATTCTGTACTTTCCGGAAAGCCACCTCTAACCCTAATATTTTCGATGTCTTCCCAAGTAATAGAAGAAGCTACGTCGTCCTTAGCCTTCCCCATTGGCGTAGGTTTAGGAATAAAAACTTTTTTCCTAGCGGATTGCTTAAAAGGCATACAAAAAGTCGAGAAGAGGAAAGGGAGAGAGAGAGAAGAGACTTACCAAAGGGAGAAGACAATAAACGGAAATGAAGATCTTCACGCAATCTCTTGATTTTAAAACCTACTCTGACATGCAAACGGCTAGTATTTATTACTTAGATTAAATGAACTTAAGTGCATAATTAAACTCAGTTAAGTAAAGCTACAGTGTGTTCTATTTAATGTCTGCGCCTTTTGAAAGGCCTACCTTTATAGCAAACGTTACACTAACGCCAGGTCAGCAGCATAAGCTACAAGTTAGGGGCAATTGTTACGCCATGAAATTTATATAGCTACTGGTGCAGGTTGAGAATCATTGCAGCTATGAGCTTCCAGCTTGAGACCTCCAGCTAAGGAAATTCAGCTTGAAGTCCACCAGCTAAGAAGGATCAGCTAAATATTACCCAGCTCAAGAAGCGCAACTTTATTTAGAGAACGTTACAAGTCAAAGCATCGAAGCCTGAATATCCGCGTAATGATAAAAGCCATAAATGCAAAGGCAATAAAAGAGCAAGAATCATGCTGATTAACATTAATGGCAGACATAAATAAGAGATTTGGAGCTGTTTCAAGAACGTTGTTGGGTTTAAACGAGCATATTCTTCTTAGCTATATATACACTCGAAATAATTGTAAAGGGACACAAGTTCATACTATTTAGCAATTACATACGAAAGTACGAGCATTGTTTTACTAGCTTACAAACTACATACTGCTTAGTTACAAAAGAATTAGGGCTGTAAACAGAAACATAGTGGATTGGTGGACTCAAAGCCACCCGCGGTTTTTCCCTTATTCCACGGGTTGCCGCGTCACCATCTCTGGTGCCTTGCCTTGTCTTGTCTTTGTCTTTACTTCGCTTTACTTGCTCATCTTAGATGTGCTCAGCAGCTTCCAGTAACCCGGTGGAATCCTAGCTGTAGCTCCCAGCTAAGTTTTGTCCTAACAGAATTTGGCATAAACAATGCTTATAGATTGATTATGGTAAAACCAAAATGAGTTAATCAAAAATAGTATTTTAACTTATAATTAGCGTGAAATGTTCAACTCATAAGTGCAAGATGTTACATTCAAGAACCTTAAACTTTAAGTTAAAATCGTAAGCTTTAATTTAATTTTCATACGGTTTATCCAAATCGTTATGGACATACTGTCTAACACAAATTTTGTATATATATATTATCCAAAATTAAATAATAGTGTTTATTATTGTTCTCCATATAGAAACGTCAAACATAATATATTTATTGGTGGTATGATTATACTTCGAATAACCGGACAAAGTAACACACAAAATTGACAAACGTAAGATAATAATTCTACATTGACAAAATGAACCAAAAATATTAGGAAATTATATAATTTCTATAGAGTAAAAACACCATGAATGAGTTGATACACTAAAATAAAATGGATAAAAATACTCTATCTTCGTCCCAAAACTCTTGAGCCATAAACGACATCTAAAAAGATAAAAAGAAAACCATCAAAGCTATAACGAACAACATAACAACTTCAATAGAAAGACACAATATCGGTGGTGCTAATATTGAAGGAGATGAGAATAATGCATGACTCTACTTCGAAAAACTAAGAACTTTTCACATTCAAGAAAATTGAGTTATGTGATCGAGTTACTAGTGTCTGTGCTGGTGGCACATTGGGCAAGGATGTTATTAGCGCCTAACGTGAGGGCATTGGTGACAAGTTTGGCAAGGTTGTTGGACGTAAAGATGCAGATGTAGGGGCTATATTAGGCAAGGATGCGGGTTGCAACTTGGCAGTCACTCGTACGTTGATGGGCAAAGATGTTGGTGGCATAGATGGAGGTGTTGGTGCTACATTTGGTGTGGTCAATGCTTGCAACAAACGCCTTGCAGGTTTAGCTGCCATGCTTGACACGGATGTTGGTGGCAAAGAGGCAAAGGTAGGTGTCATATTTGGCATGGACGTTGGTGGTGCAGCTGCATGAATTGGTGCAATGTTAGGCAAAGATGTTGGTGTCAAAGGTGCTAGGGTAGGTGGCATACTAGGTAAAGATGTTGGTGGCAAAGACGTTGGTATCGGTGCTGACATGAGTTAAGAGCCAAAGTCAACCATTGGAGATGAGCCTATTTGCTTGGTCCTTGAGACCTTTGGATTCAAGCTCAAGGCCAATGGATCTTTTGTGACTATGTTAGCTTGGGAGGATGAACTAGCTTGAAGTGGCTAATATGGGGCGTCCATATGTAGTCTTCTAGAGTATTTTATTTGCTTTTGTTGAGTCATTTTATTCATGTAATAAAAACTATCATAGGGGGCCGAAAATATGGTTAATTCGGTTAACTATGTAAGTTCTAGTAGGTTTCCAATTCCTATTGTGATTAGGATTGATGTTGGAGAGAAAATGATAAGCTTAGGCGTGTGGAATGGAGATGATAAGGCCGAGTACCTATCATTTTCCTTAGATGCTTATCCTTGTTTATCTCTATATCTATCTTTCCCTTCATTTTAGGGATTTAGTTTTATCTTGCTTTTTAGATAGAGTTAGGGTTCCTTATCATACTAGAGATGTACTAGTATAAATAGGGGACTATGTAGTCGATTTTAATCAGTGAAATATTAAGAACTTTGAGTCATATTTTCGAGCTTAATTGTTTGTCAATTAATTTCGTGCCATTTAATAATTTTCAGGAGTGATAATTATTGAGTGATTAATCTACTTAATTCCAGGAGTGGTTTAAGTGAGATTAAAAGTTAATTAAATCTTTCAGGAGTGATTGATTTAATTTCCATATCCTAAACACATAAACACATACACACTTACAATTTTCGGACTTTCAAAATAAATAGGTTCCTTTGCATTGGAGTACACTTGAGTGTTTCTTTCATAGAGTCACATTCATATCAATTGGTATCAGTTTTCCAGGAGGGTGAGGAAAGAAAGTGTCCGACTTTCTTGGTAAGCATTCTAAACTAGTTAATTCTAGTTATTGATCCTTGTTTGGGCTTGTGTGGTTGGTTGGCTACTATTCTTGTTGGCGTGACTTTGTGTGTTTGTGTGGCTTATTTGTTGTTGTTTAAAGTTTTAAATCATGTCTAGTGTGGAGAAACTTGAAAAAATGATGCATGATTTACTTATTGGTGTTGAGGAGGACAGAGCTAGGGCTAGGAGGTTGGAAACAACCCATTTAACCTTGCATGATATTGTTAGAAGGAAAACCGACCCTAATCATGTTGATTATGAATCTGATCATGAGGTTGTGCAAAATATTAAATCCACTTATGATGTTGATAGGGGAATAAAATTGGATGATTTTGATGGTAATACAAATCCTGAAGATTTGCTTGAGTGGATTAGACAACTTGAGAAGGTGTGTGACTATAGGGGATTTGATGATGAGAAAAAGTTTAAAATTGCCACTATTAGACTAACTAAATATGCTGGAATTTGGTTAGAAAGTCTAAAAGCAAAAAGGGCAAAACTTGGAAAACCTAAGCTTAAAAGTTGGGAGAAGCTTAAAAAGAAGTTGAAAGAGAGATTTATTCCAAGTGATTTCATTCAAAGGCAATACATGAAAAAGCGTGATTTAACTCAAGATTCTATGAGTGTGAATGATTATACTTTGGAATTTGATAAATTATGCTTGCTATGTGGTAATGAAGAGGTTGAGAAAGAAAAAATTGCTAGGTTTATTGGAGGTCTTCATAAATCTATTGCTAGAAAGATTGATATTGCCAACTATAGTACCTTTGATGATGTGTGTCAATTGGCTTTGAAGTTTGAAAGACATGAACTTGAGGATAAGAGAACCTATGGGGGGAAAAACACCACTTTCAAAAGCTTTAACCCTAACCCTAATTATCCATCTTCTTCCAAAACCTTTGAAAAGAAAGAAATTCCTTCTAAGGGGGAACAAAAGGGGGAGCGCCCTAAATTGGTGGTTTCTAGAGAGAAGTTTGATGATAGTAGGAAGTGTTTTAAGTGTCAAGGGAGGGGTCATATTGCTGCGAATTGCCCCACTAGAAAAGCCCTAACCATGAGATAATACATGACCATGGAGGAGGAAGAGAGGATGTATGACTATGTGGTAGAGAGTGACCATGAGAGTGGGGAGAATGAGGATGAAAATGCCTATGCTGAAGATGACTCTAGGATGATTGGAGTTATTAGGAGGACTTTACATGTTGATCATTCACCTAATCATGAGCAAAGAGAAAATCTTTTTCATACTAGATGTAGAGTTGGTGATTTCTCTTGCAATATGATTATTGATAGTGGATCTTGCACTAATGTGGTGGCATCTAATGTGGTCTCTAAGTTGAATTTGGTGGTTAGAGATCATCCTTGTCCTTACAAGTTGAGTTGGTTAGATGATAAGACTGGTTTGATGGTTAAGAAACAAGCCCTTGTTTCTTTTTCGATTGGTAGCTACAAAGATGAGTTATGGGGTGATGTTCTTCCTATGCGTGCTTGTCATATTCTTCTTGGTAGACCTTGGCAATTTGACCGAAAGGTTATTCATGAGGGGGAGACCAATGTGTATTCTGTTTTGATGGGATCCAAAAGGATTCGACTTATGCCCTTGTCTCCTAACACTATTACGCCAAAGAAGAGGGATGAAAGCAAGCAAAGTTTGTTCCTTTCACCCAAAGAGTTCGAAAAGGAGGTTGAAATAGAAGGTCATGGTTATGCTTTATTTGTTAAATGTACTTTAACTAATGATGTTTCTATGAAGAATCCTAACCTTGCAGCTTTGATAGAGGAGTTTGGGGATGTCTTTCCCAAAGAGTTGCCTCAAGGGTTGCCACCTTTGAGAGGGATTGAGCATGCTATTGATCTAGTGCCAGGTGCACCTTTGCCTAACAAACCAGCATATAGATGCGATCCTATGGCTTCTCAGGAGCTACAAAAACAGTTTGAAGAGTTGATTGAACGAGGCTATGTGAGAGAAAGCATGAGTCCATGCGCCGTTCCTGCCCTTCTTGTCCCTAAGAAGGATGGTACATGGAGGATGTGCATTGATAGTAGGGCCGTCAACAACATCACAATCAAGTATCGTTTTCCTATGCCTAGATTGGAGGACATGCTTGATGAGTTACATGGAGCTTTGGTGTTTTCAAAGATAGACCTAAGGAGTGGATATCACCAAATGAGGATTAGAGAAGGAGATGAGTGGAAAACTGCTTTTAAGACCAAACAAGGTCTATATGAGTGGATGGTGATGCCTTTTGGTCTTTGCAATGCTCCTAGTTCTTTTATGAGGCTTATGAATGAGGTACTACGTCCCTTTCTTAACAAGTTTATTGTTGTCTATCTAGATGATATTCTTGTGTATAGTACTAGTATTGAATCTCATTTGGCTCATTTAAGACTTTTGTTTGAAAAATTGAGAGAACAAAAATTGTATGGAAAGATGGAAAAGTGTGACTTTCTTGTACCTAGTATAGCTTTTCTTGGCTATATTGTTTCTAGGGATGGAGTACATGTTGATCCAGAGAAAGTCAAAGGTATTTCCACATGGTTGGCGCCAAGCAATGCTCATGAGTGTAGAAGTTTTCATGGCCTAGCTTCCTTTTATAGGAGGTTCATTCGAAACTTCTCAACAGTTATGGCTCCAATCACAGAGTTGATGAAGAAGGGAGAGTTTTCTTGGAACTCTCAAGCTCAAAGATCATTTGAAGAAGTGAAGAGGCTCCTTTGCAACGCCCCTATCCTTGCCTTGCCAGATTTTCACAAGTTGTTCGAGGTAGAGTGTGATGCAAGTGGGATTGGAGTAGGTGCTGTTTTGATCCAAGAGAAGAGGCCTATTGCATACTTTAGTGAGAAATTGAGTGGCGCCAAGCTCAATTACTCCAACTATGATCGTGAGTTTTATGCTATTGTAAGGGCCTTGGATCATTGGTCTCATTACTTAAGGCCAAAGCCTTTTATACTTCATTCAGATCATGAGGCATTCAAACACATCCATGGGCAACAAAAGCTCAATTATAGGCACGCCAAGTGGGTTGAATTCCTACAATCTTTTACTTTTTCTTCTAAGTATAAAGAAGGAAAGAGTAATGTTGTTGCTGATGCTCTTTCTAGGCGTTCCTATCTCTTAACCATGGTTGATGCTCGTATTTTAGGGTTTGATCATTTGAAAGAATTGTATGTAAAAGATGATGATTTTTTGTAGTTCTTTTACTAACCCTAATGGCATGTATGTAGTGCAAGAAGGATTTCTGTTTAAGGGGAATAAGCTTTGTGTTCCTAAAAGTGGCGTGAGGGAGTTGTTGGTGAGGGAAGTCCATAGTGGTGGCGTGGCTGGCCATTTTGGCATTCAAAAGACCCTAGACACATTGAGTGAGAGTTTCAATTGGCCTAGCATGGTGAAAGATGTTCATATGGTGGTTAGTAGGTGTGCTAGTTGTCAAAGGGCCAAGAGTACCTTCCATAAAGGCCTATACACTCCATTACCAGTCCCTAATGCTCCTTGGGATAGTGTGAGTATGGATTTCATAGTAGGGTTGCCTAGAACTCAAAGGGGAAAAGATGCTATCATGGTGGTGGTAGATCGTTTCTCTAAGATGGCTCATTTTGTACCTATGCATAAAACTGATGATGCTCTACATGTTGCTGATTTGTACTTTAGGGAGATCATTCGCCTACATGGCATCCCTAGAAGTATTGTTAGTGATCGAGATTCCAAGTTCCTAAGTCACTTTTGGAGGAGCTTGTGGAAGATGGTTGGAACCAAGTTACTTTTCAGTACTAGTCATCATCCTCAAACTGATGGCCAAACTGAAGTAACTAATAGGACTCTTGGAGCTTTATTGCGTGGCTTGGTGAGCAAGACACAAAAGGATTGGGATATGAAGCTAGCCCATGCTGAATTTGCTTACAATCAAGCTCATTCAACCACTACCTCTCAATCTCCATTTGAGGTGGTCTATGGTATCAATCCTTTCCTTCCTATTGATTTTATTGTGCTAACCAAATCTGAAATTCATGTTGATGCAAAGAAGAGGTTCGAAACCTTCAAAAAAACATGTGAGCAAGTCAAGGCAAGAATAGAGAAGATGAACACTCAATACAAGGAGAGAGCAAACAAGCATAGAAGGCAACCAAAGTTCAAAAGTGGTGATCTTGTGTGGATTCATTTGAGAAAGGAGAGGTTCCCAAGCAAGAGGAATAATAAGCTCATGCCTAGGGCTGATGGTCCCTTTGAGGTGCTTGAGGTGATTGGAGATAGTGCCTACAAGATTGATCTTCCAAGTGAGTATGGAGGTGTGAGTGCTACCTTCAATGTTGGAGATCTTAGTCCTTATTATGATGATGAAAATTTGAGGACAAATTCTTTTGAAGAGGGGGAGAATGACATGAGTTAAGAGCCAAAGTCAACCATTGGAGATGAGCCTATTTGCTTGGTCCTTGAGACCTTTGGATTTAACCTCAAGGCCAATGGATCTTTTGTGACTATGTTAGCTTGGGAGGATGAACTAGCTTGAAGTGGCTAATATGGGGCGTCCATATGTAGTCTTCTAGAGTATTTTATTTGCTTTTGTTGAGTCATTTTATTCATGTAATAAAAACTATCATAGGGGGCCGAAAATATGGTTAATTCGGTTAACTATGTAAGTTCTAGTAGGTTTCCAATTCCTATTGTGATTAGGATTGATGTTGGAGAGAAAATGATAAGTTTAGGCGTGTGGAATGGAGATAATAAGGCCGAGTACCTATCATTTTCCTTACATGCTTATCCTTGCTTATCTCTATCTCTATCTTTCCCTTCATTTTAGGGATTTAGTTTTATCTTGCTTTTTAGATAGAGTTAGGGTTCCTTATCATACTAGAGATGTACTAGTATAAATAGGGGACTATGTAGTCGATTTTAATCAGTGAAATATTAAGAAATTTGAGTCATATTTTCGAGCTTAATTATTTGTCAATTAATTTCGTGCCATTTAATAATTTTCAGGAGTGATAATTATTGAGTGATTAATCTACTTAATTCCAGGAGTGGTTTAAGTGAGAATAAAAGTTAATTAAATCTTTCAGGAGTGATTGATTTAATTTCCATATCCTAAACACATAAACACATAAACACTTACAATTTTCGGACTTTCAAAATAAATAGGTTCCTTTGCATTGGAGTACACTTGAGTGTTTCTTTCATAGAGTCACATTCATATCAGGTGCCATATTAGAAAAGGATGTTGGTGGCAAAGATGCAAGAGTTGGCGCCACATTAAGCAAAGACGTCAATGGCAAAGATGCAGAGGTAGGTGGCATACTAGGTTAAGATGTTGGTGGAAAAGATGTAGATATCAGTGCCATATTAGGTAAGGATGTTGGTGGCACTAATGAAGGAACTGGTGCCATATTAGGCAAGGACTTTGGTGGCAAAGGTGTAGAGGCAGGTGACATATTTGGTAAAGATGTTGATGGCAAAGATGTAGGAACTAGTGCCATATTAGGCAATGGTGTTGGTGGCAAAGGTGTAGAGGCAGGTGACATATTTGGTAAAGATGTTGATGGCAAAGATGTAGGAACTAGTGCCATATTAGGCAATGGTGTTGGTGGCAAAGACGCAATGTAACACCCCTAAAACTCCTCTACTTTGAAAATGTAATATAAATAATTTAAGGAAACTCCAAAGGTGCTACGCCGCGATAATTAATAATAATCACCGCAAGGCTAAAGGTTCTAACTGAAATAAATAATCAATAAGGTTTAACTAATCAAACTAACTAGAATCTAAATAATTATTATAGACTGAAATAAAATACTAAAGTCAAAAGAATAACAGCGGAAGTCTTATTAAACCTACTAACGTATAACTAAATCCATCACACTCTTTAACCCAACCTCGAGCTAACTTCCTTCAAGTCCCTGCACATTGAACACTATAGTATCAGCGAAAAGGCTGAGCAAGATTTCATACAGTAATAAAATAAAACTATCCAATGTGCAGGTAAGATATATAGTAATATCTTACAATTCATTTCAAACCTGTACAGATCAAATACATAAGATCAAATAACTTTCCAACAATCTCAACCTTCAACTTTTCTTTCTTTCTAAAACAATTCTATAAATACATTTAAAATGTAACTGTTTTGAAACCTGTGAGTAGGAAGTATTAAAGTCCAATGAGCTAGCTAGGCTCACGAGACGGGTAAACACCAAAGCCCCTAGTATGCATACCCCTAACTTGATAACGAACCAAGAAGGAAGACACATGGCAAGTGTATTGATCAACATACTTCCAAACCCGAGGAATACCGCTTACCAACAACCCCACAAAAACATTCTTATACAACATGATAAATCACAATTAAGTAAACATAGAAACATTCTAGTTTACTCAAAACCTGTAGCAATGGGGAACATCCTCCTTTTAAATCTCAATTTGGCATATGAGGAACTTCCTCCCTTTTGAATCTCATTAATAATCTCATAATTTTCTTTCACAACAAATATCGTCAAAACGATTTAAATCTCGTTATATAAACAATGTAAAACCTTTTAAAAATCTCAATATATAGATAACGTAAAACTCTTTTTAAATCTCCGTATGTAAACCACATAAAACCTTTTAAATCTCAATTTAAACTTTAAACCCAATATCATCCATTTTCCAAAATAATCTATACAAGTCTTAGTAAGAAATCTTACCTTTTCCGCAGCCACAACCAACCAACTCAATCTCAAGTCAATAAGGTTCTTCTACGAACCCACAATCTACAATATAATAAAGTATAGTATAAGTCACTGGACTATACTTCACATAATTCACATATAAGTCACGTACCCTAATTAATGAGCTTTGACTAATTATGAAAACGACTCAACGTCAATAGAATATAAAAGTCAACAAAAGTCAAATTGGTCAAGTTTGGTCAACAAAAGTCAAACTGGTCAAGTTTGGTCCACTAAAGTCAAACTGGTCAAGTTTGGTCCACTAAAGTCAAACTGGTTTTGACTCTAATATCATCCATATTATTTTCTTACCAATTAACTACTTCTCTTTCACCTTATACTAACAACAATGCCATACAACCATGACAACAACAATCTACACCAACTATATGCCAAATCATTCGACTATAATTCAATTTAGGATTTAAAATTAACAACTAACAACTAATCTAATATACTCAATAATTTCAAAATAACATTTAAACTCATAATAACTATAATAGCCTAAACTCAAATTCAACTAATAACTTAAAATAAGAACTAACCATCAATCTAATATAACAAGAATTCATAGTAATTTTAAAAGTATTTTTTTTTTGCAAACTAAACTCATAGATATGTTAATTAACTCGAATTAATCATAAAACATAAGCCAATTAAACAAATTGAGCATAGTATAAATTTCCCCCAAATCAATTTTCTCAAGAACCCTAATTTACAAAAATCCCAAATTGAAAATCAACATATAAACTGAAATTAAAACACGAAAATAAATATTACTTGGTTAATAGAGTAATTGGAGTATAGAGTAATGGATAAAAATCCGAAAACCATCTTCTGTGACCCGATTTCCGACCCGAAATCCGCAAGCCAAAGACTCCCTTTTTTTGTGTTTGAAAGCCACGCAAAAAGAAAGGTGAAGTAATAGTAATGGAAGTTTAATGGTGGTGGATGATTTAAGTGGTGATGGCCAACAATTATAACCCTACTGTTGGAATAAGAATTATTAGTCTTATATGCACGCAATGCGTGCGAAAGCATATAAAAGTTAAACTGTTTGAGTAATTGAATTTTATAACTTGAAACAAAAAATATATATAAATGATAACAAAGTCCGGTAAATAAAAACATTTTAATAGTGCAAAAATGTTATAACAAAGAAAGTAAATCAAATCCTTACTTTTGATTGATAATCAAAAAAGATTTAAATATTGCTCATCATAATTGTTGACCAACCTTCTTCAACCCAAATTGCATAGAAAACGTAAAAGGGAGAGTGAATTAGATAGTTGTAAAATGTTAATTAAGGAACCGAAAAAACACAATTTTGTAAATAGAAAACAAAAACTAAGAAATCCAAGAGTTTTAAAACTAAATGGGTAAGTCCAAATAAATCAATAAAAACATGAGTTTGTGAGTATTGATACTCAATTGAGACTTCGAAATTAAGAGTTATTAAAGCAGATAATACGAAGAGTAACTTAAAACATGGATATAGAACAAAAAAAGAAAGCATTGATCTCAAAATTATGAAAATTTTGGACCAATAGGTATCAAGTTAATTACATATTTGCCAACAAAATTTAAACCAAAATGGCAACTGAAAAACCTAGCAAGAATTATTAAAGCCAACAATGAGATTGCCTATTCGTCTCCATAAATTTGCACTCTCTCCTCTCGTCTTGCTCCTTTTCCCTGAATTTCATCAAAACACCAATAACCTAGTTCAGTAACATTTACTCAAGCGAATATATTCCTACTACACATAAATAATTGACATTTCTAATCAACTACTTACATATATATAATAGAAAATTAAGAACATGAAAGAACAATAAAGTATAGATATCAAAGAGATGGAGTGCAACATCCCACTCTTCCTCCTCCATAACCAACATAAAAGCTATTATCATATTTGATGCATTGCATCATATGGTGCAAATATGAATTTGATGACCCCTGTTGCAAATCGTTCGTATATTTTAGAAAAAATATTTAAAGCTTTGTGTTCAAAAAAATATTTGCAATGTTTAACAATTCAAAATCTAACTAATGATCGAAAAGTGAATAATTTATGAACAAACTGTCCAATATTTTCCTAAATTACATGAGCTCGAATCATCTAGTCTAATTCATCTTTCATATATGAAAAGTTTATGGAGTTGCATTCCTAAGTAACATAATTTGTAAACATAATACAGAATATACAAATCAAATTGAATTGCTGGGGGCAGAGGAATCTTTTAAATGAGAATGCATGCACAGTGGAAAGAAAGTATATATCCAGGAAGTGTTGTTGTCGTTTCCATGTTCATACTCTCATACTATATGAAAATTTTCAAAAGGAAAAACTGACTGTATTTTCTTAAATATGTGAAGCAGTTACCTTAATCAAGGAACATGACACTCAGTTACTAAAATCTCAGGGTTTTTTGAAATTAACGTAACTTGTTAGAGAGAAATGCAGAATCTTAGTAGAGTAGTTACTAAAATCAAGGAACAAAACATGATTAGAATTAAACAGTTAATATCAGAGATAAACAATGCAAATTGCTCTAGTAGATATAACTATGTGCAAAAAGACTGTAAATTTCAGAAGCAATCTATTTCGTCAATTCACATTACCAAAAATACAGTCAAACAAAAAAATAAATTAGAAGGACATAACCATAAACAAACTTCAACAACCTCACGAATTAGAATTACCAAATCTATCAATTGTAGAAGAAGCAATCAAATTTCGTCCATTCAAAATCCAAAAATATATTTCATATTCAATAAATAAAACATTGAATATGACACAACATCTTTTCCTTCACCGGCACTGGCACCGACATCAAGCTACTCATCTGTCCACTTGCTCTCGATGTCAATTACAATATAAATGATTTCCAATTATTTTAAGAAAGTAAGTATCAATTATTTTACATATTAATCCAATCCCACTTCTTTGTTCTAGATGACTACACATCTCATTCTTCCACATCAGGAGGACAAAGAAATCATTCACTTTTTTATGTGATAAGTTTATGAGATTAGTTGAAACAGATCTTAGAACAACCAAAATTGAAATAAATATTAAAAATTTTATAATAAAACTCATACCTCGGCTTATATATTTGTTGAATATGCATTAGTAATTCACAACAGTTGTTCCACCAATTTCAAGTATAATTTTTAGGGTGTTGCTGATACTTTTTTCTTGATGGAGTCATCATGAATTGCTGCGGAGATGGAAGAAGTTAAATTGAAAATTTGAGGGAAAGAGAAGTGTATTTGCCTTGGTTGAAACTTTTGTTCATAAATTTCTTATCAAATAAGGGAATTAGAGGAAGAAGGAGGAGGAAAGTAGAAAGAGAGAGAAATTAGTAGGAGTAGCAGTTAATTGTTTGAGGGAAAGAGAAGCGTTGTTGCCTTGTTGGGTTTGAGGGAATGGGTCGCCGGTTATTTGTTTTAATTTTATTTTGATTTTATTTTTTAGTCAGTTTTATTAGCTACTAACAGTTAGTGTGGTTTTTTTTCTTTTTGTATTTTTGGTGTCCCCCATCCGTTCCCTTATATAATAGAGATAAAGATGAAGGAAGAATCAATAGGAAGGTTGAGTTTTTTTGGAGAGCAGCGAAGACCAACTCATACTCCTAGCAAGTTTTCTTTATTTTTTTTAAAAAACCTTATTTATTCCTTCCTCCTTTTATTTATAGTTTAGTTAACTAAACCTAATGGGTTATGGGTATTAAACCTAATCCAACTAGAAATATTTTTGGGCTATTCTAAGATAAAGTCAAACTATGGAAGTAAAATAATTTAATAAAAGGAATTTAAATTATTTTCATAAAATAATTTGATATAAATATTACTAACAATATATAAAAATACAGGGTGTTACACGCAGGCATTGGTGCTATATTTGGTGTTGTCGATACTTGCAACAAACGTCGTGCAGGTTTAATTACCATACTTGGCACGGATGTTGGTGGCAAAGAGGAAAAGGTAGGTGTCGTATTTGTAGGGATGGCAGGCGGGTAAAATTTGGTGGGTTTCGCACCGCACCCGCCCCAGTTGGGGCGGGGATGGGTATAGGTTTAGTGGGTGGTGGGTGGGTATGGGTATGAAAAGCTCTACCCGCCATGGGTAGTGGATAGGTGGTGGGTATGAGAGTAAAACCGCCCCATAACCGCCCCGCCCCGCCCCGCATCCGCCCGCCCAATACCTATTTTAATTTTCAGAAATTTTATTTTGCGTTGTAAGCTATGTCTTAAAAGGATTATCAATTAGTAATTGTAGCATGCATTGGAATGTTTGTTTATTTTTGGGTAAAATTGACATTGTAGAGGATGGCAGGAACTTTTTGGGTTGATGATTTTGGGCTTTTAGCTGAAATTGGCTTGCTAAAAAGCATAAAACAAGTTAAATGTTCGCGGGTAACGGGCGGGTAACAGGCGGGTATGGGGCGGGTAAACCCAGATGGGTAAACCCAGGTGGGTGGTGGAGGTGGGGATGGTTTTGCGGTCATACCCACGTGGGCATGCTTGGGTATGAGATCTTTACCTACCATGGGTGTTGGGTAGGTGGTGGGTATGAAAATTTTAGGTGGGTATGGGTATGGGGAAGGGGTCCCCGCACCCGCCCGCCCATTTTGCCATCCCTACATATTTGGCATAGATGTTGGTGCCACAACTACACGAATTGGTGCAATGTTAGGCAAAGATACCGGTGTCAAAGGTGCAAGGGTAGGTGGCATACTTGGTAATGATGTTGGTGGCAAAAACGTAGATATCGGTGCTATATTAGGCAAGGATGTTGGTTGCAATGATGAAGGAATTGGTGCCATATTAGGTGAGGATGTTGGTGGCAAAGATGCAGGTATTGGTGCCATATTAAGCAAGGACGCTGGTGGCAAAGATGCTGAGGTAGGTGTGGCATACTTGGCAAAGATGTTTGTGCCAAGGATGTAGAGGTAGGTGGCATACTTGGTATAGATGTTGGTGGCAACGATGTAGAGATTGGTGCCATATTATGCAAGGAAGCGGGCGGCAAAGATACAGATTTAGGTGCCATACTTGGCATAACTATTGGTGGCAAGGATGCTCGCATTGGCGTTATATTAGGCAAGGATGTTGGTGGCAAGCTTGCGGGAGTTGGCGGCTTACTTGCCAAAATATCTTGCGCTAAGGCCGCATGAAATGGTGCTAACATCATAACTAATGCCCGGAACACTACAAGAAACATAATGTTTTGGATTCCCCGACCCATTTTAAATTTAGTTTAAAACGCACTTAAATCACAGGGCTGTGGATAAAAATTGAGCTTTACACAACTTGTTAATATATAAGCTCAAGTTTACAAAAGGTTTATTAAATGAACATTATTGTCACCAGGGCCGTTTCTGAAGTTTTAGAGGCCCAGGGCGAAGTAACAATAAAGGGCCCTTTAACCATATGAGATTTTAAAAATTACTTCAAGGGTAATTTTTATTACGCTAAACAAACGATATTTTTCTTAATATCTGTTTCCAATTTGATATAAAATTTTTAGAGTAATACGAGTTATTAATAATAATAATATTTGTATAAAACATTAATGTGTTCTATTAATCAAGTTATTATAATATTATGATTAATAATCTTTGTATAATGAAAATTATAGCTTGATTCTTAATCTTTTATTAAATTATTACATACAATCAAATTTGATAAGAAAAGCAAACTTATACTCCATATGTCACAAATAAAAATTAAATAGGCATCTACACTTTGTAGGTGGGGGGGAAAATTTTAACATGAAGAGAAAATTGAAAACAGATAATAAAGCTTAAACTCAAAAGAGGAAACGAACATGTAAACTAGGAAAATAAAGGTTTAAGCAAAAGGCAAATAAAATTGAAAAATGAAGCTTTATTGTAGAAGAAACAAATTAATGTAGGTCAACGCCACAAAATTTGTAAAGGAAGCTTAAAAACTCATTGTAAAGGAAGCAAAAGGGATTCGATCGCTGGACTCCCTACAAGAAATTACCAAACACTGCCACTAGGCTACCTAGAGTTTAATAGTCATTTATGGCGTATTGCTTTCTTATCTTTGGTTATCTTTTGGAAGAAACAAATCTTGGCCTTCCTCTCCGTGGGCCTGGGGCGCGCGCCCCACCTGCCCTGCCCCAGCGACAGGCCTGATTGTCACTAATTCATTTAGTTCCTATCACGTCCTTTTAGCATGATGCTTCTCCACTAATTCCCGTTGCTAATAATACCGGAAAGTAGGTAACACTCTGCTGCTTATAAGTCCCAATGTATTGGACTAAATTATTTTTTAAAGCACAAAACTACTAAACATCAATATCAATCAACTGGATGGAAGTTTTTTTTTAAAATGTTTTTCATTTTCACTTAACTAATGAGTCGAAGAACCTACCTTAAGACATGAGTTGCAGTTGACAATCTAATTTTAATTTATTATTTTTACTTATCTCTCCTTTACAAACTAAAAAAATTAATATATATTGTATGGGGTCTGCCCAGCAGACCTCCAGCTGGCAGCAGACCACTGGTCCTGCCACTCCACGTCAGAGCACCAGGAGCAGAGCAGACCTCCTCAGGCGGACTGCTCCGGATATAACCTCTAGGCAGGAGTTTAATGAAGGCCTTGTTTCACCTTGGCCCACTTCCAAAGAAGCCCACTTACTTTGCTAGGTCAGTTACAAGTCCATGTCTCATATAAATACCCATGCCCATGCATGGGTAAGGTACGTTCAATTAAACACTCACAAAATACTTGCACTTGATACTCGTTTTCTCTCTATTAGAGATCTTGTGCTCAACTTGGACTGACTTAGGCATCGGAGAGGCGATCCTCAGAACCACCCCCGAGGTTTCTCCTTGTTTTGCAGGTAACCACCACCACGAAGGACGTTTGGGAGCCACGTTCAACCAAGTACCCACCACCACATACACTGTAGCTGTCTTGGACAGAAACAATTTGGCGCTAGAAGGAGGGGAAGAGTAGAAAAGCCCAATCTACAACTTCGCAATGGTGGTTCCAACCTCAGAAACACTCGATTCCTACAGTTCAGGAGGAGAGAGCAACTCTCCACTGAGAGAAACATCCACGAGATCCACTAGAAGGGGTAATGCTGCTACCATCAGGTCAGCAAGAAGGGGTAGCACTACTACCCACACTCGAGAAACAAGGCAGACCCAGCAGCCAAGCAGCTCAGTGGTCATGCCCACACCTGAACAACTCCAAGCAGCCATCCACGTGCTGGAATCTGCCCAGCAGTTTATGCAAACTGTTGGAGGCCAACCTGCTCGAAAGAGGAGGAGAACTAGAACACATAATTCAGTTCGAAGGCACATGAGGCTGTCATCTGAAGAGGAGGCAGCCATAACAGAACCCCTATGCAGGTACAACCTGACAAACATCACCCCCACCCCAACGTCAGAGTATGGCCTATCTAGCCGTTCTGGACCTGGATACATCAAGAGGGGTTGGCAGTAAGAAGAATGGGATACTGAGATGATGCAGGAGGAACATCCCAGTATGTTCGAGGAACTTACACCCACAGGATATACAGCAGGCTCAAGCAGGAAGTTTGTCCACAGAGGGAACCCAGGAGGTGCAGCCCAAGGGAAGCCCCGGCGTAGAATCAGGCGTAACGCAGGAGCTGAAGAGGCCCTGTCTACGTCTGGTGGCGGATCAGTCAGAAGGCATGTCAGCCTAAGATTGGGAACAATACCAGAGGAGGGCTCTGGCGATAATGGAGCCCCCACAGATCTCAGAGGACTCATATCCCACAAAGTCAATTCCAGACCCATTGTGGTATCACCAGCAGAGGAGATTAGGTCTCCTTCCAAATCTCCCTTCACACCTGAAATCATTGCGGCCAGAGTGTCGAAGGCGAAACTCCCACTGAATCTCAAGTTTGAAGTGGAGGGAGACCCAAAGGAGCATGTGGCAGCCTTCGAGACCCACATGGAGCTAGGGAACTACAATGAGGCCACTTGGTGCAGACACTTCCCTGCCACTATGGCAGGGATAGCTCAGACCTGGTTTAGAACTATCCCCCAAGGAACGATAGCTAACTTTGATGAACTGAAAAAGAGATTCAAAGAGCATTTCGTCAGTGGAAGCAGGAGAAGCAAGTCCACCCATGAGCTGCTATTGCTGAAGTAGACTCAGAATGAGAGCTTACGGGATTTCATAGGGAGGTTCAACAAAGAGCTGGTGCACATCCCAGAGCTGGAGCAGAAGCTCGATCTGTACGCTCTGAGGAACGCCCTACCCCACACCAGTAAGTTCAGAGATGACTTAAAATGGGTCACCATGACGGAGCTCAGCGAAGCCCTGCCCTGGCAGAAAAATACATAGCTGTCGAGGACTTCAACAAAGTCTCGACACCCGGAGCAGGAGCAGGCAAACCTGCCAGGCAAGATACAAGGCAGAATGAGCACCAGTTTATGGGAGGCAGACTGAACTTTGGAGGCCCCAGGCCCCATCAGAACAGAGGAAGAGAGAAGCAAAAAGAAGCAGAGAGGGAGGTGGACCGGCTGAGGGCCCAGGAGAAGTATAACAACTACAGCAACCTCAGCATGCCCAGGGCTGAGTTCTTTCTGACCAACAGAGATGACAGCAAGTGGCACAGACCACCTCCCACCAAGAAGAGAAGCCTAGGCCCCAACATGGCAGAGTTCTGCGCTTTCCATGAGGTGCCAGGCCACAGTACCGAAGACTGCATAAGTCTGAAAAATGATCTAGAAAGCCTGATCAGAAGAGGCTACTTTAAGGAGTACCTGGCCTGGAATCAGGGGATCAAGGAGAAGGAGCAACAGAGTGAAGGGCAGAAACTGCAGGACAAGCGGGCGGAGATCAAGGAAGGAAAAAAGAAGACGATATACGTCATATTTGGCAGTTCTAGTTCGATGTGGGAGAGAGGGCTCATCTGAGGCAACTCACCCACCCCAACCTCTACTCCATCGACCAAGCAGAGCTGAGCCCAGATCTGCCAAACATGACTTTTACAGCAGAAGACTGCAAAGGCATCAGTTTTCCACACTTTGACCCTCTAGTGGTCACCCTGGAGATTAGCAATACAGATGTACGAAGAATACTGTTAGATGGCGGGAGCGCCGTGAATATCCTTTATAAGGATACCTTCAATAAAATGGAGTTGGACCGTTCAATGCTGAAACGAGGAGGAACTCCAATCGTCGGATTCACTGGGAACTCCATCATCCCAGAGGGAAAAATACATCTGACTGTGACCACAGAGGGGCAGAATGGAGTCAAGAGAACTGTAGTGCAAGAGTTCGTGGTGGTAGACCTCCCATCACCGTACAACGCTCTGATGGGAAGGAAGTTTATTGAGGCAGTGCAGGGAATCCCGTCAACCCATCACCAGACTATGCTTTTCCTAAGCAGCACTGGTGAGGTAGGCAGACTGAGGGGAGACCAGAGAGCATCTAGGTCATGCAATCTGACCACTCTGAAGAAGGATAAAAGACCTCCTCCTCCTGACCACTCTAGGTCCAGGAGAAAGAGGAGAAAGGAAACGAAGGAAGGAAAGAAGAAAGAGGCTGAAGAAGCCAAGAAGGACCAGGCTGAAGAAGCCGGAAAGGAAAGAAAGGAAAGGCCGAAGAGGCCGGGGAAAGAAAGGAAGAATGTGCAGCTATCAGTGAGGCCGATGCTCGGCCGGAAGCAGAACAGGAAGCAAATAAGCCTGAACCGTGGGCAGAGACCGAAGAGGTACCCTTGGGATCGGAAGAATGCAGGACAGTCAGAATAGGTAAAGACCTGGATCCTGAAACCAGAGTCAACCTAATCAGTCTGCTGAAGGAGAATGTGGATGTGTTCGCCTTCTCAGCGGCTGAGATGCCTGGGTAGACCCCGCCACCATCAACCACAAATTGAACACTGCCGCAGGGTACAGGCCTGTGAAGGAGAAGAGGAGGAACTACTCTGCGGAGAAAAATAAAGCCATCGAGGAAGAAGTTCAGAAGCTGCTCGAGGCAGGGTTCATAGAGCCCTGCAAATATCCAGAATGGATGGCCAATGTGGTGATGGTAAAGAAGGCGAATGGGAGCTGGAGGATGTGTGTCGACTTCACAGACCTCAATAAAGCCTGCCCCAAGGACTGTTATCCCTTGCCGAGAATCGACCAGCTAGTAGACTCCACCAGTGGTCATGCTCTGCTCAGCTTCATGGATGCCTTCAGCGAATACCATCAGATCTTCATGGATCCTGCGGATAAAGAAAAGATGGCATTTATCACCCCTATCGGGGTATTTTGCTATATCATGATGCCCTTCGCGCTGAAGAATGCAGGCGCCACCTATCAAAGAATGATGGATCAGGTCTTTGCAGGTCTGAGGGGAAGGAAACTGGAGGTGTACGTGGATGACGTCATCACCAAGAGCAAAACTGAGGCTGACCACATAGCAGACCTAAAGGAGACCTTCACCAATCTCCGTAAACACAGCATAAAACTGAATCCTAAAAAATGCGTATTCGGAGTACGGTCAGGGAAGTTCCTGGGCTATCTGGTTAGTGAAAGGGGGATTGACGCGAACCCCGACAAAGTGAAAGCAGCTATGGATCTGCCGGAGCCTAAAAGCATCAGAGACGTTCAGAGGCTGACAGGCAGAATGACAGCCCTGTCCAGATTCATAGCTCAGTCTGCAGAGAAAGCTCTCCCGTTCTTCAAAATATTGAAGGGGAACAAAGAGTTCAAGTGGGAAGCAGAGCAGAGGGTGGCATTCCAGAAGCTGAAATCACACCTCTCTGGTCTGCCAACACTGGCCAGACCCAAGACAAGAGAAGCTCTCTTCCTGTACATTGCTGTTACTGCTGCGACTGTGAGTGCAGTCCTGTTGAAGGAAGAGAACAAGAAGCAGCAGCTAGTGTACTTTGTGAGCCACACCCTCACAGGTGAAGAAACACGCTACCCATTGATAGAAAAGGCAGCCTACGCAGTAGTGCTGGCCACCAGAAAGTTGAGGCCATATTTCGACGCACATCCCATCACTGTTCTGACAAATATGCCTCTGGAAAAGGTAATGGAGAAGGTAGACAAATCGGGGAGAATCATGAACTGGGCCCTGGAGCTGACAGGGTTCGGCATTAAGTTTGCCCCACGAACCGCCATCAAAGCACAAGGTCTGGCAGATTTCTTAGCAGAGTGTGCATATCAGGAAGAAGTTGGAGAGCCTGGGAAGTCTTTACAGATGGGTCTGCAACCATCAATGGCTCTGGGGCAGGCGTGGTCATCAAAACCCCAGAAGGGAAAATCATTGAATACGCCTTGAAGTTTTTATTTTCAGCAACCAATAATGAATCAGAGTACGAAGCGGCCATCGCTGGACTGCAACTGTGCCAGACTCTGGAAGCCAAGCACGTCCACCTCAAGATTGACTCACAGTTGGTCACCAACCAAGTCAAGGGGGAGTACGAGGATAAAGAGCCCACAATGCAGAGTTACTTGGCCAGGATGAGGTCTCTGATTTCAAATTTTTAAAGTTTTAGAATTCAACAAGTGCCCAGAGCACAGAACGCCCAAGCAGATGCTCTATCCAAATTGGGGAGCAGCAGTCTGCAGGAGTTGAACAGATTTTTCCTGGTGGAAGTCAGACCCACCAGTGCAATCTGCGAGAATGCAGAGCGAGTTTTAGAGCTGGAGGATATGCCAGAATGGATCTGGGAGATCGCAGAGTATAAGCAAACTGGTAAACTACCAGAAGGAAAAATGAAAGCGAGAAAGCTCAAGCTGACAGCATGCAGGTGCTGCTTGATCGCGGACGAGCTATACAGGAAGTCTTTCTCTCTGCCCCTACTCAGATGCGTAGGACAGAGAGACGCATACTACATATTGAGGGAGATCCATGAAGGTCTCTGTGGACACCACATCGGGCCAAGAGCTCTGGCTCACAAAGCTCTCACAGCGGGTTATTATTGGCCCACAATGAAAGCGGACTCTGAAGCTCTGGTGAAAAAGTTTGACAGCTGCCAGAAGTTCGCGCCAAACATCAAGCTGCTAGCAAACGACCTCATGCCGATCTACAATCCTATCCCCTTTGCCCAATGGGGACTGGACATTCTAGGACCCTTTACAACAGCCCAATACCAGAAGAGGTGGTTGATTGTGGGGGTAGACTACTTTACTAAGTGGATAGAGGCAGAAGCCCTATCCACCATCACAGAAGCAGCCGTCAGAAAGTTCCTATGGCAGAGCATCATCACCAGGTACGGGATCCCAAAGGCTTTCGTCTTCGATCATGGGAGACAATTTGACAATATGCCCCTGTCAGGGTGGTTGAAACAGTTTGGGATCAAATACGCTCTATCTTCAGTCTGCAACCCTCAGTGCAATGGTCAAGCCGAAGCCGCTAACAAGCAAATCCTGATAGGTTTCCAAAAGAAGCTGGAGGAGCAGAAAAGTAAATGGTTAGAGGAGCTGCCCAACGCTCTGTGGTCAATCAGAACCACAGTCAAAGAGTCAACTGGGCAGACCCCCTTCCATCTGGTGTATGGCTCTGAGGCTGTCATGCCTGTGGAGATTGGATCTGAAAGTCTGAGGATCAGCCTATTTGAGCCAGGTCTGAATGATGAAGCTCTGAGAACAAATCTAGATCTGCTGGATGAACACAGAAATGAAGCTAGGCTGAGAATGGAAGCCTACAAAGCCAGGATCAGCAGATACTATAACCGGAAAGTGAGGGCTAGGCCTCTGGAGGTTGGGGATCTGGTGCTCAGAACTGCAGCAGCTGTGCAGAAAGACAAAATACATGGAAAGCTGTCGGCTAAGTGGGAAGGACCCTATCAGGTTAGTGAAGAGCTACACCCTGGAACCTACAGATTGAAAAGAATGGATGGAAGCGAACTGAAAAGCAACTGGAACGCCCGAATACTGAAAAAATACTTCGTGTAACCCAGATTGTATCAAAAAACTCCTATAAATGAAAGGCCTTCGAGCCACCCTTTGCAAACTATACACTCTCCTTTTCGCATTAAACCCCCATCCCCTTATCTGTTCCTTATAAAAAATAAAACGTCAAAATCAAACAGACTATCAGCAGACTGAGAAAAAATACCACAGTCTGGCAAAAGAAAACAGGGTCTGAGTCAGAATGAAGGCTGAAGAGGCCCATCAAACACCCAAAAAAAAACTATATATGAAGAAAGGGAGCTAGCCGAAAGGTCAACTCTGTTCAGAGCCCATGAGGACCACAGAGTGATCGGATGCCAGCCCGACTTAGCGATGTCATAGACCTCTACCTCTAAACCTGCAGGGCCAAAGGCCCAAAAAGCAGCAAGGATAAGTCATAGACACCTAAGGTTAATGGGGACGCTAGAGTTCTAAAGAACCAAACGTACTCCGATATGAAAACGGTGGCAGAAGGAGTTAAAGGGCAAACCCCAAAGCTCCCAAAACCACCATGACTTAGTTGGTCAAAATATCTCCTTTGCTCTGCTTATTGTTGGACCATTTTCACGCACAAGGCGGAGCAGAAGAGTAAAGGGCCCCTAAAGTCACAGCTCTAAGCAAACTCAGATATGCTATGCTGCTACACAACAGACTCAGCATCAGAGCAGAATGCCCTTGGATCTGCAAGATAAGCCAGGTTAAAGAGAAGCAGAGCACAAACACTTAGCAAAAATACGAAGATTTGGCACGCACAAGATAAGGGAGACAACATCAATACTAGAATACAAATTACATTTCTAAGAAATCATTGTATCTTACATGAAAGATCTGGCTATAAGCCAGATCAGAATGCTACAGAATACTACAACAACGACGGCTACCTAACCAAAAGAAGGGAGCAAATACAGATGAAAAGGAAATGTTTGACTATTTAATTACAAATATTACAAGAGAAGTCAATTAGGGATATCATCGGAGAGCAAAAACGGAGGACTGCAGTCAGTTCAGCACAGGCTCCCAGCTCATCCACCTCAGCAGCTCAGACAGGAGTCACAAGAGGACTGAGGCGAAGCGTGAGATAGCCGCCCGAGTTCCCATTGTTTAGGAACAGAGCTGCCACCTCCCGTAGAGCTCCCATCAGCTTCTTGTTCTGAGCTCTCTCCCTCTGGAGGCAGAGAGTAGAGCAACTCCAGATCTCTGAGCTCCTGGGTAACAGGAGGTTGCATGTGCACCTCGTGGGCGTACGCCTCTTCGAAAGCATCCCAGTTACAAGAAGGCTGCAGATGCCAGAGGACTCTACGGACCACAACTTTGCAATCCTCCCAGTACTTGTTCCCGAACGCCTCCTCCATCTGTGCAGCCCGGCTGTCTCTTCAGCACGCAGCTGGGCCTCCTTCTGCCTCTGCAGCCTCCTTAGCCTGCTGAGCCTCCCTCTCTGAAAGCATCTTAGAGAACTCTGCCCCAAGCTCCTCCCTCAGTCTCAGAACCTCCTCAGCCTCCTTGGCCTGCTGAGCCAACTTAGCAGAACAACCTTCATGGTCATCCTGCACAGTAGAGAGCTGACCCTTGAGCTGCTCTTGCTCCTTCAACGCTGCCTGCAGCCTGGCCTCGGAGGTCTTCAGCTTGGTCTCCGCCACCGAAGCGCGAGACGACGCCTCAATCAGCTAGGAAGAGAGCTTGGAGTGTTCGGCCGCGATAGCCTCTGCTTGCATCGCCATACCCTCCATGCGTTGGTTGGTAGTTTGCGGGGTGTCGCGCTCCACAATCAGAGCATTCCTCTCCTCCTCAGTTTCACGGCATGTAGACACAATCAGAGAGTTATGAGCCTTCAGCTTGGCGTACTCTTGACTATGCTGTGCTACCTGAGCCTTAAGCTGATGCAGTTCAGGGAGGTCTGCCTCATGTCTGCCCAGCCCTAAAGCATGGCAGAACTCCCCAATGAAGGCGCCGGCCCGAGCAGCCTATATTCAAAGAAAGATAGATCAGATTGACTACAAAAATACAGAAGATAGCTAAGGCAGGAAAGGCTGAAGAACTTACCAAGGGAACGTCCTGAACGACGTAATCCCCAGAGAAGCGACTGGCCAGAAGCTTCAGCCACTCACTGGGGTCGGGGAAGGCCACAGACGTCTGTTCCTGCCCCTGAGCCTCATGCTGGTCATCCGCCGATCCCCTCTGCAGAGAACCTGAGCTAAAGGAAAGACCAGTGAGTTTCACAGAAGGGAAAGACCCGGAATTGAGGTCGGGTAAGGGGGTACACACCTTTGGTGACCTGCTCCTCCTCAACATCAATGATCTGAGGGGGGTCAGCAGAGAGACGAGTTTTCTTCTGAGGGGGAGCCCCTTCCTCACTTTGCCTATCTGCTGGTCTCTTCTGGGAATGCGAAGAGACCTCAGACTCAGCTACAGTCTTCTGAGCAGCCTCTGCAGGAGACTTAAGCTGGCCCGCAGTTGGAGCAGAGGTCTGAAGAGCCTCAGCAGACTGCGCTTTCTTAGCTCGCAACTGCTGCTGAAGAAGACAAAAGGTAACAATGTTATCAGCAAAGTAGGGCACAGATCAAATTCAAAATTGTAAGACTAAAGAAAAGAAAAGAAAGCACTAACCACACGCGCCAACTGCTCAGGAGTTGGAGGAAGGATCTGCTTGAAACCTCTGGGAGGAGGAGCAGCCTTCCTTCCAGGAGGAGTAGGCTTCTGGGCAGGAGGAGTAGACTTCTGAACAGGGGGAGACAGGACAGTCTCCACCACTGGGACAGAAGTGGAACTCTGCTGCTCCACCCTCTCATGTTGGAGAGGCTCCAACACCTCCCCCTGGCTGGTCTGAGCAGACATAGGGGTAGTCTGCCCAGTAGGACCTATCAAATTGAAAGCAAGGCAGAACAGTCAAGAACTTTCAAGCGAAGAGAAAAAGGGAAGAAAGAAAATTGTATGGGTCTGAAGAAGACACATACCTAACGTAACCTGGCCCTCAGTATGGCCCTCAGCAGTCTGAGCAGTCTCTGCCTCAGTCCTGCCAAACTCCGTCATGGCTTGGTGAGACTCCTGACCGGTTTCTATCTCAGTCCTGTCGAACTCGATCATTGCTTGGTCAGAGTCTTCCATGGGCACGTCCTCCACCACAGGTGGATCTAAAAATAAGTAGAGCAATAAGGAGTTTTCAGCAAAATAATATGCAAGCAGAAAGAATGGAGTAGTCATAGTAAATAGTACCTGTCTACACAAGAGGAAGTTGTTGCAGAGGTTCAACAACCAGAACAGTCCCCTGCAGAGTGCTGGCTCCCTCTGCATCATCATCGTCGTCCTCCGGCAGATTCACAGTACGCCGGGGACGTCGAGTCTGCAAAGGCTCAGCCGCCGCCTCCTCCTCATCACCAGACTCAATCTCGGTGACAGTGGCAGAAGGGCCCGTCGGAGGCCGAGACACCCATGTATACCTATCCACAAGCTCCGGACGCTTGGTCCGGAGGGAAGGATGGTCCAGGGGAGTAGTGTTAGTCTCCTTGATAAAGTCAGGGACGGTGTAGGTCCCTAGATCCGGTATCGGACGATACCGGCGACACACCGAAGACTCACTCAGACCCAACTCCGTGGGGATGGCAGACCCCAGAGTTTCTGAAAATATCAGAAAGTTTATCAGCAACTACAAATCAGCTAACAGACAGAAAATAAGGGAAAGGGGCAGAGCGTATTTATGAGCTCAGGACCCACCCATAATCAGAGCGCGAGCTATCTTTCTGCATGGAGCTGCAGAACAACACAAAATATGAGTGCCATGGGCACTGCAGAACGGAAAATAAAATGTCAAGGACATAGGTTGGCAGAGCACTTACCGGTAGTGTAGTCCGGTGACAGTTTGCCTATCCTCAGGAAGGCATTCTGACACATCACATCGTGGCAGCCAATACTTGGGAAGAAGCTGCTTCCCGTCAGCAGCTCCCTTAGGTTTGGACTTGAAGTAGTAGTAGGCTACCCTCTCGTCCTAGTTCAGAACATGGGGGTCCTTCTGCTTTTGAAAATCAGGCTCCACGGGGCGTAGAGGAGCCTTGAACTGATAAGGGTGCCCCGCCTCCGTCAGTACTCTAACAAAAACGAAACTATCCCGCCAGTCCTTCAAAGTGAGGTCGACAGGATAGACCGTCAAATGGTTGGTTCGTACCGAACCTATGAAGTAGCCATACTCTCCCCCCTGCCTCTTAAAGAAAAACAGACACTTGAAAAGGTCCATGGTCAGGGGGAAGTCCAGAGCTTCACAGACCCAAATGAACCCCAGAATCTTCTTCAAAGACTGGGGGTTAACTTGGCAGAGAGCCATTCTGTATTCGCAGAGGACCCATTCCAGAAACCAGTGGATCGGGAACCTGAGCCCAAACTCAAGCTGCTTAAGATATACGGCAGTGTACCCCTCTGGTACATCTGCCAAGCTCTGATTCTCCTTGGGAAGCACCACCCAAGATCCACGGAGCGGCTTGATCTCCGCAGCGATTTCAAGGTAATAACCAGCATGCGCCTGTTTGAAAGCATCTGCAGATTTCTTCGCCAAGTAAGGCTTGCCTTTGCTGTCATATAGGGCAGTGAGTCGCATCTCATAATCACTGTAGGGCCACTTGATTCTGGGCAGAGTAGGCTTGAACTTATAGTGAGGAGGGAACCTGTTGGTTTCAGGACCCAACAGCTCCCGGCGTAAGCCATCCCAGGGGTCAAAGATAGCCCATTCCTCTGGAACCACCTCGTCCTTACACCGAGGAAGATCCAACTTCAAAAACGGAGACTGAGTATCTATCGGGTAAGGCTCATCCGGTTCAGATGACAACACATCAGACTTAAAGTCACAATACAAAACAGTCTGGCACCTCAGACCTACAGACCAAGCTACTAGACTGGGGGGCAAGGATATGTATGGTATATGAAGATCAGAGACAGCCAAGAAATAGGATATTTTCTTGCTTTTCTGGCAAAAAGATACAAGCAAAGAAGTCTGGCACCTCAGACCTACAGACTAAGCTACCAGACTGGGGGGCAAGGATATGTATGGTATGTGAAGATCAGAGACAGCCAAGAAATAGGATATTTTCTTGCTTTTCTGGCAAAAAGATACAAGCAAAGAAGTCTGGCACCTCAGACCTACAGACTGAGCTACCAGACTGGGGGGCAAGGATATGTATGGTATGTGAAGATCAGAGACAACCAAGAAATAGGATATTTTCTTGCAAATGATACAAGCAAAACAACGAAGGCATATCACAAAGATCTAATGCCCAGCAAATAAAGAGGATAACAGGGTAAATAAAGCAAACCCTAAAAATCCACAGACAACAGCCAAGCAGATAGGCAGAGCAGAGCTCAGCTGAAGAAGCAGAGTAGAGCCTACCATCCAGAACAGCAGAGTGGAAATGAAACAACACCAAATAGATCCATGAAGCAAGGAAATGAACAATCGCATATGAAGGCCAAAGAAAAGAAAACCCTAATTTCCAAATTACAAGCAAATAAGTGCGCACAGAGGAAAAAAGGGGAGAAACCCATAAACACAGATAAAATCAAATCCAAACCATCCAAGAAG
Organism: Patellifolia procumbens; assembly: GCA_947645195.1. NCBI lineage: Eukaryota > Viridiplantae > Streptophyta > Magnoliopsida > Caryophyllales > Amaranthaceae > Patellifolia > Patellifolia procumbens. Next base: position 629,841 of record CANSGD010001266.1, on the reverse strand, counting down.
GAAAAATTAAGAGGAGATCTAGGAAAAAGAGTTTACCTGAATAGAGAAGACGAAAACCACAAACGCAAAGTATCAACACTTCAAATCGAGTTCCAGACACAGCCAAATCCCAGGAAAATCGAGAAAAAACACTTAAAAATGGCTAGGGCAAGAGGAGATTTTTGGGAAGCAACAGGAAAATCTATGGGCAAGAGGTTCGAAAGAGAAGAGAATGAAAAGTTTCACAAAGGGTCGATTCAGCCTTAAATAGGCAAAATACATCCACTCAGCATTAATTTGCCATCATTACATTCCTTGGGAACCCAAAGAGTCACATCAATTAGGGTTCAATTCAAAATGAATTAATGACCCTTGCTCAACACCCCAACCAAATGGGCGGGAAAAATGGAAGAACTCTGGACTCTATGAAGAGCAACTCCAAGAGAGTCACGTATCAGTCTGCGAAGAACAGAACGCCAGACCAAAAACAAACGTACCCAGCATATTGCAATCTGCAAATACTGGGTCCGGGGGGCAAATTGTATGGGGTCTGCCCAGCAGACCTCCAGCTGGCAGCAGACCACTGGTCCTGCCACTCCACGTCAGAGCACAAGGAGCAGAGCAGACCTCCTCAGGCGGACTGCTCCGGATATAACCTCTAGGCAGGAGTTTAATGAAGGCCTTGTTTCACCTTGGCCCACTTCCAAAGAAGCCCACTTACTTTGCTAAGTCAGTTACAAGTCCATGTCTCATATAAATACCCATGCATAAGGTACGTTCAATCAAACACTCACAAAATACTTGCACTTGATACTCGTTTTCTCTCTATTAGAGATCTTGTGCTCAACTTGGACTGACTTAGGCATCGGAGAGGCGATCCTCGGAACCACCCCTGAGGTTTCTCCTTGTTTTGCAGGTAACCACCACCACGAAGGACGTTTGGGAGCCACGTTCCACCAAGTACCCACCACCACATACACTGTAGCTGTCTTGGACAGAAACATATATATATTCCGTTTTTTTTTCAATAACTGGATTTTCCGTCACAAAATTCATAATTAACACCGCGATACTAAAATTGTAGATTTACGACATATAATCCTTCTAATTGATTATTTCGTCCGTTAGTTATGAACGTGGAGGAAAGTTTTCATTTTTTTGAAGGCAATTATGCTTACACTACTAATGGTCGCCCACTATCATCCAATTTTTATATATTTTTAATCTCCAATAATATTAAGCTTGAATAATTTAAAATGATAGAGATATATAGATATGATAAATATCTTTAGGGTATATTAGCAGTTAGGATATGATAAATCGCGTCTTATCACCTAGATTTTTCAGTTTTTAGAAACTTCCACCTTAATGAATTTTTTTTATATAAACTTTCACCTACCATTTTCAATTTTATTAAAAACTTCCACCACATAACGATTTTTGTTGAATTCCGTTAACAAAACCATTAAGTGGGTCCTTTATATACATTTTGTTAAGGAAATCAAACTTGAAATAATTGCAATTCTTTCCAAATAGTTGTAATTCGTTCCAAACTTGCTCCAAATTTGTTGAGATTTTGCCCTTAAGACTTCAATTCAGCGTAAATCAATAAAAATGCATATGTGAGATCTACTTAACAGTTTGATTAACGGAATTAAACAAAAATCGTTAAGTGGTGGAGTTTTTAATAAAATTGAAAATGGTAGGTGAAGATTTATAAAAAAAATCATTAAGGTGAAAATTTTAAAAACGTGAAAAGTTCAGGTGGTTTTGAACAAAAATCCGTTAGGATATAATATTATCTTAGAAAAATATTATCTTATGATTTATTTCCAATAAGTGTTAGATAAGTTTTAGGAATAATATATCTTCTAGAGATTGTTTTCGAGTAGGAGCTCCTATGTACTCATATATATATTTTAGTATATTATTCAAATCATATTATTTTCTCTCATCTCATAAAATTATCATGCTATCAATGCAAGAGCAAGTTAGATCTTAGGATCATCTAAGCAAATTTTCCCATGCCGATGGGTTAAACAATTAAACCCACCGGTGGGGGTCTATAAACTATCATCCAAGAATACTATTTCTTTTTTTCCATTCTACGCACATTGCTTTATTAGATTGTTGAGTTTTTCTTTTTCAAGAATACTTCATCACTTATCTTTTGATCAAGTGGAAATTGACTTCCTTACATGTGTTTTGTCTTGATGGTTGCTCGACTGCAATATAAAAGTTGAGAACTATTTTCTTTATTCAACTTTGTTTTACGTAAAACGACTCGACTTATATTGTTAGATAGGGATTTATTGGTTCTCCTTGTATTAGGAGACAAGGATTTATATAACCAACTCTCCTTGTGCCGAGAGACAAGGCTTTACTCCAATTTGAGCATAGTTTTGCTCTAAAAAACAGCATGTTGTTTGATGTTTGTTCATTAATTTGGCGAGTGGTTCAAAAAGAATGGTATCCCTTATCCAACTGATTTGACGGATTCGAAAAAAATGACATTCCCGATCAATTAAAATATTTAACAAGAGTGATACTTTAAATAAGAGGTCAGAAGTTAACAACCTCTTACCAAAATTTTGTAACATCTAAAAGAGAGATGTAACGATATGCAACTATTAGAACAATATCTTTTACATTTATAAAAAAAATCTATATTTTTTTAAATGAATGATTAATCCACCATTCTTACTTTTCCATGGAGCTACTACCTCTATTATAACAAAACCGTGTAATCAAACAAATCGTGCAACAATGAATCAGACAAACAACAATAAGAACATAAGAAATTTAAAGAGGGTCACTATCACTGTGATAGCTACGTCCTCCGGGTAAGGGATACTCTGTTATTATGAATTGAGACGATTACATATTACAATATGCATGAATTCATTCAAATCACATTTTGATGAATGTCACAAGTCTCCCCCTTTGGATCTCTCTATTGTTAATCTTAATTTCTATGTGCCTTTGTTGTGCAATACTCTCTCTGGAAATATAATAATAGTATCCTACGGCTAATGAAGTTCTTAACCCTATTTATAATAAAACACGAAACAAGAAAATCCTAATAGAAGACTAAGCAAGCCCATCGTGGTTCTGACCGCGAGTCAAGGTATGTATTATGCGACAATTGTTCGTGAGCTGTTGTAATGCCCACGACCCACGAACTGTCTACAACTTGTTATACTTCAATTCTTGGCGTCAAGAGCCTCAATCTTCGTAACTTTGATCAACGTCACTTCAAAGACCATAGATCAAGTCGCAAATTCATACAAATCGAGACATTGACTTGCAGCTGCCACAAATGCTACACCTTGAACTAATCTTAATATTTACTATGTTTACATTTTGAAGTTAAGATAGGTATTATAAATTATTAATTTATACTTGCTCCGTTTGTTTTTAAGTGCAACATATTGACTATGACACTATTCATTTATGATAATTTGACCGACTTTTATAATTTATGCATAAGGAAAAATATAGTTTTTTTAGATCTCGTTTGATTCGTCTCGATGTATACATTTTTTAATATCTTGTTGTCATAATTTTTATAAATACATAATTAAAGATAAAAATAATACAAAATGTGCCTCGACAAATAGTGTGAAAAGTGAAATGTTGCAATTAAAAAGAAACGGAGGAAGGATACGCAAACGCCATGTATCATAACACAACAAATTGACGATTGTAAGACAATAATACAAATAACAATACTACAATTGACAAGATGAACCAAAGAAATACATTTTGAAATTTATTCTGTAGAGTAAGATAATTAACTGAAATAAAAAGAATGAACAAATATCATCAATGTTGTAACGAACAAACATATAAACTTCAATAGAAGACACGATATTGGTGGTGCTAACATTGACGTGAATGAGCAGGAATAAAGCATGACTCCTACTTTGAAATATTAAGAAGCTTCCACATTCAAGAAACTTGAGCAGTGTGAGTTACTACTGACTTTTCTGGTGGCACATTGGGCAAGGATATTGGCGCCTAACGTGAGGCCATTGGTGGCAAAGATGCAGGTGTAGGGGCTATATTAGGCAAGGATGCGGGTTGCAAATTGACAGTCACTTGTGCCTTGACGGAAAATGATGTTGGTGGCAAAGAAGCCGGTGTTGGTGCTATATTTGGTGTTATGGATGATTGCAACAAACGTCGTGCAGGTTTAGTGATCATACTTGGCATGGATGTTGGTGGCAAAGAGGCAGAGGTTGGTGTCATATTTGGCAGGGATGTTGGTGGCATAGCTGCAGGAATTGGCGCGATGTTAGGCAAAGATGTTGGTGGCAAAGGTGCAAGGGTAGGTAGCATACTTGGTAAAGATGTTGGTGGCAAAGATGCAGAAATTGGTGCCATATTCGGCAAGGATGTTGGTGGCATACTTGGCAAAGATGTTGGAGGCAAAGATATAGATGTAGGTGGCATACTTGGTAAAGATGTTGGTGGTAAGGATGCAGAAATTGGTGCCATATTCGGCAAGGATGTTGGTGGCATACTTGGCAAAGATGTTGGTGGCAAAGATATAGATGTAGGTGCCATACTTGTTATAGATGTTGGTGGCAAAGATACCGGCATTGGCGACATATTAGGCAAGGATGTTGGTGGCAAAGATGCCGGCATTGGCGGCTTACTTGCCAAGCCAGCTTGCGCTAAGGCCGCAGGAAGTGGTGCTAATAGCATAACAAATGCCACAAGAAACATAGTAATTTTTATTCCTTGACCCATTTTAATTGTAATTAAACACACACACTTGACTAGTTGGGCTGAGGTTGAGAACTGAGCTTTACACGTGTCAATTTATAAGCTCAGGTTTATCATAGGATTAAACATTGTTGTCACTAAATGAATTAGTCCAAGTCACGTCTGTTTAGCATTATGCATCTCCACTAATTCCTTTTGCTAATAATACAGGTTGTTAGTAGGTAGCATTCTGCTGCTTTTCAATCCCAATTTATTGTATTAACTTATTTTTTAAAGAATATAACTGCTGAATATCAATAGTAGGCATGTGATTGGATTTCTGGGGTATAGTTTTATTTTTAGAACGTGAGAAAAGTTTCTTTTAAGTGTTTCACGATTAGTATGAATACACTAATAGTGCTTGTCCAGTAACTTTCTTATTTTATTCATATAGTGAGTCTTTTGGCTAGGGTGAAGCCCGGAGAATGTTTTAATTGTTAAGTTCTAATATGGGAATTGGAAGATGAGGATAGAGGAATTATCGAAGTCATTATATTTAGTTCATTATCGAGATGGAAGGATATGATAATTCAAAATGGACTTTGATAATAATTTAGGATGTGGCATAGGGATAGAGCTAATACTTTTCATATGATGAGTCATGAGTTTAAATCTCATTATTGCTTATATTTTTCAACAATATTTTAAAAAATTGACAGGAGATTGTGTGATGTAAGTCAGGCTAACACATGAAGTGGAGATACAACGAGGCCAAGTCAATGTGTGACACGGGATGCTATATGGGATGCTACAATGCATGCCCACACTTTTGAACAATAATTACTAGGATCTATACCCGGACGATGCGTGGGATTTTCGCAATGATTGGTAGTTAAAAACATTTAATGTTATTCGGTGTGAAAAAATGTCATTATTAAGAAGAAAATAAGACATTTTATTCATAATATGAACTTAACAAATTGTAGCTTAATACTTGATTTCCATTAAGCATCCATTCATCAACATAAATTTTAATTAAAGGCTAAAAAATTGTATCATGGAGTGATGGTTAGATCACCACGTTTTCTAATTTTTTTTGAAAATAACTACCTTATATATATATAATTAAACCATTTGGTTTCACTACCAAAACCATTTTCCGGCCAAACAACTTTATGACTGTTTTGACCCCTAAGTTGTTTTCAGTTCAATTTCATTTATTATACCCCAAATTTCTTTGTCCTCATCAAGTCATTTGCATACACCATTCTCTTAGTTTTCATTTATGAGCACCTATAAATATACCTCACGCATGACAGCAAGGTTGTTTAAATCGAGATTCTAACTTGAATCGGAAAGGCAAATTGAAATCGGATCGTAGAATTGAATCATAAAATCATAAGATTCTATAAACTTCGCGAAAATAGAGTTTTATGATGCATTACATAACTTATTTAGCCCTTTTTTATCGATAAATGACTTTGAAAAATATTATTTTGTTATTCGGTTCTTTTTATTATAGATAAATCATTAAATACGGTTAAGATTAGAAGTCCAAGGCCTCCAATCATGTATTAAAGAATTGTTACTAGTATCATTTATTAAAAATTTATTGAATATGTGAATGTTAATCATCTAGAAATAAGGAAACATTATAACAATGGTTTGGCCAATTCTTTTAATGGAATCTCGAAGTTTTGATAAAATCGTATAGAATCGTTAAAATCGCAAGACTTTAATGACAGTTTTAAGATTCTAACGATTATTAAGATTCTAACTAAGATTTTAACAGATTAAGATTCTAGTTACAATTTAAATCGTTTTGCAAAGTAAGATCGTAAAATCGTAAGATTTTAAGACTTAAATCGTGATTTTAATAACCATGTGCATGACAATTACAAGGCTTGGGCCATCAACATTAGGCGAAACGCACTAACAAAAGCCAAATACAAAAAGAAGATTTGTGACTGTAGGGGCATCCGTCCTGCCACTGCAATTTGCAAAGCTTTGATTTCCTTCACAAAGTGCTCGTATGGACATGCCTATTTCCTGGCATCTAGCCTTCTCAACAACTTTGAAGGCTCACTCAACGCTACAAGTAAATGGAAATGAATATTAACTAGTATATAACTTTTTTCAATCACAAAGGTGGATTGATTTTATACTATGACGTTTCTCTTTTGGCTAAAAAGGCCGCTAACATTATTGATGCTTACAACTGATGGAAATGCACTCCTCCATTTTTTCCAATAAGTATATATGCATGTTTGTTATAAAACTATGAAGGGGAGTTTTTCGATTTTCGAATGGCACGAGATCAGAGCACTCCTCCCATTCCAGCCTGCTGCTTCCGATCGATGCTTTCTGCCTTCTTCCGACTTCTATGCTCGTTCGGTAAAGAGGTGCTCGTCCAAGAACTACTCTATAAAACATATTTCATGGCATTACAAATACATCTTCTAATATTTTCTAACAAAGATAAGATGGTTGGAACTTGGAAGAATGAGGAAAAGTCAAGGAAGATATTTGTAAGTTTTGATACAATAACTGTACGAAAAATCTAGACTTCAAACGACTCCAAATTTCCACAGAAGTACGCAATTCATGGACATCAAGCATTACATCACGTGACAACGTAGCATACAACCACAATTTTATCTGTTGATCTAGCCTTAAATACTCGTAGAATTGAGGGTTGGGCAAAGTATGGCCCAGATGATCAACATAAGTAGGGTTAGGTATAGAAATTGTACCTTCAACCACACCAAGAAGTTGATGCGTTTATAAAAAACAAGTAACTTGAGTTTTGCAGACAATAAAATCATTAGGCGAGTTTAATTTGATGGTAACATATCTAGTGATGTCATGATTGATGTATTGTTGCGCCAATGGAGCGGAAAAGACTGAGTCTTGAATGGGGGGAAGTGAAGAGGGACTCGCTAGGCTAGTCGATGGTCCACCAAAGCCTGGTGGAAAACGACTAGGGCTTCGTGTATGAGAAGCGTGCAACAACGGGCTAGAGAAGCCGAGTGAAGGTTGCTGGAAGACCGCCTGTGAAGATGGATCGGTGGTGACGGCGGCACCAATCGCTGGCGGCGAGGGCTGCAACATGGCAGCGAAGGGCTGCGTCTGCGGCAAGGATGCAGCGTGATGATGCTGCGTCTGTGGCTGCAGCAACCGCGGCAGGGCAACCGGAGTTTGAGGGCTGCTGGCGGCGGCAAGGTGGCCGGAGGTGGCAGACGTGGTGGCTGACATGTGGTGGTGCCGGAAAATATTAAAAAAAACAATTAAAACCGTGTGAATTAGGTTTTAGGGTTAGGTTTAGAGATGTGAGCGGAAGAGAGAAAAAAATTCTAAAACCTAGGCTCGTGATACCATGTACGAATATTATGAATGATTGGCTAACCTGTTTAGGTTGCCTGGCACTGTTGTATGTATAGAGTTATGAAAATCTATCTTTACAAGCCTACTAAGAGTCTAATTACCAAATTACCCTAATAATACTACATCTACTAATTTAAAATGTAGCAAAGCTTTCTCCAAGCTGTCGTTGATAGATTATCAGAGTAAAAAGGATTTTATGAAATCAGAATGTGAAACACCCTGTATTAGTTAACTAAATTGCTGATTCTGTTGGTATTAGCAAATAATCCGTCCTATTTGATTATGACAATGATATCTTCCAAAACGTGCACCACATAAATAGCCATATTGCTAGACTATGATTAGTACACTGTGACATGTTTAACACATTAGACATTTGACATGTATTCAAAATCAGGGCCGTCTTATAGAAAGCGGTGGCCCTGTGCAAAATTAAAGCTTAAACCCCTACATAACCGTAAAATAACGTATTAATTTCAATGATTAATTTTTTCTAAAAGTCATTTATTATTTCACCTTAACATAGTCAAAAATATCAAATTATAGGGTTCAATATGTTTTGTTATAGACTGAAATGGTATAATCAAATTATATATAAGACCGACCTTTTTATTTTGCTAAACAAATACTTCTAAAAACAGAATATGTTTTGTTATAGACTGAAGTATAGTGTTTATTAGACCTCTAAAGGTAATAAATAAAGGAAAAAGGTGCTAAAAGTATCTCTAAAAACAGAATTATACTGAATTGCTAGTAGCCTATTGCAGCCTTTTAGTAGAGAATAAAAAGTTTGCATGACAATAAGTGTACTTGCTGCAAGAAAAAAATTAACACTGCTCCCGCGAGAACGGCCCCAGCTACCCGCGAAGCATGTGCGGTCGCTCACTTTGCACAAGGTCTTAGCCGGCCTTGAATCAAAATCTTAGTTAGCAACGTTGGCGACGCTAATATCTTCAAAAAGTACACAACATAATTGAGCCATAGATACCCACAGGATGGGAAATGAGTGATGTTGGGATTGGTATCGGGTTATCAGAAAAAGTATATCATGTTAAGGTTGAGAGTGCGAGCGAAAACAAAAATAAAGATGTATGGATTTAGAAAAATAAATAAAGTTGAAAGTATCTGGGAAGAAAAGCAGGGATAGAGGCCACAATAATTAAACCTGGGGAAAAACCCTCTAGATAGAGGTAAACAATCCCCAACCAATGAGAATCGGAAATTCAAAATAGGAGAATACACAGGCCCTAAATTAAAGGGCGAGTAATACAAATATTTCTAGAATAATTTGCTGTAATCATGATATCATAAAATCATGAATATTGCTCATGCCCCCACATAAAATATGTTTGGCGTCCTTAGTCATCTCGATCATATTTCATGTACGTACATGCATGCATTGATGTATAGCAAAGCTATAATGTTATTCTTGGATTAATTGTGATGGTTGTTGTGTTGATGGAACCAGCGTGGAAAAGATCTATAACACTCAAGATGTGGCTCACACGCACCTTTTATTAAGAATATTGAAGATATATTAGGATTTTGTTTTTCAGAAACTGAATTAGTCATAAAATTAGTACACTACAACCACAAAGTTGTTATTGGAGAAGCATTATCTACAAGACTACAACCTCTTAAGCTTGAATGCTTACTAATAATACGAAATAACAAATTGATCGAAAACAACAATAAAGGAAAACATGAATATTACACGTGAAAGTCTACAACTGAGAAAACTATCGGTTAACCATGAGGAAATATCAATTAAAAAGGTTTGATCATGTGAAAAGGAGAACAAGTAATATGCCGATTAAAAGACTTGAATAGTGGATGAGTAATCAAATTGTAAGGGGCAGGGGGAAGACCTAAAATAACTTGAATGAAGGTAATTGAAAGTGATATATGTCTATTTGGGATCGATGAGAGCATGGTATTGCATAGAGCTAGGTGGGTGGAGGGATAGTATTCAAGTGGAAAGCTGTAATTACCTTATGTATTTGTGTTAAAAACTTCTTAAAAAACAGTTTTAAAACCTTAAAACTTATTTAAAAAAATTGAAAAACTTTTTAAAACCTTTTGTAACACTTGTCGCCGGTTTTAGATTACGATTCATATTAGCCGACCCCAAATCATTTTGAGAATATTAGCCGATCTTGAAGTCATAAGACCAAATGCCTTATAGATTGGCCAAGCCTTACTTGTTTTTTTTTTCGGAAGGAAGGCCAAGCCTTACTTGGTTCCTTTTTTTACTTGTAAGTTTATGTTTTATGGTCAAAGTTGGTGATTTTTTTTTGTAAAAAGAAAATGAAGCAACCAATTGAGAACCAATGGAATAATATTCTTTCCATTGATTTAAGAATGAAAATACATTAGGCAATTGTAACATGAGTTCCTTAGAAAACTAACCAATGCAAACAAGTGAACCAGGCCAATATATGGAAATTGAACAAGCAAGAAATGAATGAAGTTTCTCTTGCCATACTATACGGGGTACACAGACATACACACATATAAGTATACAACACATACATACTCGTACATCGGTACATGCTCATGCACGCACGCATACGCTCATATATGTTAGATAATATGAAAATATCTCTTATTTTCATATAATATCTTGTATAGTTATGTAAATAACTTAGTCATAGTCTTCTCCTAGTTTATAGCCTAGTTAATATCTTGTGTAACTTAGTCATAGTCTTCTCCTAGTTTATAGCCTAGTTAATATCTGTGTATCTAGTGTATCTTTAGCTAGTATAAATAATTAGGTTGTAACACTTTTTCAATTAAGGAATTAACTTCTTTCATGGTATCAGATTTGTAGGTTATTTTTTTCCTCTCCCACTTCCGCTTAAGCCGTCCGCCCAGCATTCTCCCTCGGCAGCCATGGCCGCTTCTTCTTCGTCTTCGTCTTCTTCTTAAACTCCTTCCCTTTCTTCTCTTGCTAGTTCGAATATTAAACACAATATTCCCATCGTTCTTGACATGGAAAACGTGCAATATTCTACTTGGACGGAACTCTTCAAAATTCATGCACGTTCCCATCGAGTAATCGACCACATCATTCCCTCCTCCAAGACCAAACCTCCGTCTACTGATGATGAAAAGGAGGATTGGGCTACTATTGATGCTACGGTCTTGAAATGGATCTACGGCACCATTTCGGATGATCTTCTTAACACCATTCTTGAGCCTGATTCAACGGCTAAAGAGGCTTGGGACCGTCTACGGGATATTTTCCAAGACAATAAGTCTTCCCGTGCGGTTACTCTTGAACAGGAATTCTCCAATGCGGCTATGGAGGATTTTCCTACTGCGTCGGCTTACTGTCAAAGCTTGAAAATGTTGTCTGATCAACTAAAGAACGTGGGTGTGCCGGTCTCTAACAATAGACTCGTTTTGCAAATGGTTGCGGGTCTTACGGAGGCTTACAATGGCGTAGGTACGTTGCTCCGTCAAAGTGATCCTCTTCCTCCATTTTATCAAGCCCGATCTATGCTTGTGTTGGAGGAAGCGAGTTTGTCAAAGAAAGTTGCAGCGAGTTCGGCCATGGTCGCCTAAAATGATGATTCTCTGTCTAATACACCACCCCATCACCGCAATTCTAATGGAGGTAATAAGAAGAATAATAAAAATTATCATAATAATAAGAAAAATAATTCTTCTAAAGGGGGTGGTGGCCGGAATAATTCCGGCCAAGTTGGTCGGCACAATGGCCACGGTGGGTCAGGCCAGCAGCAGCCGCGGGTAGGCGGACAGCAGCAGCCTAGTACCACACAGCAGCAGCCTTGGCCAGGGGCGTGGGCCTACCCTCCTTGGGCCTACCCCCCTTGTCCCTATCCCAGTCAACAGTGGGTCAGGCCCACCTATGTTCCTAGGCAGCAGCAGCAATCATTTGGACAGGGGATTTTAGGGGCCACGCCTAGGCCTCATGCCTTCGCGGCAGAAGCCCAGTCAGTTCCCACGGACATCGAGGCCGTCATGCACACTCTTGGGCTTACTCCACCGGATCCGAATTGGTATATGGATACAGGAGCGACATCTCATATGACTTCTTCCCAAGGTACCTTAAATTCTTATTTTAATTTGAGCACTTCTAATGGTATTGTTGTCGGAAATGGTCATAGTATTCCAATTCGTGGTTATGGACATGCCCAATTACCCTCCTCTAACCCGCCCTTGACTCTCAAAAATGTTCTTCATGCTCCTAAAATCATTAAAAATTTAGTCTCTGTTCGAAAATTTACTACTGATAATTGTGTGTCTGTCGAATTTGATCCTTTTGGGTTTTCTGTGAAGGATTTTCGGACGGGGAGACGCCTAATGAGATGTGAGAGTCAAGGGGCGCTATATCCCATCACCACAATCCAAAATCACGCCACCCCTTCTTCCACTTTTGCTGCTCTTGCGCCATCCCTATGGCATGCTCGTTTGGGCCACCCAGGCTCCTCTATTTTGGACACTCTTAGGAATAACAAGCTTATTGATTGTAATAAAATTAGAAATTCTGATTTTTGTTACTCTTGTCCGCTTGGAAAACACGTAAAATTGCCATTTGTTTCCTCTACTTCTAGTACTTTCATGCCATTAGATATTGTTCATTGTGATATTTGGACATCTCCTGTTTTGAGCTCTAGTGGCCATCGTTATTATCTTGTTGTGTTGGATGACTACTCTAATTATTTGTGGACTTTTCCTCTTGCTAAGAAATCTCAAGTCTATTCTACATTTCTTCAATTTAGAGCTTCTATCCGCACTCAATTTGAACGGGAAATTAAAAATATACAATGTGATAATGGGCGTGAATTTGATAATGCACCTTTTTGGGACTTTTGTAAACATAATGGCTTATCTTTCCGTCTTTCTTGTCCTTATACCTCCTCCCAAAATGGAAAAGCGGAGCGTAAAATTCGTACTATCAATAATATTGTTCGTACACTTCTATCTCATGCTTCCCTTCCCTCTATGTTTTGGCATCATGCGTTGGAAATGGCCACGTATCTCCTAAACACTCTTCCTAATAAAAAGCTTGCCTATGAGTCCCCGCTCCAAATTCTCTATCACAAACAGCCGTCCTATTCTCATCTTCGTGTGTTTGGGTGTCTATGTTATCCACTTTTCCCGTCTACTACTATCCATAAGCTTCAAGCCTGTTCTACACCATGTGTTTTTTTGGGGTTTCCACCTCATCATCAGGGCTACAAATGTTATGATATATCTTCTCGTAAAATCATTCTTTGTCGCCATGTCGTGTTTGATGAACAAACTTTCCCATTCAAGTCACTTCACACGCCACATGCCACTCATTATGATTTTTTGGACCATGTTTCCACTATGGATCCACCCATCCGGTCACAAGCCCAAACACCACGGCTCACTGTTCCTCATGTCTCGCCCCACCCTCTTCCGGATGGGCCTATCACTCCCCATCCACTATCTCCTCAAACTGGGTCAGTGCCTCTTCTCCCTTCTCCTTCGGTCCACGGCCCACCTGAGCTCCCAGCCCATCCTCCCTCTTCTGGCCTTCACGGTCCAGCGAGCACAGCAGCTCCATCTTCTTTCTTTGGCCCTCACGGCCCTCCAGCCACAGCAGCCCCATTTCACTCATCTGGCCCATGCGGCCCCTCTTCCACATCTCCTATACCGAGCCCACCTCCCCTTCCTTCCAATCCCCGTCGGCCATCCACTAAAAGCACCAAGCCCATCACTCATCCCTCTTCTGCACCTAAGGCAGTCACTCGTAGTCAAAATGGTATTTACAAGAATAAAAAGATCACTTCTCTTGTTGCCCATGTTGACCGCTCCCCCATTCCCCGAAATCCCGTGACTGCTCTACGTGACCCGAATTGGAAACAGGCTATGGATGATGAGTACCACGCTCTAATTAAAAATAAGACTTGGGAATTAGTTCCTCGTCCTCCTGATTCTAATATTATTCGTTCTATGTGGATTTTTGCTCATAAAGTTAATGCTGACGGTTCTTTTGAGAGATATAAAGCTCGTCTTGTAGGTGATGGGAAGACTCAGCGAGTAGGCATTGATTGTGGGGAGACTTTTAGCCCCGTCGTCAAACCTGCTACTATTCGGACAGTGCTTAGTTTGGCATTGTCCAAAGGTTGGCCGCTGCACCAGCTGGATGTGAAGAATGCTTTTTTGCATGGTGAGCTAAATGAGACTGTTTATATGCATCAGCCCGTGGGCTATCGAGATCCTACATATCCTGATCATGTGTGTTTGTTGAAAAAGTCATTATATGGTCTCAAACAGGCCCCCCGTGCATGGTATCGCAGGTTTGCCGAGTTTGTGACGAAAATTGGTTTTGTTAATAGCAGGTGTGATCACTCCTTGTTTATACTTCGTCGTGGTACTGAGATGGCATATTTACTGCTCTATGTGGATGACATTATATTAACTGCTTCATCTACTGCTCTACGCAAGTCTATCATAGCTCTCCTTGGCTCCGAATTTGCTATGAAAGACTTGGGTTTGTTGAGTTATTTCTTGGGTATTGTTGTCTCTCGTCATGCAGGTGGTTTGTTCCTTGCTCAGCGCAAGTATGCTGAAGAGATCATTGAACGAGCAGGCATGTCTGCTTGTAAGCCATCTCCTACCCCTGTGGATACTAAACCCAAGCTCAGTGCTAAATCCGAGGTTGCTTGTAGTGATTCATCTTTGGGCAGGAGTCTTGCTGGTGCATTACAGTATCTTACTTTCACTAGGCCAGATATTTCTTATGCAGTGCAGCAGATTTGCTTATTCATGCACCAGCCCATGGAGGATCACATGTGCGCTCTCAAGCGCATTGTTCGTTATGTGAAGGGCACACTGGATTTGGGTCTACATCTTTATCCCTCGTCAGTGTCGACTCTATTTTCCTATACAGATGCAGATTGGGGTGAGTGTCCTGACACTCGCCATTCTACTTCCGGCTACTGTGTGTTTCTTGGTGATAATTTGCTCTCCTGGTCATCCAAAAGGCAAACCACTTTGTCCCGTTCGAGTGCTGAATCAGAATATAGAGGAGTAGCGAATGTAGTCTCCGAATCGTGTTGGTTGCGTAATCTTCTTACGGAGCTTCACTGTCCGGTTCGTAAGGCTACGATGGTTTATTGTGATAATGTGAGTGCGATCTACTTATCTGGAAATCCGGTACAGCATCAGCGTACTAAGCATATTGAGATGGATATTCATTTTGTACGTGAAAAGGTCGCTAAGGGTGAAGTCCGTGTGTTGCATGTCCCCTCTCGCTATCAGATTGCCGATATATTTACTAAGGGTCTTCCCTTGGTGTTATTTGAGGATTTTAGGGACAGTCTCAGCGTTCGCCCTCCTCCCGTTTCGACTGCGGGGGTGTGTTAGATAATATGAAAATATCTCTTATTTTCATATAATATCTTGTATAGTTATGTAAATAACTTAGTCATAGTCTTCTCCTAGTTTATAGCCTAGTTAATATCTTGTGTAACTTAGTCATAGTCTTCTCCTAGTTTATAGCCTAGTTAATATCTGTGTATCTAGTGTATCTTTAACTAGTATAAATAATTAGGTTGTAACACTTTTTCAATTAAGGAATTAACTTCTTTCAATATACATTATCAGGCTAAGCTGAATGATCACACAATTTTATCGATACAAAAGGAACGTACAAACATTAGACGCATAGCATCGCTGAAAAACAAAATGTGCTCTATGGTGTCTATCCTCTAGTGACGTCCATCCGTACCTAGTACTTTTTCCTCGAAACCTGAAAGTGCTGTAAAAGGATCACCAGGCGTGCCGCTCATAGGCATTGCCATCCCATGATTCCCATCACCAGGCATTCCCAGCAAGGCTACCAACAACATTAGCGCCATGAGGAGGACCAAGGTATACATAATTATTGTTGCTATAGGCATATTTAAACTAGCTTATAGTTTTTTTTTGGCAGAGAAAAAAAGATGACAAGAACAATTATGCTACTCAATACTCAGAAGTTAGAAAGAAGTGTTGCGGTCTTGGAATCGGATTTTGATAGATTTTATAATGTACATCTATAATTAGGACAGACCCTTAATTAGCTGTACATAAACTAATATAGTTTTAGTAATTGCAAGTGATCATCCACTACCAAATCTGATAATTCGAAATTAGTCTTAAACGCGTACAATTCGGCTTTACTGCTTCTCCACTAACTAGCATATCAGAATATACTACTACCTCTGTTTTTTATTAGATGCATCACTTTGATCAAAAAGCTCTTACATTTTTGGTCAAAGTGTTGCATCTAAAAAAGAACGGAGGTAGTATAATTTGTTTTTAAAAAAATACATTTTCTATTAAAGTTTACTAAATTTTTAAATAAACTACTTTATTCAAAAAATATACTACTTTAAACTGTATATAAATATACTACAGTATATTATTTATAAAATATACTAGCTCTAATCTATAAATATACTACTTTTCTATAATACACTTTTCATAATTTTCTCTTTGTAGTTTTTCTAGATCTATATTTTTATTTTTGTAGATTTTAATTATATTTATGCATTATTATTAAATAATTATGAATATTTCGTATTACGAAAATCTATCTTTAAAATTATGTGTACTAAATATATAATAGCAATCGAGCATATCTGTTAAAGAGTGTTGTATCACTTGTTTGATTATAGAAACGTGGAATGTATCAAACAATGAAGAAGGAAATTTATAGATAAGGGATTCTGTTACTTAGTTAAACAAAGCATTAGATAAAAATGCTTGTGTAGGTTAGATTGGTCTAGGATTAACTTAGGCTTAGTTTAAAGTTGATTAAATTTAAGAGAAAGATAAGGTCTTTTTGCTACTTAGCCTCCGATATTAATCCACTAATTATAATCAGTAATTGAAAGGTGCTTATATCTAATTCTAAAAGCATGATTATCAAAATTTATATGCAGTACATTGGTTCACTTGTTAGGGCCACTTAAGCTTGTAAATAGTATAGCAACTGTTAATTCTGGTAATTATGTTCGTAATATAATCTCATATTCCCCCATTCTAAATAGGTATATATGTAGAAGTTTTCCGTTAGTTTATAATGGGAAAGGTGGTTAATTAGTTATTAAGCTTTGCTTTTAGTGAATAGTTAGTCTCTTTGTGGGATTGACCCTACTTATCCTTTACCATATTTATATTTTTAAGGTTAAAATAGGTTTATTATAAATTATTAATTTCTTTACGCAAAAAACAAGAGTAAATAGAGAAATGTGAAAAATGTTTGCTCTCTGATCCTTGTGGCCTTGTTTTGCCTTGAGAATAAGGTCAAAGCGGCTAGTATGGGTGCTTTGTACCTTAATATCTTGTATGGTTGGCGTTTTACCTCAAATAACATAAGTCATCCAAATGTTAGAATGTGAGGAAAGAGATACATCCTAGGGATGTCAGTGGGGCGGGTTTTGTGGAGATCCGCCCCAGTTAGGTGGGGATGGCGCGCGAAAGGTTTTGCGGGTATGGGACGGGGATGGGAATGAAAACTATCCCCGCCATGGGTAATGGGGAGGGAGTAGATGTTAGTCCATATCCGCCCCATCCCCACCCGCCCCGTCTGAGCGCCTCCCGCCTCGCCCCATCCCCACCATATGTATATTCTCCAAAGGCCTAAATGTTATTAGCTGGTTTTATTTTATAATTTTATTCTTAAAAGGCCCAAAGACAGGCCCCGTTGGGGCGGGGATTGGGGCCGGTACGGGGATTCGCGCGGTGATGGGGAGAGAATAGATTTTTCTTGTCCCCGTTGGGGCGGGGATGGGGACAACAATTTCCCCCGCGATGGATGATGGGGCGGGGATGGGGATAGGAATGCCAACATCCGCTCCGCCCCGCCCCTTTGACATCCCTAATATATATATCCTTATCACATGTGTGTTACCTTTTTAATTGGTCCGATGTACTTCCTCCGTTTTCTAATGCATGCAACAAAGGGGAATATTTGTGAGAGATAAAAAATTCATTTGTTGCAAGTATTGGAAAACGGAGGAAGTATATTAAAGGTCCCGGTCGCAGGTTTAACTCTAATACCATGTTAAGTATGGGCCTAGGTCACACACATAAAGAGGAGAGGGGATCCACTTTACAAGACCAAACGATGTTTCACCTTAAAATCATATGGCAATAAGGGGAATAACGCCTTAAGCTTATTAGGTGAGTACCTCATTGACGTCAACATTTTCGTGTCGTGTTGTGTCGTATCGTATCGTGTCAAACACGACAAGACACTTGGATACTTCGTTTTTAACTAAAAATTTGATCTTTTCCTACAAAATGGTCAAGTCGAACTTTTCAACACTGTATCTGAGTAGACATTCAATCCGTATCTAAGTAACATAGTTGGTGGGTCAATTGGCCTATTTGAATTTGATTTTTCGAAAATTCGAATATTTTGCAAAATAAATAGTTTAATCCCCCTAAAAGCTTTTTTATTTTTACTCCTAAGTCTAAATCCGCCCGTGTGTGTGGTATTCCCTCAATCATTTTTTCTAAGATCCCTAAATTTCTCTTACATTTTTTTGTCTCTCTATATCCACTCTTTACCAGAGTAGGTAATAAAAGCCAAATGAGCAATTTCTTTTGAAACAATTACATAAAGTTCAAAGGTGTAAGAGCACAATACAAATAATAATGCAAAATTGACAAAATTAACCTACCAATAAGAATTTCATCAGAAAAACAATGGAAGAAATGAATTGATTAATAAAAGAACAAAAAGGTCTTTCTCCATCCGGAAACTTGAGCCATAAAGGGCATCTAAGAAGCTTACCAACTATAGTAACAATTACTTCTTTGTTTAAAACAAGATCAAAAGACAACAATAACGAACAACTTATAACATAAAAGAATGGCTCACAACATTGTTGGTAGTATTAGATGATTTTTTATGTTGATGATAATGCATTAGGCATTGACGTTGGTTTGCTCACTAACAGGTGCTGGTGTCAAAGATGCAGGCGTAGGTGGCAAAGTTGTTGGAGGTAAGCCTGCAGGTGTTGGTACTACATCAGGCACAGGTACTGATGTTGGTGGCAAAGATGTAGGCGTAGGTGGCAAAGTTGTTGGTGGTAAGCCTGCAGGTGTTGGTACTACATCAGGCACAGGTACTGATGTTGGTGGCAAAGATGTAGGCGTAGGTGGCAAAGTTGTTGGTGGTAAGCCTGCAGGTGTTGGTACTACATCAGGCACAGGTACTGATGTTGGTGGCAAAGATGTAGGCGTAGGTGGCAAAGTTGTTGGTGGTAAGCCTGCAGGTGTAGGTACCACATCAGGCACAGGCAGGGATGTTGGTGGCAAAGATGCAGGCATAGGCGGTAAAGTTGTTGGTGGTAAGCCTACGGGTGTAGGTACCACATCAGGCACGGATGTTGGTGGCAAAGATGCAGGCATAGGCGGTAAAGTTGTTGGCGGTAAGCCTGCAGGTGTAGGTACTACATCAGGCACAGGCACTGATGTTGGAGGCAAAGATGCAGGCGTAGACGGTAAAGTTGTTGGTGGTAGGCCTGCAGGTGTAGGTACCACATCAGGCACAGGCACTGATGTTGGTGGCAAAGATGTAGGCATAGGCGGTAAAGTTGTTGGTGGTAGGCCTGCAGGCGTAGGTACCACATCAGGCACAGGCACGGATGTTGGTGGCAAAGATGCAGGCATAGATGGCTCAATTGGCATGGTTGTCGCCGGTGGTAAGCCTGAAGGTGTTGGTACCACATCAGGCAATGTTGTTGGTGTTAAGCCTGCAGGTGTTGGCACACCTAACGAGATAGAGGCTCGGGCCGCTAAAGCCACAGGAAGTGGGGTTAACAGCATAACTAATGCCGGTAGGACAGCAAGAAGCATAATGTTTTGTTTTGCTAGAGCCATTTTTTAAACACACAAAATGTAGGCAAAAACAAAACAAAAGGTAAGGATTTGTATGGATGAGGATGACAACTAGATTTCACAATGCATTCCAATTTATAAGCTAAAGTTTATAGATGTTTGTTTATTAACAATTGTCACTAATTAAATTAGTTCTAATCACGTCTTGTTTGGATTGTGCTTCTCCACTAATTCACATCGTTGAAATTGGTAATACTTAGCTGCTTTTAGTCCCTTTGGCCGGTAATATTAACATTTTTTAAGCACATATATTGTAGAAGATCAATATCAATCAGCTGGATGTTTTTTTTCCTTCTCTTTTAATTGTTTTACAATTTGATTAAGCTATTTATCCAGCTATTTGATCCTCTCGTTAGTTTGGATGGACTTGTCAAAAGTTTTGAATGTGTCAAATATCTATATAAATAAGATGGTTTAATTTCGAATCACAATCATGACTACACTATTAGTGTTTGACCGCTAACATTAACAGTCTACTTATAAGCTGTAATCTCGAAAATTATTAAGCTCAAATATCATTGTTAATCAGCTGCAGAGACTTCTCTATTTTTATAATTTGATTAAAGGGTGTATATACAGTAGCTTTCGTAAGTCTTGGAATTACCATGGTGTCCATGGATATAGATATCAGACTTTGCTCCTAAGAGCCTAAGAGGAGGATTTCACGAATACATTTTCTCATGTTGCTAAGAAGGTCATCGAGTGTCTTTATATTTCTTGCCGTTGTTGTCGTAGAACGTTCGAAGGTGTAAGGATCTAACACTCACTTTGGAGGTTCATAAATTGTGTAATTGAGAGTATAATATGCAAAAATGATATCAGGAAATAATTAGACTAAAAATTAAAAAAACACACATGAAATCAGCAAAAAAAACCTAAAATCCTCGCAAAAACAGTCGCTTTGCATTATGACTTTATAGTAGTATGAGATAAGTTTACAGAAGGAATCCCCGATCTCTCTAGGCTCTTAAATCTCTCTGTAATAGTTCTAAGGCTTCTCTAGATTAGAATAACACTCTTTTCAATACTTACTGATATATAAAAGGGCCAAAAACATATTTATAGGGATAAGATATACCTAAAGAGACTAAAACACAAGCTAAAATAAACCGCAAAGTGCCGAAGAAAATCGAACTTTGCCGAAATGTCTGCCTGGGCTAGTCTGTCTGAGCTGACCATCATCCCGCCCGGAACTAAACCTCACACAGTTCTACCGGGCTAGATTATGCCCGCTCGGTGCGCTTGTCTCTTCTTCTTTCTCTTACTCGATCTACACTCCATACGAAACAGGAGCTGGATAATGTGTAATTTCATGGTTATTTGCACACAAAGTCATGGGCAGACCTAAATGCAGGATAGACAATAGTCTAACCTTTATATTTAGGGGAAAAAGAATGTGGGGAAATTTTGTTCTTTAATAAGTCTTATTTATAAGAGAATTGAGAATATATGTTGAGACAATAGGAAGACCCAGTGAGAACGATGATTTCATTGCATCTGCTTTGCAATACATGATTTTACACATTTCTTTCAATGGGTTAAGTTCATTTCATTAAACCTAACATCTTACATCTATGTTCTTGTTACCGCACAACCTCCTTTGTTAAACTATGCACCTAATGGTCAAGTATATTATTTGTGCAACTAGCTCCAATTTTCAATAATTTTTTATATGCTCTCGAAACATAGGGGTTTGCGTAGTACTATTGCCTTTTGTTTTTTCTATCACATATTACATACTCCCATCATATTGGTTGGGCAAGTATTTTAACGAAGAGAATAGAGAAGGTAAGTAGGCAAATTAATTAGAATATCTATACTTCAACAAACGTCTAGGTCTGTAACCAGTTGGTTTCGCTATTAAAACCATTTTCTGGCCAAAAAAATTTATGACCGTTTTGTCCTAAGCGGTCTTCAGTCCAATTTCATTAATTTTACTCTAAATTTCTTTGTCTTCCTTATTTACATACACCATTCTCTTAGTTTTCACTTATGAGCATCTATATATACCTCATGAGAATCACAAAGCTTGGGCCAAAAAACATTAAGCTAAACGCACTAACACAACCCAAATACAAAAAGAGGGTTTGTGACTGTAGGGGCATCCGTCCGGACACTATGCCGGTCCGGGCAACTAGACTTTTATTCGTCCAGGCACAATTTGCCCGTCCGGGTGCTTTGCAGCCTGCTGCTTTCGATGCTTTAATTTCTGCCTTCTTCCGACTTCTATGCTCGTTCGGGTAAAGAGGTGCTCGTCCAAGGACTACCTCTAAAAAACATATTTCATTGCATTACAAATACATTTTCTAATATTTTCTAACAAAGACAACATGGTTGGAACTTGAAGAAAGAGGAAAATTCAAGGAAGAAAATCTTAAGTTTTTGATAAAATCACTATCATCTACTAATTTAAAATGTAGCAAAGCTTTTCTCCAAGCTGTAGTTGATAGATATCAGAGTAGAAAGGATTTTATGAAATCAGAATGTGAAACACCCTGTATTAGTTAACTAAATTGCTGATTCTGTTGGTACTAGCATATAATCCATCCTATTTGATTATGACAATAATATCTTCCAAAACGTGCACCGCATAAATAGCCATATTGTTAGTACACTGTGACATGTTTAAGACATCAGACATTTGACATGTATTCAAAATCTTAGTTAGCAACGTTGGCGACCCTAATATCTTCATAAAGTACACAGCATAATTGAGCCATATGATTAGTACAGTGACCGAGTACCCAATTCCCTACCCGGAACTGAAAGAGTTTGAATGCTTGCCTTTCTTGTTAGAGAAGGTATTGCGTCAGACGCGTCCGACCATAACATTTGGTCGGACCACTTTCAGTTGGTTTCATTTTTGTTTCAGTTGGTTTCATTTTTGTTTCAGTTGGTTTCATTTTTGTTTCAGTTGGTTTCATTTTTGATTCAATTGGTTTCATTTTTTGTTCAGTTGGTTTCAATTTTTGTTCAGTTAGTTTCAAATTTTTTCAGTTCATCTTTTTTATTTCAGTTGGATGTCTTTTAAGTTCAGTTAGTTATCTTATTTTTTCATTTACGTGTTTTAGTCTAAATGAAAACAAGTTAGAAGCAAATGAAAAAAAAAAGGGAGTAAATCAAAGCAAGTTAGAAGCAAATGAAAAAAAAGGGGAGTAAATGAAAGTAAGTTAGAAGCAAATGAAAAAAAAAGGGGAGTAAATGAAAGCAAGTTAGAAGCAAATGAAAAAGAAAGGGGAGTAAATGAAAGTAACTAAGAAGCAAATGAAAAAAAAGGGAGTAAATAAAAGTAACTAAGAAGCAAATGAAAAAAAAGGGAGTAAATGAAAGCAAGTTAGAAGCAAATGAAAAAAAAGGAGTAACTACATACCTTCATCCTTTTAACTGAAGGTATGTAGTTATTTCAGTTACTTATATTTTTCTTTCAGTTGGTTTTATTTTTCGTTCATTTAACAACTAACTAAAAATAAAAAAATAAAAAACACTAACCTCTTCTTTCTTCTCACTTTCTCCTTCTTCTTCATCAATGACATCAATGGCATCAATGGTAGAAGTTGAACCATCAATGGTAGAAGTAGAAGTTGAACATAATTAATGGCTTTCCAAACATCAGCATCTCAATGATAGAGCAGGAGCAGCGCGCGGCGGCGGCGGAGGAAGAAGATGAAGAAGAAGGAGCAGCGGCGCCGTTCTCGCGGCTTCGTCCGACGAAAACTATTGTGTCAGACGGTCTGACCCAATAGTTTCACTTCTTATTATCAAAAGTGAGAATATATACAATATACAAGAGAATAATTAGCCTAAGATTAAGGTAACTGATTAGCTATATTAGGTACTAAATACTACCTCCGTTTCTTTTTAAGTGCTACATTTTGACTTATAACACTATTCATTCATTATAATTTGACCGGCTTTTATGATATAGGCATAAGGAAAAATATAGTCATGTTGGATCTCATTTGATTCGTCTCGATATATATATTTTTAATATCTAATTGTCATAATTGTTACAAATGCATAATTAAAGATAAAAATGATATAAAACGTGCCTCGACAAGCGTGCTAAAGTGAAATGTAGCACTTATAAAAAAACAGAGGAAGTATATACTTTACAAACAAAGTTATATACATAAAATCTGAATATATTATCATATATTCTGATATTCTAACACTACCCCGCAGTCGAAGCGGGAGGTTCACGAACGCTAAGGCTGTCCCGAAAATCGTCAAATAATATATGCGGAAGACCTTTGGTAAAGATGTCGCCAATTTGATAGCGAGAGGGAACATGGAGAACTCGGACTTCGCCTTTAGCAACCTTTTCACGTACAAAGTGAATGTCAATTTCAATATGCTTGGTGCGTTGATGTTGCACCGGATTGCCGGATAAATAAATGGCACTCACATTGTCACAATAAACTAAGGTAGCTTGGTGAATGGGACAATGTAGTTCAAGTAACAGGTTCCGGAGCCAACATGAATCAGATACGACATTAGCTACCCCCCGGTACTCAGCTTCAGCACTAGAGCATGACATGTTGGTTGTCTTTTAGACGACCAAGAAAGTAAGTTGTCACCAAGAAAAACACAATAACCTGAAGTAGATCGTCTAGTATCTAGGCATCCAACACAATCAGCATCAGTATAAGAGATGAGCTTATTAAGAGAGGATTTTATATAAGTGAAGAACATACGATAATGTCCCCTGCAGATAGCGTAAAATACGCTTAAGAGCACTCATATGCTTGTTCCGGGGATCATGCATGTGAAGACATACCTGTTGAACTGCATAAGAAATGTCAGGTCGAGTGAATGTAAGATACTGTAGAGCACCAACAAGACTACGATACTTAGTGGGATCCTCATAAGGTGAGTCCTTAGAGGCACTAAGTTTAGGTTTGGTGTCAACAGGTGTGGGACAAGAGCTACAGTTAGTCATGCCAGCTCGCTCAATGATCTCGGTAGCATACTGTTTCTGAGATAAGAACATGCCAGTAGCATTGCGGGTCACAGCTATCCCCAAAAAGAAACTTAGAGGACCCAGATCTTTCATAGCAAATTCAGTACCCAACAGAGCCATAAAATGCTTTCTTAATCGATCAGAAGATGTTGTAAGAATGATATCATCAACATATAACAGAATATAAGCTATGTCGGAGCCCTGTCAATAAATAAACAATGAATGATCATATAGACTGAGAAAAACCAATAGTGGCAACAAAATCTGCTAATCGTTGATACCAGGCCCGAGGAGCCTGTTTTAGGCCATATAGGGATTTCTTCAATAAACACACATGATCAGGGCGACTGGGGTCGCGAAAACCCATTGGTTGATGCATATACACAATTTCATTGAGATAGCCATGTAAGAAAGCATTTTTGACATCCAACTGGTGAATGGGCCAAGATTTAGAAAGAGCAATGCTAAGAACAGTACGAATAGTGGCCGGTTTGACAACCGGACTAAAGGTCTCATCACAATCGACACCCTGTTGTTGAGTCTTCCCATCACCTACAAGTCGGGCTTTATGCCGCTCAATCGAACCATCAGATTTCCGTTTATGACAAAAAATCCACATAGACCTAGTGACATTCACATCCTGTGGCCAAGGTACCAATTCCCATGTTTTATTATCAATAAGAGCATTAAATTCATCTAACATTGTATTTTTCCAATTTGGGTCACGAATAGCACTAACAGGATCCTTTGGAAGAAGGGATATGTTAGGGGTAGTCATGGTGTTGCAATTGGAAGGATAGTTTTTGTTGGGTTTGAAGATGCCATTTTTAGCTCTTGTGGTCATTTGGTGGGATGTGGGACCGGGCCGTGAGGTGTAAGAGGATGGAGGGGGGTCATGGGCTGATGGAGAGGTTTGTTGAGAAGCTGGCCCAGTCCGCATGGGGAAAGAGGGAGGCGAACTGGGCTGTTGGACAGGGTCACTAAGAGTGACAGTACCAGGGGATGAAGAGATGGGGTTAGAGGGCCCAGCAGATCCCAACGGCCCAATAGAATGAACTGGGTCAGTGGGCTGCTCTACTTTGTGAAGAGGGACGCTATGTTGGTGATGTAGGTAGTGTAGAAATGGATTTTGATCCTGGAAATTGTAGTCATCTTTGTGAGGTGCATGAAGCTTAAAGAACGGGAATTCAGTTTCAACAAATTTTACATGACGACAAATAATTATTTTTCCACTAGACATATCATAGCATTTAGAACCCCGATGATTAGGGGCAGGCCCAAGATACACACAAGGAGTAGACCTTTCTTGCAATTTGTGTATAGAACTAGAGGGAAAGAGAGGAAAACATAGACAACCAAATACACGTAAATCCGAATATATAGGATCACATTGATATAAAATTTGAGTTGGGGACTTAAATCCTAGAACTTTAATGGAAGAATGTTTAAGAGATATGTGGCCATTGCTAAAGCATGGTGCCAAAAAGATAAGGGCAAAGAAGCATGAGCAAGTAAGGTACGAATGATGTTATTTATTGATTGAATGTGTCGTTTAGCTTTTCCGTTTTGAGGAGAAGTGTGGGGACAAGAGAGACGAAAAAGCATGCCATGGTGATCAAAGAACTCTTGAAGTGTGCCATTAATATATTCTGTGCCATTGTCACATTGAAAAGTTTTAATGTTACGTTCAAATTGAGTATGGATAAGAGTGTGAAATGATTTAAACAAGTGTTTGACTTGGGATTTCTTTGCAATAGGAAATGTCCACAAAAATTTGCTGTAATCATCAAGAAATAGAACATAATAACAGTGGCCAGAAGAACTAATAACAGGAGATGTCCAAAGATCACTATGAATAATATCAAAAGGAAGAGTAATGTTCGACACAGAATCATAAAAAGGTAATTTAGAGTGTTTCCCAAGGGGACACGAAGAACAATAAGAAGTACAAGCCTTATTACAATCAATAAAATTGTTACTACTTAATGATCTAAGAACAGCAGCTCCAGGATGTCCTAAGCGATGATGCCAAAGATCGGAGGAAGTAGCAATGAAAGCAGAATTATTGACTGGAGAAGTGGCTTGAGGGTTTGAGAAAATGGGATAAAGGTCACTGGTACTGTCACATCTCATTAGTCTGGCTCCCGTCTGTAAATCATTCACAGAAAAACCAAAGGGATCAAATTCAAGGGAAACTGAATTATCAGTGGTGAATTTACGAACGAATATTAAATTTTTGATCAATTTAGGAGGCATGTATCACATTCTACAAGGTGAACGGAGGATATGGGAAGGGTAATGTAGTACTACCATGACCAACAATTGGAATTAAATGTCCACTACCAACAACAATGTTATTATTTTTAATGCTCGAATTGACATAAGAAGAAAGAATACCTGGGTCCGCAGTCATATGAGATGTAGCACCAGTGTCCATGTAATAATTCCCGTCCAGTTGAGAAAGAGCGAGAGTATGCATAGCGGCTTCAATGTCTGTGGGAGTATAATTGTAGGAGGGAGCCATGCCATTATACGCTTGCAGACGAGCACCTAAGAGTCCTGGTCCAGTGGGCCTAGAGTTTGTATTCTAAATAGCAGGCTTTGGGGCCCAAGAAGCAGCAGGATAGGGGCATGGTGGTGGCGTGGGCCACTAAGGAAGCCACGGAGCCCAGGAGGCCCAAGGCTGCTGTTGCCAGGAGAGGGTATTGGCACCATTTTGAGTTTAAACTGATACCATGAAAGAGTTTGAATGCTTGCCTTTCTCATTATCAAAAGTGAGAATATATACAATATACAAGAGGATAATTAGCCTAAGATTAAGGTAACTGATTAGCTATATTAGGTACTAAATATATACTTTACAAACAAAGTTATATGCATAAAATCAGAATATATTATCATATATTCTGATATTCTAACAGGAACCATAGAAATCCACATGTTGGGAAATAGAGGTGTTCAATGGGCCGGATTCGGGCCGGTGCGGGTCAGGTTCTAAACGGGGCGGGGCAGGGTGGGTCACATAAAAGTCATAACAGGTCGTGTAGGGTCAGGGTCAGTTGACCACCCTCTTTAAGCCCGCCCATATTTGTTTTCCACATAGCCCGTTTGAGCCCGCCCTTCTAAAGACCGCCTACTAAACGGGCCGGATCAGGGATGAAAATGGGCCCCCGCCCCATTGCACAGGTCTACTGGGAAATGGGTTATGTTGGGATTGGTATCGGGTCGTCGAAAAAAGTATATCATGTTAAGGTTGTGAGTGCAAGCGAAAGCAAAATTAAGAACGTATGGATTGAGAAAAATAAATAAAGTTGGAAGTATCTAGGAAGAAGAGAAATGATAGAGGCCACAATAATTTAACTTGGAAAAGGCCTTCTAAATAAAGGTAAATAATCCACGTACGATGATGAGGATTGAAAATTCAAAATAGGAGAATACACATGCCTTAGATTAGAGAGTCAGTAATAAAATATTCTTAGAATAATTTGGTGTAATATTAATCATGATATCATAAGATCATGAATATTGATCATGCCCCCACATATAATATGTTGGGCGTCCTTATAATTAGTCACCTCGGTACATGCATGCATTGATGTATAGCAAAGTTATAAACTTATAATGTTATTCTTGGATTAATTGTGATGGTTGTTGTGTTGATGAACCAGCGTGGAAAAGATCTATAACACTCAAGATGTGACGCACACGCACCTTTTATTAATAATATTGAAGATACATTAGGATTTTGTTTTTCAGAAACTGAATTGGTCACAACATTAGTACACTACAACCACAAAGTTGTTATTGGAGATTATGGAGAATCATTATCTACAAGACTACACCCTCTTAAGATTGAATGCTTACTGATAATACGAAATAACAAACAAGAATCAAGGAAAACAGGAAGATTAGACGTGAAAGTCGACAACTGAAAAAACAACCGGTTAACCTCTGTAATGTATGTCAAAAGTTAAGCTTACGTTGTTACGTATGATTGACTTTTTGTTTATATTCATCTTTAATTTTACCCACTTTTACTTTATTCAAGATTTGGCAAAACTTTTCCCCTTTTATACTCCAGTACTCCCACAATATGGAATCCAATTCTTTGTCCTCGAAAATAACTAATTGTCATCCCTTTTATCGGAGTTAGGGTAACCGATAGAGCTCAAATGAAGGAATTATAAGTTGACTAATGTGCTAAGACTTATTTAGAAAATTAAAACACAATGGAATGATCGTAATGATAGCTATCGAACATGTAACTTTGCATTTCTAGTGCAAGATGCCCCTGCTTCAATGCCAAAAAGTAAACAAATTCCATAGAACTTTACAATACTATTGTCACTCTAATATATAGGGTTTAGGAATTTAGACGTTGGATGCCAGCTAGCTTGATTAATAAAGTCCTACAGGAGTAATATGTAAAATTTGAAATCGAATTCCGATTACATCCCCGCGGTATGTCGAATTTTCGCCCTCTATGCACTCAAAATATAGGGTTTAAACTTTCAAACTAGCAGTTTAAATCTTAGAATTAATAAAAAAATGTATAAATTGTATGGTGCATTATTTGAAATTCTATATATCCTTGTTTCCCTCACATATATCAATACGATTTTTTGTAAATTGTGAAAAACTACCATTTATAATTTAATTTTGTTGTGAATAACTACTTCAAACCACTTACTACCTTTTAGTTGTTTTAAGAGAGTTAATCTAGGGCACAAATTTTTAGATGCCTACTAAACGAAAACCAACAAGCCGGTTTTTGGGCACGTATTTGGAGGGGACTTTTTCGGATTGAACACAACGTTTTTTCGGAAAACATACACCGCCGTATGCCCTTTACAAGCAAAAATTTCGAGAATGGGTCTACGAAACGAGTACTAACAAGCTAGATTTTCAATCCG